>JASPKZ010009829.1:640000-1055000 GCA_030220185.1 Diploptera punctata | reverse complement strand
TTTAATTCAAATTTTACAGAATCATCTTTAGCGTTTGTTTCCTCTCATAAGCGATAGCCGTTGTCTGATTTTCACCCTGACCAGATGATGATCTGAATTGCAGTCTGTCCCTCTAACTGATCTAACATCAATGATGCTACTGTGCCAGCGTTTATTCCACTAAATACATGATCTATCTGGTTCCCGAGTTTCTCCATCTGGGGACGTCCAGGTGTATTTATGAATATCCTTATGCTGAAAATATTGGCTCTAACAATGAGATTCTTTGATGTGCAAATGTGACTAATCTAACCCCGTTCTCGTTAGTATCTTCATGAAGACTGAATTTGCCCTATTGTTGGTTTGAATATATCTTCCCGCCCCACTTTTGCATTAAAATCTCCTAAGAAAATTTTCCATATGATATCGTGAAAGGCTATCAAATAAGCATTCTAATTCTTCAATGAACGCATCCTTGATCTTGTCATCTTTATCGTCTGTGGGGGCATGTACATTTACAATTATAAAATCATGTCGTTTACCACCCTTTAAAATTATGTATGATATCCTATCACTACACAACTTAATATCTCGGAATAGCGGATAAGATCCTCCTTCTGACTAAAAAAACCCGTTCCAAATGCAGGTCTTTTCTGCAACCCCTAAAGTATAATGCAAAGTTTCCTGATTCCTGACTACATTCTCCTGGCCACCTAACTTCCTGTAAAGCGATTATATCCAAGGGCGAATTATCTAATTCCCCGCGTTAATATCTCTAGTGCCCCCGCTATTGTATACAGTTCTAACATTCCATGTCCTAGGAACATGTCCCTGTGTTTGAGCCTTTGGCATGGGTTCACCTGAAGTAGCCACCCGCCCGAGGAACCGAATGGGGGACTATTTGGACCTCCGGCAAATTTTACTCCAGATGAACCCATGTCCGCATTTCTTGACAGTTGTGTTGTTTTACGGTGAAAGATCGTCACTCTTTCGCCCAAGGTCCTTTTTTCGTCTGGCTTATCACCTTCGACCAGTCCGGCATGGGTAACCCTATCGGCAGCAATGCTACCGCCGGCATAGCTCTCAGGATCATTAAAGCACGCAAGCCACTCCACCACGACAAGGTAAAGATACCATGGAGGGAATATAATATAATACAATGCAGTGCAGTGCAGTGCAATGCAGTGCAGTGCAGTGCAATGCAATGCAATGCAATGCAATGCAATGCAACGCAACGCAACGGAACACAACACAACACAACACAATACAATACAATACAATACAATACAATACAATACAATGCAATACAATACAATACAATACAATACAATACAATACAATACAATACAATACAATACAACACAATACAACACAATTCAATACAATATAATATAATATATAATATAATATATAATATAATATCCATCCATCCATAGTAATTCTGCCCGAGGGCAGGTCTTTCACTGCAATCATAGCATTTTCATGCTATGCTTTGCAGCTTTACTAGGGAATTGGTAGCTTCCCGTTGCTTTCCACACCGGTGAAGGATGATGATGATGCTTTGCAGCTTTACTAGGGAATTGGTAGCTTCCCGTTGCTTTCCACACCGGTGAAGGAAGATGATGATGCTTTGCAGCTTTACTAGGGAATTGGTGCTTCTCCCGTTGCTTCCACACCGGTGAAGGATGATGATGATGCTTTGCAGCTTTACTAGGGAATTGGTAGCTTCCCGTTGCTTTCCACACCGGTGAAGGGATGATGATGCTTTGCAGCTTTACTAGGGAATTGGTAGCTTCCCGTTGCTTTCCACACCGGTGAAGGATGATGATGATGCTTTGCAGCTTTACTAGGGAATTGGTAGCTTCCCGTTGCTTTCCACAACGGTGAAGGATGATGATGATAAAAAGATGATAATGATAAGGATGATGATGATGGCCACATGATTTCCGGGACCGTTTGGGCCTTAAAGTTTTCCTGACATTCGTCTTACAGGTGAGGAAAAACCCCGATAAAAACCTCACCCAGAAAAACTGCCCCGACCGGGGATCGAACCCGGGCCCGCTGCGTGACAAGGCAGCACGCTCCTCCAACCACAGCGGTGGACAATTAATAAATGTATATAATATTACAATACAATACATACATACAATGTAATATAATGTAATACAAACAATACATTATATACAATACATTATAATACATACATGATAATAACAATACAATACATAATATAATATAATAATATATATAATATAATATAATATAATCTAGATATTATATAATATAATATAATATAATATAATAGATATAATATAATATAAATAATATAAATACTATATAATATAATATAATATCATATAATATAATATATATAATCATACTATACTATAATCTAACTATAATATAATATAATATAATTATACATATATTCCTATCCTATAATATACTCCTCCTATAATCTAAATATACTCTCTACTCCTCTCTCCTCTCCTCATACTGTCCTCTCTCCTGTCCTCTCTCCCGTCCTCTCTCTGTCCTCTCTCCTGTCCCTCTCTCCTGTCCTCTCTCCTGTCCTCTCTCCTGTCCTCTCTCCTGTCCCTCCTCCTGTCCTCTCTCCTGTCCTCTCTCCTGTCCTCTCTCCTGTCCTCTCTCCTGTCCTCTCTCCTGTCACTCCTCCTGTCCTCTCTCCTGTCCTCTCTCCTGTCCTCTCTCCTGTCCTCTCTCCTGTCCGTCTCTCTTCCTCTCTCCTTGTCCTCTCTCCTTCCTCTCTGCCTGTCCTCTCTCCTCTTCCTCTATCCTGTCCTCTCTCCTGTCCTCTCTCCTTCTCCTCCTCCTGTCCTCTCTCCTTCCTCTCTCCCTGTCCTCTCTCCCCTGTCCTCTCTCCTGTCCTCTCTCCTGTCCTCGCTCCTGTCCTCTTCCTGTCTCTCTCCTTGCCTCTCTCCTTCCTCTCTCCTGTCCTCTCCTGTTCTCTCCTGTCCTCTCCTTGTCCTCTCCTGTCCTCCTGTCCATCTCCTTGTCCTCTCCTGTCCTCTCCTGTCCTCTCCTGTCCTCTCCTGTCCTCTCCTGTCCCTCCCTCTCCTCTCCTCTCCTCTCCACTCTCCTCTCCTCTCCTCCCTCTCCTCTCCTCTCCTCTCGCTCTTCCTTCCTCTCCCTCCTCCCTCTCTCTCCTCTCCTCTCCTCTCCTCTCCTCTCCTCTCCTCTCCCCCTCATCTCTCTCTCCTCTCCTCTCCCTCTCCCCTCCTCTCCTCTCCCTCCCCTCCTCTCCTCTCCTCTCCTCTCCCCTCCTCTCCTCTCTCTCCTCTCCTCTCCTCTCCTCTCCTCTCCTCTCCTCTCCTCTCCTCTCCTCTCCTCTCCTCTCCTCTCCTCTCCTCTCCTCTCCTCTCCCTCTCCTCTCCTCTCCTCTCCTCCTCCTCCCTCTACTCTCCTCTCCTCTCGTATCCTCTCATCTACTACAGTATATGTAGTAATACTTAGAACCCGGCCGGTTTTCGACCAATGAACCATATAGGAACAGGACCGGTAAAATGCTTCTCTTACGTTATTATGAGTAAATAGAATTGTAGGTGTTCGACAATAAGTTTTCTTTCAATCCATATTTCGTCTTTAATTGTATATTTCTAACAAGGACCTCACATTTAACTACTTTCTTTACATATTTTTCATTAAGCAATTATTTATTAATTAAAATTCTGACAATGGAAAAATAAATGCTATTCTCCATTGTATTTTAAATTTTACATTTAAGTAATCATGGGGAAAAAATTTATTTATTCAGGTCCTGGTAAATATTTATGCTGCGCCATGGTAAACCTTACTGTGGTATTAAAGGAAATAGTTTTTCTACCGATTTACTTTATGTTTAATACTTTAACGATTTAAAAAAATAGTAGACGTTATGTCATTCTTAATTTCTACAATTCACTTCACCAATAGAATTTAAAAACCCATTAATATAGAATTTTATTAGATAAACATTTTACATTAAAAATAAACTCGTAATAGAAAATTATATTTTACATTTTAATGAATGCATTAAGATGTTGAGATCATAAAAACAAAACACCGCAAAATTTTAATAAAGGACGATCAACGAAAACTAAATTTTAATTACTCAAGTCAAAGCTTATGGCCACCGTTTTTATGTTTTAGGTTTTACAAGTTACTTGTGCAATTGAAATATTCTGAATGGATTAAAGAGATTCTTTCTGCCATTATCTTCTACTGGTACGGATAGAGATCGAAATGAAGAACTGCCTAATATGCGCTTATTCCTATTGTACAAAGGAAAAACAAGAATACAAGTATCCAAAACGATGTCCACTGCTGTCGTCTCGGGGTAGCGTGCTACCTTCTCACGCAGCGGGCCCGGGTTCGATCCCCGGTCGGGATAGTTTTTCTGGGTGAGGTTTGGTTTTTATCGGGGTTTTTCCTCACCTGTAAGACAAATGTCAGTAAAAAATTAAGGCCCAAACGGTTCCGAAATCATATGGCCATCGCAATCATCATCATTCATATTCATCTTAGATCAAGCTTAGGATTAGGGACTCTCCTGGCGCACCATTATCATCATCATCATCACCCATCATATCATCGGGGCAACGTAACCCCGCCTTCCAGGCGCCCCAACCTCAAAAGTGGGTTACAAGTACGCCATGCCAGGAGAGAAACCAGGAATGTCGAAAGACAAACCTGGGGCATTTGAAAAAAAAAATCCCAAAACGTTCATCTGTAGTAAATTTGTTAACTTTTCATGAAAAATGCTTTGAAAATTTTACTTCATATTTACAAATTTCAGCTGTTTCAGTAAATAAGTAAAACTATGTATCAAACTTTTTTATATCGGTGGTATCAAAGTATAGACTCATTTTATTATTTTCAGAAATAGCGAAAGAAACTAAAGATGTCTCTTGCAATGAAAATAAGCGTGTTCCTTGCTGTGGTGGGAATGGCGGTGAGTAAATATTTTACATAAAATATCATACAGCAAAGATGTTGATCAATTAGGTATCACAAATTAATAGATAAATTAATTTTTAACTAATATTGTTAAAAACTTTTTTAAGTAAACATACGTATTTCCTCTTTACTAAAGGCCAACACGCACACACTATTGAGTAACACAAAGGAATTAGGACTGGAAGTAAATATCAGTAAAACTAAATATATGGTCACACGTAGAAATTCAGTATATAATGGAAATGGACAGCTAATGACAAATGAGGGAAATTTTGAGGAAGTGGCTGAATTCAAATACCTAGGAACAATAATCACAAATAGGAATGAGACGCACAAAGAAATTAAACATAGGCTCAATTCTGGAAATGCGAGCTATTATGCATTGCAGAGACTCTTGATGTCCCAACTCCTTTCAAAAAACCTTAAGCTGAAAATATATAAAACTATTATTCTACCAGTTATATTATATGGGTGCGAAACATGGACTCTTACTTTAAGGGAGGAAAGGAGATTACGAGTATTTGATAATAAAGTTCTTAGGAAAATTTTTGAACCAAAGAGAGATGAACAGACAGGTGAATGGAGAATACTACATAACAATGAACTACATGGTCTTTATAGGAAGGCAGATATAATAAGAACAGTTAAGTCTCGTAGGACATGTTGCGCGTATGGGGAATGAAAGACGTGCATGGAAGCTTCTCGTAGGAAAGCCAGAGGGAAAACGTCCAGTTGGTAGACTAAGAATGAGGTGGGAGAACAACATTAACTATGATTTGAGGGAAGTAGATTATACAGGGAATGATTGGAAAGCATTAGCTCTGGATAGGGATGTATGGAGAGCTTATGTCCGCGCGGCCATGAACCTACGGGTTCGATAGTGCCAGTGAGTATGTAAGTAAGTACGTAAGTAAGGAAAAGAAACCTTTACTTCTTTACAGTAAATTCATACATGAACAAACTGTGCTCTAGAAATAAAATACATTTTCTAACTAGTAATAACTTACGATATACCTATGCAAACACCTAACTGTTTAAAAATAGCAAGTTCATGGCTACATCTGTCAGTATCAAATTACGTTAAAATTCCAAGTTGTTAACATGACATCTATTAGAAATCCAAAATCAGCAAACAGTTTCCAAAAATTTTAGAGATAAGCATCTCTCCTTATAAAAAGTTATATGTTTTTGTAAGACTAAACAGATCTAAGTTGTTGACTAAATCTTAGTTTTCTTCATTAAAATACAAAAATCATAACTTTAATAGACAACACTGTAAATTTTCCCTACTATTGAGATAAATTATAATTTTTATGAATTAAGTATATATATTTTTAATAAACACTGACAGGATTTTCTATACGTTATTACTTTATTTAAAAATTATTTGATTCTCATAGATGTTGGAACAAATGGATCACAATCGATATAATATATTTTTAAATGTTATATTTCTATATTTCAGATAATTGCCATCGATGCGGATTATGAGGCATACGGTAAGCATATAAACTTACAACGAACACTTTGTTAAGTTCAAGTCTATCTGACATTTACACAGGCCTGTAAATTTATCGTTTTTCTGCGGCACAATGTTTAATAGGTCTCTAAACCAAATTTTGGTGTGCTGGATTGAAAATATTTTAACAGATGTTTCACATCGCGTAAGGTTTTCTGCTATGTTGAAATTAAGTCTTTATTACTTTTTGCATTATATAGGCCCTATAATAGTCATAATCCTTTACATTGCTATAAAAGCTGCAGAGGGCTTGATATAATATCGATTGTGCAGTTAAACAGTTTAAAATAAATAAACAACTACTAATAGACCTGAAGATCTCTATTTTCTCCTCGCCTTAGCAACAAATGAACGGTGAGTTCATTGGCGTTTCTGCTTCTGCCAGGGAGATTTTCTCTTACCAAACATCAACAATAGTAGGCAATCTTGAAAACATCCCATCGACCTTGGACCGCGTTTCCATCTCTTTTATGCCTTGATGGAATATCTCATCATCTTCTTCACTTAATGGTCTTAAATTTTCTTGGAAGCGATGAAGATGAGAGTGGAGGAAGTGTAACTTCAAGCTCATATGATATCCCAGTGCCCTTGAACTTTTAGAACACGGTTTTTACTATTTTCTCATATTGATCATCTTTAACATTACCCAGAAACTTCTCGATAACATCTTTGTACGATTCCCAAGGCTTGTAGTTCCATGTCAGACCTGCAATGTTTAAAAGTAATATCCCTAATAAGTTTGCGAATGCGTGGCCATTAAAAAGTCTTCCTTCGCTTTTACCTCTGAAAATAACAAATACCTTTTAGCAATGTATCAGTAACAAGGGACATTGTTGTTCAAATCTTCAACTCATTTCTTCATTTATTCTAGTTTTATATGCAAAGGGGGTAGCAATATTTTATTTCAGAATCAACTAATGAGTGATTAGTTACATCTTTTGTCCCTGGCACTAGTTTTTTCTCTTCGGCCAATTAGTAACATTCTACTGTATTTGCCTGGCACTAGAGACCAAAAAACACAGAAATTTCGTTTATCCTCCCTGTTGCCCAAATAAAATACCACACACTTATGGTCACAGCACACGTACCAATTCTGTTCATTATATATTTTTTCTACAATAGTGCACATGTTTGTATATGTTTCTTTCATTTACACTTAGCGACAAAAAGAATAAGCCGCTTCAAAAAGCAGAGTTCCTGTTTTGGCCCACTGCGCATGCTCATAAAGCCATAGCTCTGGTTCACGAGGTAACACATTGTTAAATGTTTTAAATACTCTGTATTTGGTTTTAACCGTCTTAAATAGTTCACAAACAGTGAAGGAGACAAATTTCTAGATGTTTACGAGTGTTCGACAAATGTAATATTACTGAAATTGCGACATTTTAAATAAAGTTAAACTCGCGTTCATATCGTAAAAGTAAACAAGGCACTAGTATACGACGTTCGAGTAGCGTAGATCGTTAAACTACTTACAAGAAGATGAAATGGGTGTGAAAGCTAGGGTTCGAGTCCTCCGACAATTTTTTTTATCCATTTGTATTTTCGCAAAATACATCCCATTAAATATAATTTCTGCCACGTAATCTACGCCCACTTTACATTTTCTTAAGTAATATTCCTGGCTTCGTAAATCTGCAACACTATTTAGTTACCGGTATAAATTTAATTATGTGTGCAGTACCACGTTTTAATAATAATCCTAAATGCATGTAATAAAATATAATATAGCTTCATATATATATATATATATGAGTTTATTTATTTGTTTATTTTTTACGTATTAGTGAGGAAAAAGTTTCAAACTTCAATTAATATATTTGGTTTATGTATGTCAAGTCCAGCATAATAATAGCCCATAGATGATGTACAATAATAAAAAATAATAATGATGAGATGTATCAAATGATGAGAAGAATATAATTACCTTGGGATCAAAATGAACTCAAAATGTACCCAAGAAAAAGACATAAAATATAGAATTCAAAAAGGCAGATCGGTAATAGCTATGTTAAACAGAGTTTTGTGGGATACGAACATAAGAATAGATACCAAATTAGAAATTTATAATTTCATAATTCGAAGCACGCTAACATTCGGTGCAGAAACTAGAGATTTGAATAAAAATTTAGTTAAAGCTTATGTCTACTGAAATGGATTGTTTCAGACGCTCAACTAGACATTCTGAATTGGAAGAAATAAATCAGAAATAAAATCATCACACAAAAAATGAAAGTCCAAAATTCAATATTAGATTTTGTGAGATACAGACAACTAGAATGGTATGGCTATATATGTAGGATGCCAAAGAAAAGATTACCCAAGCAAGCTTTGGAATGGATTCCACCTGGAAAAGGAAAGAGAGGTCGGCCTAGATTTAAATGGATGGATGATGTAAGAAGAGGTATGAGGGAGCTAGGTCTGAAAGAATTGGAATGAGAAGATAGAGAAGAATGGAGAAAGAAGATGAAAATTAAAAAGTTTTGAGCATAGAAAGATGTTGAATTACACTGTAAACCTGTTTATAAATAAATAATAATAAAATATTAATAATAAAAATAGTAATACATCCAAATAGTTAGTACGTTTTTTCTTTAAGAATGGACATACAGAATAAAATTGAAAATATTTTAAGAATTAAAAAATTAACCTCACCGGGAATCGAACCTGTGACACCTTGCATACGAATCAAGCCATTAAGCACTCAGCCAAGCTTTCACTGCCTTGTTAGGTTTAGAAAGAATACTCTTCAAAGAAAGAAGAGAAACTTTTGTAGCTCTACTGTGCAATTAGTTTACTAGTGTGAATCGCGCGTTACAACTTGAAATATTCAAGAACAAGACTGCCCAGTCTTTTTGTCGCTAAGTGTACATTGAATGAACTAATGGAACTGAGCTATTTGTACCATTATGTAGAAGAACGCCGTTTAGACTTGGTTTGCTAGAGTCAATAAATATACGCCAATTTATCGGTTTATAAACTGTTCTTAGGAGACCATTCAAATCAAGGATTTAACAAAGGTAGTACACTACTTTCCCCATTACTCGTACGAAAAATATATATTTTTTAATTGTTCACTATATCCAGACCAATAAAGAGTTGTACCAGGAGCTAAAATATTGTCTTCTTTAAATCTGTAACCTAAAGGTTCACTAATTTCTTTTGTAAGACCCAAACAGCCTACCAAATCAATTAATTTGAAATAATTGATAGGACGTGGATTATTGTTTCTTGATTCTAGGGACAGATTGAAATCATCTTCTGTGCTGGAGGTGGACGTAGTGCTGATATACCGTCTTGTAATGTTATTGGTGGTATTCGAATTGAAATATCTGACTATGTGCTAGCAGTTTATTATTTCCGCATTTTTTCGCCGGAAACTGTATAATTTAATCTGGGGAGGGTCGTATGATGAACCTGCCCTCAGTTAAACATAATGACAAATTAGCGTGAATAAAATCAGTGATGATATTACAAATATGTATTATTGTAGGTGTTTACATATCTTAATACATCGCCTATATAGCCTACCGCATACAAGTGGTGGACCGCGCGCTCTCATTGTTTGTGTTAAAAATAGAATTGTGCGTAATCTGTATGTGACACTCAGAATTTTGTAACAGTTTCATTATTAGGGTATTTGAGTTGACTTATTTGCGTTACAATATCTCATGCAGTAAAATCTTCGCAGGCCTGTGTTATCCGCTGTTCTGGCTTGGGTGGTAGCATAATTGCTTCCTGACTAGTGGGTGAGGTTTTCACACCAGAATGTGTAAAGTATTCTATCACGAATTTCGGAGGAGTGGTAATGTACTAATTTAACTAATAGATTATGAATCTGATTCCTAAACCCCGCCGCTGTCAGATATGGTGGAAAGCATTTTGTGCTGTTAAAAATATAACTGAATTAATAGTTAATTCCTATAGTGGATCGAAAGCGACATTTTGCGAAAGATATGCTCATGTAGCCAAAAATCAAAATTGGGAAATCAACTTGTAAAACACTTTAATAATAATAGGTATCATTGCAGCCAATGGCCATGTAGAAAGAACTGTTTTCATGCCTTACAAAAGTCTGTTATCGATGTTCCTATGTTTTTACACTGTAATAGGTGATATCGGTCGCAGTGCGACCCACATAGTTTGCACTTGCACTTTTGTTCTGGGTTATGGCGCTTCACTGTTGTGCATATCCTGTGGTGGAAACCATGGACCGCGACTCTCGTCACGGTGTGTCTGAGGTCGTATCTAGCTGCTGTCCATTCACTGTAGATCATCGCATCCGTTGCGTAGAACTCAGACCATATCTGTTCTCTCTTCTCGTTGAGTTCCCACAGCAGTTCTTTGTAGGCATATGTTGCCGGCACGAGAAGGTCCAGGTGGATCTCTTCTATGAAGAATGGTTCCTTTGTCAGTATGTATGTTAGGCGTGAAGGCGTGTATTTTGAACACTTTCGATTTCTCAAATTGAGTGCATGTTATGTGGAATTTCATTACATTTTATTATTAATTATTAATATATACAGTAAAATTAGGAAACCTCACCGCTAAAATATGTACAGAATTAGCTGGCTCATACAAATAAAAATGTAT
Source organism: Diploptera punctata (assembly GCA_030220185.1). Classification (NCBI taxonomy): domain Eukaryota; kingdom Metazoa; phylum Arthropoda; class Insecta; order Blattodea; family Blaberidae; genus Diploptera; species Diploptera punctata. The sequence goes on along the minus strand of JASPKZ010009829.1, from coordinate 1,043,953 downwards.
TGACTTTATTTTATAATAAGTAACGAATGAAATTAATTTACCCATAAAACAGTGCTATAAAATACTAACCACTGCATAAACTCACTATTATGAAAATGTATTGAGGATTATGTACTTATAATTGCAGTTGATTCTTCGAGGGATATTTCAAAATTATCTAATAGGTTGCTAACTTCTTTGAGGTGCGGGTTTTTTCCGGGTATTCTCCCTTAGTAGATAATCCAGCTTTTGAGGCGAAGGGAACTCGCCTGCTGCTTGCTACAATCAAGTCGTATTTCCCAAGATTACGTCTCCTAAAACGTGGTAATACGTTTTACTGGCAGAGCTGATAGGTCATATATTAGATGGCTTATCACTACTAATTGGTGGCAATGTTTAGCATCTTGAACTGTACTGCACACTGTAACCGGATGAGGCTCCTTGGCACCAAATCAGTAGAGGTTTACGATAGAGGGTTTAGTGTCTTAACCCTTGCATATTTAGCGGTGTTGGCGTATACCCGTGTGAAGATGTAGATTAGGATGAAGTGAAATGTGGCTCCCTACAGCAAGGCGTCGTAAACTACACTGCCGACAAGCAGAGAGTTGGAAAGTCGAGAGTGCGGAATGAGCTACAGTACTCCAGTTTGGTCACAGCGCCCACTTCTTGGGGTTGGGTCCATTGTTAGGGAGGGGAGTCTGATAAATATGTTTCGGTCACAGGATGTCGCTATAGTATAAGTCCTATATTGCGCACAACTGAATTTGAATGATTCATAACGTGATGATACATGTTAGTGACCTGATGATTAATTTGTGCTAGGTTGTACCTCTTGAGATCTTCCTGTACATTGGGACGGAAAAATAATTTTGAAACATTTATTTTGGATTATCTGAACTTTCTTTTTCTGAACGACGTCGAGGTTCACTCAGGCTTCACAGCCATAAGGTAAAATGCGGCGAATCTCAGCTCGATATAAGGTGAGCTTGATCCGAGTTGACAGAATAGTTGACTTAATAAATTGATACAGTAATGCTTCAACAGTATTAGATTTATGTAAAACATGCCGAATGTGGATTTTGAACGTAAATTTTGATTCAAAATCGATTCCAAGATGCTGAACCGTACTCTCAAGACGGATTTTTTGACTACCCATGGTGAGTTTGACAGGAGATCATCTTTGGTGTTTTGAACAAAATCGCTTTTTTTATGTTAATTTTGATGTTCACAGACGACACCAGGAATGGATGGAGTTTAGGGCAGATTGAATGATACAGGTGCGATACGGTTAGGCTTTAAAAGTAGTTTGATAGTACAGAGAGGTATCGTCCATCAAGGACGTGGTGTGAATATGGGGAAGAAGAAAAATTCAGATACAAAAAACGTATATGGGATCTGAGGGAACTGCACGTTTGAGAACTCCCACCAAGAGGGGCTTACATTCAGAGTTATACCCACTAATCGACATGTAAAATTGCTGGTTAGTTAGTTATTTAGAAATAAGTTTTATATTAGATTCCGAAATGTTTCATTTGATTAATTTGTAAATTAGTCCATTTATACAAGTCCTATCGAAAGCTATCTCAACGTCAAGGAGTACTGCGAGAGAACTTCTCCTGGAGTTAAAGGTCGTGACTATCTGGTCGTTGAGTCTACCAAGCTGCAGTGGAATACCATGGGTTTTTCAAAAGCCAAATTGATGATGATGTAAAATACCTCTATCCGAGACTTTTAATTTTAGTTTAACCAAAATAAGTTTCTCCAGTATTTTGTGAGTACTGGTAGAAGACCGATTGGTCACAGATTGTCTGGTTAGAAGTGTCTACATTTGGTGTAGTAATAACATTAGCTCGTTTCCATACTTCAGGTAAGTAAATGACATTTGTAACAAGGTTCAACATTTGCGGGAAAAGAATAAGTGCTTTGTTAGGAAGATGCCTGACCGCTAAATTACCTATCTCAAGTTTAGCAAGTATCATTTATCGACGTCAATCAGTCTTTGAAACCAATACCAGCATTTGATCCACATATGAACAAATAGAGCTATGAGGAGATCAAAAATAAGTTTGGAATACAGGAAGTGGCCATGTGGGTAAACGATAGACGAGACGGCTGGAGAAACCACTTCTCAATGTTCGAAGAGTGTCTCGTATAAATCGATACGACTGTGAAAAGAGGCATCGTAATACCCTTGGGACTACCTCGAACACGTTATAGAATAATTTGTATTCCTGCTTCAGAGTATATGAGCACTGTTATAAAGGGCAGATCTCAATCCTTCACCATGAAGAAGTAAATGAAGTAACATTACTTTGAAACAAAGATCAGATCTATCCTCTTTTGTTATTTTTAAAGCTATATGTCCCTCAAGAGATTTTTCTATTGAAGGAAATTAAGTCTGATTCAATCAGTATCGACCAATTCTGCCGATTGACCATAACAAATCTAAAGTATATTACAGTTGTGGAGATTACGTACTCACAGAAGCACAGAAGCACTGCTATAAAACAAACATTGCCGTACGGACTACAGATATTAGAAAATACAAACCAGTTGAGTTTTTCAAAATGCGTATATTGTAATAAAAAAGTACTGGTGTCGTAAAATGCATTGTTCTCCACTGATCAGATTTCAAACATTTTGTGTTTGAAACTAAGGGATCGAATACTGTACACAAAGAGAGGCGCCCTCACGCTGAGTATCTAGACGCCCGGGCCTGGTCTATGAAATCTGTTAAAATATTTTTCTATGTAAAATAATCAATTTCTAGAAAGTATAAGAACATTCTAGTTATATCTGTACATAATATAGGAACATATTTATAATTTCTATTGCTTATGCATGCTCGTTTACTTGTAAACTTATTAAACAAGTTTTCCATGTTTACTCGTATGCTGATGAACGTTATGTCCTTCTTGTGAATCTTATAGTGAATGAACTGTAATGTTCTATTTCTCTGCTATTTTATGCATTTAAATACTAAAACGAGTTATATGTTTTAAACATTATTGAGACAGTGTATTCAATGTTTACAAAAACGGAATAATCTATCTTTCAAATGTATTATTTATTACAGATTTAATTATAATTATATAACTTATTGTAAAAAATCTTTGTATAATTGTTTCAGATGAGGGTGACCAGTATTGTTCAAAGAATAGGCAACCCGATAGTTTTTCATTTGTGTGTTTCAAGCACTGCAAACAAACATATAACACTACTGCTAGTGAATGCAACAATTATAACTGCATTTGTATTGTAGAGAAAAATGCTTAATTGTTTTGCTGTATCATATATTCTGTAAATCAAAATAAATTATCGTTATGAATTAATGTACAAAGAAATGTTATATTTGTTACATTTATGTTTATAAGGTGAATCTTTCCTGATGCAATACATCATTTGTTAATAAGATAAAGGTTTAAAATTAAATGCACCAGTTAGCAGGTGCCGTTGTCCTCAACTTTATTAAAATGATGTATATAAAATATTAACTATAGGCCTGGAAGTTAACTTCCATCATCAAACAGGATGAGCTTCTGCTACTAGTTGTTGTTTACGACGATGTAGACTCAAAGTTTCTGTAGCAGCAACTGACTTGTTTTTGACGGTCGAAACTGAACTGAACTCACTAGCACTATCGAACCCATAGGTTCACGGCCGCGCGAACATAAGCTATCCATATATTCCTATTCTGAACTAATGTTGACCAATCATTCCTGTATAATCTACTTTCCTCAAATCATAGTAAATGTTATTCTCCCACCTCATTCTTGGTCTACCAACTGGGCGTCTTCCCTCTGGTTTTCCTTCAAGAAGCTTCCGTGCACGACTTTCATTCCCCATTCGTTCCACATGTCCTGCCCATCGCAGTCTACGAGACTTAACTGTTCTTGTTATATCTGGCTTTCTATAAAGATCAAGTACACTGCTCAAAAAAATAGGGGATATTGTAGAATAACCTATTAAGACTATGTTTTTAGGAACAGTATTAGATGCAATCACTTTCTATTACTCCAAAAGAATGTCAACAAGAGTTTGAAGTCATTACGTAACCTCTGTACCACACCAGATGTCAAAGAGATCCTGATTAGGAATATGGCAAACAAACAAAGCAACATTAACATGGGTGAAAATGTTTCTTTAGTATGGTGTATGGTCTCCTCGAACGGCCAGCACTGCCTCACACCTGTATGGCATTGATGCAATGAGGTTAGCAATGAGTTCTTGGGGGATACGTGGCCACCCTTCCATAAGAGCAATATGCAGCTCTGGAACAGTTGTGTGAGGTGTTGGTCTGCCTGCAATGCACCTGCCTAATGCATCCCACACATGCTCAATCGGATTTAAGTCCGGGGAGGAAGCTGGCCATTGCATACGCTCGATACCCTCCACTTCCAGCATGTCGTCCACCAAGCCAGCTCTGTGGGGTCGTGCATTATCGTCTATAAAAAGAAAAGAATCACCTATGGCATCAGCATAAGGCACGACAAAAGGTCGGAGAATCTCATCTCTATACTTTACCGCAGTCAAAGTACCACCTTGGATAACGTAGAGGTCCGTACGTCCACCACTACTGACTCCTGCCTACACCATCAATCCACCGCCACCATATGGGGATCTTTCACGTACAAAAGCTGGATTGTTTCGTGTCCCTTTTTCTCTCCAGATGAATACTTGCCGACTTTCACATTCCATGTTGAATCGCGACTCATCAGAAAAAAGAACTGATCTCCATTCAGCATGCCTCTACCCACGATGTTCCTCCGCCCACTTTCTGCGATCTTTACGGTGTTGTGGAGTTAACCTGGTACACACCATGGGCCTACGGGCATAGAGACCACTTCCATGCAGTCCATTAGGGACAGTTTGAGTTGACACCCTGCGCCCTGTTGCTGTTTGAAGTGTATTTCGCAGTTGAGTTGCATTCTGCTGTCTATTCCGACGGGCTGTTAACAAGAGGTAACGGTCATCCCTTGCTGTTGTTGCCCTTGGTCGACCTTGTCCGGCTCTTCTGTGAACAGTATGTTCTTTGAAAATGATTCCAAAGACTGGAAATCACGCTTTGAGTCACCCCAATGACTTGTGCCACCTCTTGTTGTGTCTGTCCAGCTTCCATCCTTCCTATGGCCCTCCAAGCCATTGGTTCAGGTAAATCACGTTGTCGAGGCATCACTGTCCCTAAGGCAAGTCATTCACTAACTTAAAACTGGACTGGATTTAAAAACAGCAACAAAACATTCACCCCCACACCACCCTTTCACATCAACAGTACAGACACTGCCCTCTGGTGTGGTACCGAGGTTACGTAACAACTTCAAACTCTTATTTACATTATCTTGGAATAATAGAAAGTGATTGCATCTAATACTATTCCAAAAAACATAGTCTTAATAGGTTATTCTACAATATCCCCTAATTTTTTTGAGGAGTGTAGTTCACTGTTGTGAACAGTCTTCTCCATTCACCTGTCTGTTCATCTCTCTTTGGTCTAACGATTTTTCTAAGAATTTTATTCTCAAATGCTAGTAATCTCCATTCCACCCTTAAAGTAAGAGTCCATGTTTCGCATCCATATAATATAACTAGAATAATAGTTGTATATATTAAAAATAAAACTTTTTTCAGGAATAAAAATAATGTAGCATTTTTTTTTCAAAGTAAACTCTTTGATATAAATTGAAGACAAAGAGCACAAATATTTACATCAAATAGCTCTGAGTTATATAATATATTACTCTGTTCTGATAGATTTGTCAAACGTGTAGGTAGGTGCAAAAACAGGGCAATGATACATCTTGTCATCATTATTATCAATATCATATTCGCCTAATTGAATTAAGTTTAGTTTACGGCGTCTTCCGGGGCATCATTATCATCATCATAAACTCTCATAACTTCGGGGCAGTAAAACCCGCCTTCCAGGCGCCCCAACCTCATATGGGGATTTACAAGTACGCCATGCCAGGAGAGAGCACCAGAAATGTCGAAATGACACTGAATAAAAAAACACAATTTTGGTGACAGCTGCGATTGTTTGGAATTTTTAACATCCTTACTTCGAATGACAACTGATAAGTTAATATGATAAGAAGAATCGAAAATAAAAAAAACAGATACGTCCTTTTGACTAAGGAGTCAGTATAAGGGGATGATTAATTAAATGGGATGTCTGGAAGAAGCATAACTTATATTTCTGTATGGTTTAAATCATCAATGAATTGTATTTATTTAAAATTATGTTTTATATTATGTCGGTTTCGATGGATTAATGAATAACCTGCTCGTCTCTGGTTCTTAGGTTTGAAGGTTCAGATCTGGCTAAAATCCATGGATCTTTCTGGGCGTAAAAATCCTGAGTGAGTATGAATTTCTTGGGAAGGAAACTATAATCGTGGGTACTGTGTGGAATATTTTGATGCAGGTGATTTGGGTCCTTGATAATATTATTGGAATTTATATTTTATTAAATAGTGGTTGTTAAAGTATAATTTTTGTCTTCTTCTTCTTCTTCCTCTACGCATGAAAGCTGGCAGCTTGTTTCATATTCATTCACTACAGGTCCACGGTATGGTGACGTTCTTCCATCGTAGTTGTTGTCTTCCTAAAGGCCTTTTCTGCTGAGGTGTCCAGTCACGTACTTTCTTCACTAATCTACTGTTCTCCATTCTATCTATGTGATCGTTCCAATTTAGTGTTCTATCATTTATCCAGAGATTTATGGGTTTATAATTTCTTAGTAGTGAATATAAATGACTTAATGTAAAAACGTCCACCGCTGTGGTCTCGAGGTAGCATGCTGCCTTGTCACGCAGCGGGCCCGGGTTCGATCCCCGGTCGGGGCAGTTTTTCTGGGTGAGGTTTATATTGGGGTTTTTCCTCACCTGTAAGACAAATGTCAGGAAAACTTTAAGGCCCAAACGGTCCCCAAAATCATATGGCCATCATCCTTATCATTATCATCCTTACCATTATCATCATCATCCTTCACCGGTGTGGAAAGCAACGGGAAGCTACCACACCTATACAATTTCCTAGTAAAGCTGCAAGCATAGCATGAAAATGCTATGATTGCAGTGAAGGACCTGCCTTCGGGCAGAATTACTATGGATGGAATGTAAAAACAACTAAGAATTTAGATAACTGTTAAGATAATTATTTCAATTAATTTTCGTGTATGAATGTATTAATTAAAAAAATGGATGGATTGAAATGTATTGTGGAATACTTCGAAAGTAGTAATAACCGTTTTTCCTTGTTTGTGTGAAATTTCATACATCAAAATTCAAAGTGGTGGCCAATGTGGTGGCGAATAGAAACAAAAACTTAAAGTCATACGATTTAATAATATTCTCTGTATGAAGTCTTTTGAAAAATCAGTAAACTTTAAATTGTCGGACAGTCTACAAACATCCTACTATTGTGATAGTCGTCAACCTAAATATATTGAATCGAGAATGAATTATACCCGTAGTTAGGGCGGTTGATACATATAGTCAATGAAGTACAGATATATTTATATTCGAGTTCTTATATAAGTTAACCCCAGAAATGTGAAATCGGTGTTAAAATATTAACTGTTTATAAACGTCGTCCGACAAGATCATAAATCAAATTTAGGTCAATAAGATAGGCCTATAAAAACGTCCAAGTTAAGAATACTAAGCTCAATAGCGGTGAATTTATTGAACAAATTGAACAATAGGTATTATTACTTAGAATTCTATCTTGATTTACGGTTTAACTATACAAATTATGTGAGATTAATTTTAACTGCCACTTAGTCCAAAAATTCAATTGGATTAAAGGTTAATTAAATGTTAAATAAAGTGTAAGAAATCGACTGATTATTCCATGAACTTGTTTTGTACTTTTGGCGTCAGACAAATTTAAACCGGAACAATGGTCTCTCCTTTATTTTTAAATAAATTTTACATCACACAAAATTTAGTTATTTGACTGACCTGTAGGGTTATTGCTGGATAGTACTGTAGAGATATTTAACGTGTCCATCTCCAGCTGAAACTCGTTCCGCTGGACGGGAAAACGTGACTGAACAATGCGACTTACCTGTAAAACAAGAAATATATGATTACTAATAAAGAAATTCTTACAATTGAAATAATACAATTTACTTGAAAAATTATATTCACACAGATTTAATAAAAAATAGCGAATTCCGTGTAATACAGAATGTTATATACATAGGTGCCAATATTTCGAGAGAAGTACCATTTCTAACAGAAATAAAATTAACTTAAGTATTTAATATAATATTTTGAGCACCTCGGATTCCAATATTTTATAATAATTACACTATTAAAATACATTAAGTTTTAAAAATTCTTAATGTGACAATTTTCTACATTCTCCTTTTATTTTCTGTGTATCAAAGAATTTGTGTTAGAATATATTTGAAGGTACACTACTCTTCTGAACAAATTCGATATGTCTGTCCCTACGAATTAATGGTAACCATGTTCATCTCAAGTTTCGACGTTCGCGGGTTCGAACTCTAGTGGAATTAATGGAGTTTCAGGGGGTAAAAATCCTGAGTTCGAATATTTTGGTAAGGAACTAAAGCCATAGGGGATCCCTTATTATACATTTACAGAAGATGGATGAATGACAGGCCTAGAAAAAGAGGCTTCATAGCAAAATGTTTCGACGATTATTTAATATGGTGTACATTATATTTATTTTTAATAATATACTTCGTTTTGCTATCATGAGAAAGTTTCCATGGTGCGACAGTCTAAGAATGTTCATGGCCTAGCATCTAGCAGTTGGCCTCACAATTTACATGGACCAATTACAGAAATGGACGGTAATCCACCCAATAAAGGGGTTAATGATCAACATGTCCGGTCTTCAGCAGTTACAGTTGGTTATCTGAACCTGGAACCGCTACTTACAGTAGTTACCTAAAGTACTCATGATGCTTGATGGGCACCGAATCTGTACTGGCCGAAATCCCATGAGAACCCTCTTCCTCCACTTTGACTCGAAACAACGCGCGTCCCATAGTTTTTTCCCAAGACACGATGCCTTAAGGCTCGTTTCCATTTTGACAAGTTCCAGGCACATGACGCGCAAATGACATGCTCGTCATTCTTTCTACTGTTTCCAATTTCCTGCGGCATCTGCAACATTAGTATAGAGGTTTGGAGAGCAAGACTACAGTTTCAGTTCATACAGTGAATCAGTGCTATCCAGCGCTTCTTGAGGTTCAAATATTTGACTAATATGAACAACTCATCTGCTTCAGCTTTTGTGGTAATGGCAGACGCATACTATGAACTTGTAAAAAAAAAGGCGAAAAAGTCCGAGATGGTGGATTAGAAGTTTTCTAGTCAAAACTCATTCGGAACCAGTTGCTCTTTTCTATTTTAGTTAATTTATCTCAAGTATTGAGACCACAGCGAGTGAAGGTTCTTCTCAACGTCTTGAAGAGTGCATTTCGTATCATCAGAAATCCGTTGCAGGACATCGTTTCTATCGTTACAGAAACAACAGCTCTGACACCTCTGAAAATATCACAATCACACACAAGAGAACACATTTGAACTTATAACTTACTCGCAGCGCGGTGTCTGGAATATAGATTGTACTGTTCATGCGCATGTCCTTGGGACATATTGCAGTCGCTTGGCACATTTTTCTCCCCGGCACTTGTGCCGCAACATGTTGCATTCTGTTTCCATTTCAACACATGTCGGGCACATGTGACGGCACATGACGCTCAACTTGTTGCGGGACAAATTTGTAGTATTGGAAACGAGCCTTTAGACCCAAATATATATTGTGTTAATAATTATTTGACTGTAATAAGAACTGAAGCTGACGTACAAACCTAATACAGTTATAAAGTACTTAGATTTGTCTATTTTACTTCCCCTTGTAATATTTCTTAACTTTTCTATTTTAGTTAATTTATCTCAAGTATTGAGACCACAGCGAGTGAAGGTTCTTCTCAACGTCTTGAAGAGTGCATTTCGTATCATCAGAAATCCGTTGCAGGACATCGTTTCTATCGTTACAGAAACAACAGCTCTGACACCTCTGAAAATATCACAATCACACACAAGAGAACACATTTGAACTTATAACTTACTCGCAGCGCGGTGTCTGGAATATAGATTGTACTGTTCATGCGCATGTCCTTGGGACATATTGCAGTCGCTTGGCACATTTTTCTCCCCGGCACTTGTGCCGCAACATGTTGCATTCTGTTTCCATTTCAACACATGTCGGGCACATGTGACGGCACATGACGCTCAACTTGTTGCGGGACAAATTTGTAGTATTGGAAACGAGCCTTTAGACCCAAATATATATTGTGTTAATAATTATTTGACTGTAATAAGAACTGAAGCTGACGTACAAACCTAATACAGTTATAAAGTACTTAGATTTGTCTATTTTACTTCCCCTTGTAATATTTCTTAACTTTTAAGTGCCATAATTTATTTTTTGTCTTGAAACATGATCCTAAATTAATGTATTTTGTTTTCCCTATCACTTTAACTAAAATTTTGTAATAATATATTGTATGTGTATTATTATTATCTTGTAGAAGATTTCCGAGCTGTTGGGCGTGGTCTTGAGGCTTGTAGTTCCCTGACGTTTCGCCAGAGATTGCGTCCGGCATCCTCAAGGGTTTATATTATGTTTATCTTATTTATTTATTTATTTATATATTTTAATCGATAGAATTAAGACCGTAAAGTCTTCTCTTCTACTTCACTAGGGCTAATTTATGTACTGGTATATAATAACAATTATGAATTATTTACATGTTGATTAATGGTACATAATTGATAGAGGCTACACAATACAGAGTTGACAAGGGAAAGAAAGAAAAATAGTAGTAATAAAATAATAATAATAATAATAATAATAATAATAGTAACATTTAATTAGTTTAAATAACTGGCTGGGTAAGAAAAATTTGAAATATAAAGGAATAGCAAAATAATGCATGGATCACGGTTATATATTGTATTGTCTAAGGAAATATGAAGTGAGTTTAGTTTTGAACTGTTTTTCAGTCAGACAGTTCGTGATATACGAGAAGAGGATTGTCTTGAGACTCTGAATAACTTCTCTTAATAATGGTATCTCAGTACATTAGTAAATCCCTTTGCGCTTGTGTAAATTCTAGTGTTCTTTTTATCCCGATGAGTTTAGAAATCATCTTATTATCTCTGTGACGTAGAAGAAATGTAAGGGACGAGATCAGTCGTTCCTCTAATAGTCGTATGTGTCTGTAGATTTCCTCCTTCGTAGAAGTGACTAATTTATTGGCTTGGGCTTTCAGGGCCGGAGTTAGTATGATGATCTTGTAGAAGATTTACTTGGCCATGGTCTTGAGGCTTGTAGTTCCCCGAGTCCCAAAACAACCCTTGAGGATGCCGGGCAGAGTCTCTGGCGAAACGTCGGGGAACTACAAGCCTCAAGACCATGGCCAACAACCCGGAAATCTTCTACAAGATAATCATGCTAACTCCGGCCATGAAAGCCTAAGTCATCTGAAGATTCTAGGACCTTAAAGTATTAGAGAGCAAGACTGCTAATGACTTCAGTGTTAGATGCAGCACATTAGACAACAACAACAACATATAAATTGTTTCTTAGCTGAACAGCACATGACCACGAGCACTTGCTCATACAGTGTCAATACTGTACACAACATTTATTTGTGAATAAAATATCTTCTTATTATTCTTTAAAAAAATATGAACAGTAATTTGGTATATGCAAGCCTTGATGATTCAAGCAATATTAGTATATATGTAATATTATGGATGTGTCCACCGCTGTGGTCTCGAGGTAGCGTTCTGCCTTGTCACGCAGCGGGCCCGGGTTCGATCCCCGGTTGGGACAGTTTTTCTGGGTGAGGTTTTCATCGGGGTTTTTCCTCACCTGTAAGACAAATCTCAGGAAAACTTTAAGGCCCAAACATTCCCCGAAATCATATGGCCATCGCAATAATCATCATTCATATTCATCTTAGATTAAGCTTGGGATTAGGGACTCTCCTGGTGCACCACTATCATCATCATCATCATCGCCCATCAGATCATCGGGGCAACGTAACCCCACCTTCCAGGCGCCTCAACCTAAGAACTGGGTTACAAATACGCCATGCCAGGAGAGAACAGCAGGAATGTCGAAAGACAACCTGGGGCATTTGCAAAAAAAAATATTATGGATGTTAATACCTGTTATAGCTAAAAAAATATTAAATCGAACCTTTCCACTGTCCAGCATGACATTTAAAAATCACAGCAAATGTTAGATTCACAAAGATTCATATCGATATTTAATGAACCTTGTTTCTATTCCCCACATTTAAAATGTAACATAAATACGATCTCTTAAAATAAAAACTGAAAATCCAGTGCTGAAGTTCCGAGGCACATTCGGAGTTCAAATACCTTCGACGTACAACTTCATACTAATTCAGTAGGTTTTACCATTGGTTTCCTTATTCATAATTTGTAGATTACTTTTAAACACAAAGTAAGATAATTGCAACATAATGTATAATTACAAGTTGGTGAAACTATCAACACTTTTGAAATATTATTACCTTGTCAAACTTAAATAATGCTGATAATTTTCGAAAGAGATACCGATATTTTGTTTCTCAAATTACTTTCTGATAGTAATGTCATGAATAGCTTGTTAATGTTACTGATAAATCATTTGTCTAATATTCGTGGGCATTCATACAGAATAGACACAAAAATGGATACCTTTAAAAATAATTATACTTCAAGTTTTTATTATTGATTTCGTACATCTCAATGATGGATAAATCATATTTGAAGAGAAAAATTATACGCTCAGACCGGGACTTGAACCCGGGACCCTTGGTTCTCTAGACCAAGTGCTCTACCAACTGAGCTACCTGAGCAAGTACCGATCTAAACGCAAATCTCTCTCTATACACATTGTAATTCCCATCAACCAAATGCTGTGAAGCCATGCTTCTATCTTGCGAATGGCGGCTCCTTTATTAAGAAGACATCTGAGCGTATAATTTTTCTCTTCAAATATGATTTATCCATCATTGAGATGTACGAAATCAATAATAAAAACTTGGAAAAAGCCGTACTGGCTGTAATGTATAATTCCCAAATATGTCTTCTTAATAAAGGAGCCGCCATTCGCAAGATAGAAGCATGGCTTCACAGCATTTGGTTGATGGGAATAACAATGTATATAGAGAGAGATTTGTGTTTAGATCGGTACTTGCTCAGGTAGCTCAGTTGGTAGAGAACTTGGTCTAGAGAACCAAGGGTCCCGGGTTCAAGTCCCGGTCTGAGCGTATAATTTTTCTCTTCAAATACTTCAAGTTATTTCCAAAGTTAGATGAGATGTCAAACTACTTAAAAAAAAATATATATATACATTAATTGTGTTCATAATAGAAAAGAGTTGGAAAACACAGTTAAGAAGATGAAAACTTTGAATCAATGAACCTGCAGCGCCTAAGAAGGAAAAGAAGAAAAACCATTGGATGTCCCGAAGAACATAATAATTCATACTTGTCCTACTTTCTTTTCATCTTAATATATATAAATTTCGTGTCACGTTGTTTATCCGCGATGGAATCCTAAACTACTGAACCAATTTTAATAAAATTTTGCAAACTGTGTGCAGTTTGATCCAACTTGAGACTTAGGGTAGTTTATAACTTAATTTATAGTCGCATTATTTTTTATTACAAATTATTTGTTTACTATTTAACAAAGAGTTATAATTATCTGTGAGTTCCATACGATTCTAACAGATGGCGGTGTAATTATCTGCGAGTTCCATACGATTCGAACAGATGGCGGTGTAAGGTAATTTGTTTAAGGTAATTGGTTTATTATTTAACAAAGAGAGATCCAGATGGCTGTGCTTTTTGTTGCAACCGCGAATTTCAATTGAATTACAAATATTGATTATTTCATAATTTATGTGTGTTCAGCGTTCATTTTATTTTCAACATTATTAATTTCGTGTGTAAGTATTAGTTTTAAGTAATCTGGCTGAAAGACTGCAACTTAATTTAAAATTTTAACGTATACCTTAGCTACAGTAACGTGTGGCGGGACTTCTAGTATATATATATAACAATAATTTATTTCAGATATTATTTTACACGCTAAATTTAGTTTTAAGATACTTGTTAGTTTAATGCATCATGCACACACATAGTACAAGTTTAGCTTCAAGTTCATCTTTCACGGTTCCTATATGAGAATCGGAAACCAATGTGCAAATCGAGACATGTTCAGTACGCATACGATTATAATGGAAGTTATCTAGAGTTTATTTCAAAGGTAATCTGCTGATAAAACTTGGCTGCATTATTTCGATCCTAAGAGCAATTAGTAAAGCTCTACGTGGAAATATCCTTAAATGACAATTTCTCAAAAAAGCAAAAGTGCTTTCTTCTCCTGGAAAAGTTATGGTCAATTATTTTTTTTACATTCATGTAATGATTTATCACCATGTCGTATGTGCACACACAGTAACTGGGTAATACTACAGTGATACCCTGATAACTCTGAAAGGCCACATCTGGCACAAAAGACCAGAATTCCGGCCAATAGCCTGGATACTGAACCGAAATAATGCGAGGCAGCATATCAGAAATTCTCCTAAATAATTTACAAAATTCAAAATGAAGTGCGTGCCCTCACCCTCTCTATATTCCGGACTCAGCCCCTGTGATTTTTTTCTATTCCCTAACCTGAAGAAACATCTTCGTGGGAAGAGTTTTCCATTTTCAGCGGCAGGAATGAAAACTGCGGAGACGATGATGAAATAATAGTCCAAAATGTTTCCAGTATGTCTTTGCAGATATGCAGCAAAGGTGGGACCAGTGCATTGTATCCAAAGGGGACTACATTAAGGAGGACCATCAAAATTCTGAAGACAAGTAAAGGCACATTGCAAAAAAAAATCATTATTTATTGAACAGCCTTCATATACATAACTTATCACAGTTGAAATGAAAAAATCATACGGTCATACTTTCACCGGGTAAAATAAATTATTATTATTATATTATTATTATTATTATTATTATTATCATTAAAGTTGTTATTATCATATTACTTATAAGAACAGGTCCGTCAGCATAATTGAGAACCACTTACCTCTATCATAAGTAATCCTTTGTCAATTTCTGATACTCATTTCCTTAAATCCTTAAACTGGTAATGCTTCCTATATATATATATATATATATATATATATATATATATATATATATATATGTATATTGGTTTAATTTAATTAATATATTAAGTAAAACAATATAAAAACTGACCAGTAGAAATTAATATAATCTGACTTGAATTACACAATATAGAGTAATAAGTTACAGCTAATGACATGCATGATTTTGTTTTCATTACGGTCCGGCACATTTAAATATCTGGCACGATAAATTAGCGCTCCTATACAGTGTCAAGGCAATCATAATTTAACACCACCGGGGCAAATGGGCTCAAGCCTCGGAACAGGAGTTGCTCTCTGTCCAGAAAAAAATTGTGCGCCAAAATTCACGTTTTATGACGTAAGAGAAAAAACTCATTGTTCGTTTTTATTACTTTATTTTGTAAGTTTCTTTAAGATGTCCACCTCTGGGGTCTCAGGCTTGTGCACAGCAGGCCTTATTTGGATCCTCGGCCGGTAAAAATGTCCTGCTTTAACTTCTTCCAAGGTTTTTTTCCTCACCTGTAGGAGACAAATATCGGGACCCTTTAAATTCCATGATCACCGACGTAATCCATCCATCATAATTATCATAAGTAATGCAACGAGTGATTTCGTGAGACGTGAATTTATCTAGAGAATTTGAAAATCAAGAGTGCTTTTTATAAGGACTGTTTAACGAATAAAATTAAGCTGTTTACTCACAAATCATTATTTAAATATAGTTATTTTAAAATATTTATATATTTAATGTAAACGGCGATGTTTGAAAACAAATGAGAAACGTTATGTTTCATTTGTTCATCACTGCAACCAAATCATATTTATTGCCTAATAGAATCGCAATATTGTAAGAATGCACTCTAATGGAGAAAAAATGTACCCTAGTGGAGAAAACATGAAACATCATTACAGGTTGTTAATTAATTTCTGATGTCCTATGATGTAAATATGTCAATTATATTTTTCTGCAACGTTAATTCCTGGGGAATAATACGTATAAGAAAGTACAAAGAGTGGTTTCTTTTTTTATGGTATAATCAATTGCTACGAATGTTTTTTTTTTTTCTATTACATCTCGCAAATAGAATCTGGTTACATTCGTGCACTATATATACAAGCTGGGAGCCACTTGTTGAAATGAAGGCGATAAAACAAAAGTGATAAAATCGAGATGAAAAATACTGTGATTGGTTGTAAATCAAAATTCATTGAAATGTGATTGTCTTTGACTGCCATTGGGAGCAGGAGTTAGTCGTCATAAATATCATATTTACCTTGTTTAGTATCAATGACTGGTCTCTTATTGAATTTACTTGTAGTCTTGGAGGTGGAACTGGCATTGAGCTGATAACATATCCAGGGAACTCTTCATGTCCTTCTGTGATCAAATAAAGTATGTGTGAGATCCAGACTTACAAATCCTCTCTCGATGGTTATGTATTTTGTAAGGCGGCTATTTTTTATCAGATTATATAACTTTATAAGGAAATCTTAAACTAAAATAAGAATATGTGTTTAACATTTAACTATTGGTTGATAACATGTTTATAATTTTAAGTGGGTACGACAGAGTTACTGTAAATAACTAATCTTTTAATGTAATTCAAATGACTAGGATCATTAGAATTATAAAATAGGCTTCCTTTTTTTTTTGTTTGCTTTAAATATTTAATTTTAGTGTTGATAAGAGATTATGAATATATTAAAATGGGACATAGTAATGAAAATCCTAACCAGTATTTGTCTTGACGATTAAAAAGCGAGAAAATCCTTCGGTCAGGTTCATCATGGGCAGAGAAGTTTGAACTCGGAACCTCCAGGGTGAGAATTTCAAACGCTACCGTCTAAGCCTTACTGGTTTTTTATTTATTTGGATGATACATTTAAAACTTATTAATTCATCAGTTTTTAATTCAATATATATTAATTGGTGTTTCTCGTATAATTTACCATATTCATACTATTATTATTCTAATTATTATTATCGTAAATATTATTATTGTTATCGCAAGTATTATTATTATTATTATTATTATCGTATAAAATGTTGTTTGTACATGAAATTTACATTGCTACATTTAATGTATCTTTAACTGTTTATAATTAGTATACTGTATATCTATATTTGTCAAATATTTATATGCATTTGTGCTGGTTGAGTGGAAGAGAAGACCTTATGGCCTTAACTCTGCCAGAATAAATAAAACATTTTTATTATTATTATTGTTATTATTATTATTATTAATTCAGTAGAAAACAGGTTTACTGTAATTCGAATACGGTTTATTAGAGTGAATAAAACAATGACCGGGTTTGAACTTCCATTCAATCTTCTCTAACTATTATTTTCCGATAAAATTCATACTAAAATTTCGTCAAATATTTATATGTATTTGTGCTGGTTGAGTGGAAGAGAAGACCTTATGGCCTTAACTCTGCCAGAATAAATAAAACATTATTATTATTATTATTATTATTATTAATTCAGTAGAAAACAGGTTTACTGTAATTCGAATACGGTTTATTAGAGTGAATAAAACAATGACCGGGTTTGAACTTCCATTCAATCTTCTCTAACTACTATTTTCCGATAAAATTCATACTAAAATTTCGTTGAGATAAATATTCACAAAGTAAACTATTAAAATAGATACCTCGCAGGTGTCGTTGTCCCCAACAATATTTTAAAGAATAAATAAAAAAAGCTTAACCTAATAAATTGAGGGTGACGGTACCTGGCAGGTAACTACTTTAATATTTTACTCTGTATTGTTTCTGTCTTGAGTGTTCGTACTATCTTTAAAACGTACTAAGCACATATCACAGATTTTCTCCTTATCAAAGTGGTCTACAAATAATTATATATCCGGAGGATATTGAATTTTAAGTTCCAAAAAGGGAATTATTAGTAAACAAAAGTATTATAGCTACAAAGATTTAATGAAGATTTCTTTTATCATTTCCTGTTGCCAAACAATACAAATTCCTTAATCGTAAAGGATGAAGCATGCAAATAACATCAGCTGTGTTACATGTTCTCGCCTCCAGATAGTTTCTGCTTCCAACAATTTACTCATTAGTCGTAAACACGTCGACCTACTGTTGGCAATACTCACTTAACAAGCGCTTCATCACTCATGTAAAGATCTTCAGACATCAGAGATAAAATTCTTGTTAGTTATTTCATATTCTGGTCAACAATTTACTTTTAAAATATTCGACATATGTCTGGTAAGTGACGACTGATTTCAATGGAACATAACATTGTATTAATTGAAGTAACGGGCGAATAAAGAAGTAATCTTATATACAACTAGCCTAGGAAAAGGTAAGTGCATTTCTTATTTTATAATAATCAAGAATTAAATGTGTAGAATTAGATTTTTAATGTTATTCTGATAATAAAAGCTTAATTAATATTTTTAAAACAAGCCTGATTTAAAAAGTAATAATAATAATAATAATAATAATAATAATAATAATGAAAAATACATTAAATATAAAAAAGGCATACAAATTTAAGAGATTTTAGATCCAGTGATAGCAACACTATGGTTTTCTCTCCCCGCATTTATTGATTGATTATTGTTTATTTTAATAGATTTTAGCATTAGTTTAAATTGAAGTTCTGGTTTTAACAATTATGAACATAATAATTTAGTTAATGCCACCCATCCACAGTAATTCTGTCCGAAGGCAGGTCCTTCACTGCAATCATAGCATTTTCATGCTATGCTTGCAGCTTTACTAGGAAATTGTGTAGGTGGACAGCCGTAGCTTTCCACACCGGTGAAGGATGATGGTGGTGATGATGATGATGATGGCCATATGATTTCGGGGACCGTTTGGGCCTTACAGTTTTCCTGACATTTGTCTTACAGGTGAGGAAAAACACCGATAAAAACCTCACCCAGAAAAACTGCACTGACCGGGGATCGAATCCGGGCCCGCTGCGTGACAAGGCAGCACGCTACTTTGACACCACAGCAGTGGACTTGTTAATGCCTTTGCACTTAAATTACAATGTATTGTATAACATAACATATATAATACCTAACATCAATAAAGCGTCACTGCTATAAAGTAAAAATATTATCTTTAATTTGCTTATTTGTGATAGGAGCTACCAGGTGGCAGTGGAGACCGAGTTCCCACTACATCTAGTAATAATGAGAATATATATAAGAAAAATTAATGTTTGTACCAGACTTGCTCGGTTGCGTAATCGGTAGCGCAGTGGGATATAAATCCAGAGGTCCGGGTTCAAGTCCCGACCGAGCATTTATTTTTCTTATCATGTCATATATATAGTTTCTGAAAAATAAAAAAATGATATTTTCCCCAAGACAATCCCACTTAAAGTTATGAAGTAATTTTTACTTTCATGATCTGTGTATCTCAATCTCATAAAATAATAGAAAAATATATAAATTGTAGATCTCCGTAGTCTGCATTCTTGTGGGTTCTTTTTATCGCGACATCGTGCGATCTCGGGTTTCTGATATAGGATACAGCCTTTAGATATTGAGGGTAGCTGCAAATTTAATAGATAAAGACTAGTGGACAGCCGACCAGGAGTAGCCTTCCTGATTGTGTATTTCGCGTCATGTAGTCAATCTTACCATTTAAAAATAGGTTTGTTAGATACAATATGTAAATACCATATTCAAACCAAGTTTAAAAATCTAAGACTACAGATAACTGAAGGAAAAAACGGTGTACATTCTTGTAGTTGGAAATTTAGGATTAGGGCTGAGGAATTCCCAAAGTGTTTGTGTTTAATTTATAGATATAAATGTAAGAGCCAGAGGACGAGGAAGTAAACTATCCTCGGTACTTGATTATGTGCAGAGTACACAACTAGAGACGTGCTCGTGTTGATTTATGCGCCGCACAGTAATGATGCATCTGCTACATTAATTGACGTCACTAATCTGTTTATGTTACCACTACCTCTACCAATATTATACCTGCTTAATAAAACTCGTCCCAGGTAAATAGATAATGTTCTCCTGTCAACACATCAAGGCTCGTTAGTATAAACATACTTTGTCTCATTTCAGCAATTTACACCATTATATCGTGGGTTCAATCCCGGTCACTGTCGATGGATTTTTTTAGGAAGGAAAAATCCTAAGAGCAAGTCCTCCGGGAGGGACTTCAAGCCGTGGATCCCGTGTCTGAAGATTTTCAGACTAGTAAAATATCCTAAAGAAACCTCTAAGCAAAATGTACCGACATCAATGTCCTAGTAATACCTTAGTTTCCTGTTAGGTGTCACTTTGGGTCGGTGTGTTGATCGAATGGCATCCATGACATCTCTGAGCAGGTAAGGTAACTAAAAAATTAACTCGGCCTAGTAACTCCTTACAAAGAAGAGGCAATGGCTCAACAATGGGCTACGCCATTGCCATTAAAGGCATATAGGTCCAATGGATGACAATAGAAGTGCTTTAACATATTTAATGTAGAAAAATGTTCCGGAACAATCAATTAGGGTATTCTAGGAAAACGAGGGAGGATAATATTCGTTGACTGGATATCGGAGTTACGGTCTGGATTCAACTAGTTGAGGAAAGTGACTAAAGGACTTCCTTAATGGATGAAATAGTAATAAATGTTTAACTTTATATAGAAATTAAATTATAATCTATTACATAGTATTTATATAATCTCCCTCTTTCTCTTTACTTCCCTTTATACATGCCGCATTTCACACGCACCTTAAGGGGGTACCACCTGTTGGGAGAGCATTTGTGTGGTATATAGACATCTAATACATAAAAATGAATGTTTGCTTGTTTGTTCGTACTTTACGCGCGGCCATACCGTTCATCCGATTGTGATTGGGCTTTTTGTAAAATGTTCAGGAAATTCCCGGGGTGAACATAGACTATAAGAGAGTTGTCATAGACAACTCCTACACCCTTAAAAATCGCCCTTTGTAGTGGAAAACGTGAAAAAGGTAGCTCTTTGGACGCTTAAATGGCTTACGCTATCTAAACCATAACAAATGCACAAAATTAATGTACACAAAATTGAATATCTCAAAAAGCTCTACAAAAAAGTCCACGATAGCATATGTTTATCTTTTACAGATAACTCACAATAACCATTTTTGTCTTTCATTGATGCCAAGAAGATCGAGGCAAGTATGTAGATTCCTGTGCAAGCATAGCAGCACATGGCGGGTATTCTTTTACGGATGACTCACAACAACAGATTTTGTCTTTTAGCTCATTTATGCCAAGAAGATCGAGATAAGTAGATTCCCGGGCAACAGCGGATAATCAGTACGGGGAATCTTAAAGCAATTACGACATATATTTATAATTATTTTTCCTCTTACTTATTTAACTAATCATAAGAAGTACATTCATTTTCGTTTTTCAGTTCATTTATGCCAAGAAGATCGGGATAAGTAGATTCCCGTGCAACGCCGGGTCATCAACACGGGGTATCTTCTTCTTGTTCTTCTTCCTTCCAAGTATTAGGCCAAGGCCTGTTCCGATTCTATAGAAAATTTTCCCTCCAGCGTTTCATAGGACGGCCCAGTGATCTTCGTCCTCTTGGTATATAATTATAAACAGCTTTGGGGATCCGATTTGAACTCATTCTTTCTAGATAGTGTTTCCAATTTAGTTGGTACTGTTTAATATATTCCAAAATTGGCGTAGTCTGGGGTATCTAAAAAATGTAAATTTATAATTATGTTTCTACTTACTTATTCAACTAAACATAAAAGCACATTAATTTTCATTTATTTAGGCGTAACAGCGCACGCCGGGTATTAGCTGGTAGCCTACATTTTTGAGAGGCTCCTTGATTAAGTGATAATGTCAAAGTCAGAGGTCACCTCGGAGATAACATGAACATTTAAGATAAGATACACCATTTATTCAGTCGTAATAATAATAGTAACAATAAAGATATGCCCAATTATTTAGTAGTCATGAACAAACGATTTCGTTCAATCTGAATCGTTCCAATGGTATAGGCCTATCAGAAACGTTAACTATTCGAAATTCAACCTAACTAAAATAAATGCTACGATAAAAATTATTTTGATTTGTTACTTTCTTACGTTTTAAGAACGGTGTATGTACAGGTGTAGTAAACTGAAATATAATAGTTAAAACACTAATATAGATATGAGGAAATATAATTTCAAAATGGCGCCTATGCATATCATTCGTTATTGATACCGTACTGCTAAGGTTCGAATCAAATAGTTCATCCTTGATTGTTCATTTGAACGAAATCATTGGATGACAGGTAAATAATTACCAGTAATGAAGTTTTATTTATACTGGCAGAGTTAAAGTCATAAGGCCTTCCAGTAAACCAAAACAAATATACTGGTAAAGATTTACAATACAATATACACATTGTAATAAATGTTTAATAATCTTTAAAAATGGTGATGTAGAATTCATGTTCATACGACATTTTTGTACGCTAAACATCATAATAGAAAAATTATAATCATGTCAAATATTTTGTTCCGATACTCAAGTTCCATAAGCCAATTATATTCAATGACGATCTTGTATTGGATATGATAATCACAGAATTACTATAATATAGAAATATAATATAAAGGATTAGATCTAAAATTACGTTTTATTGATTTTTTTAAACACCACACTATGGACTAGTAAATTTATATTCATGTAGATCTGATCTGTATCAGCGTTACTATTTATTATTTTACTTACTTAATTTTACAGTATTATGTGTGACATAAATTAAGTAATAAACATATGTATTTGTTTATATTTCAATATAGGTTTTATAACATAAGTTATATCTTGTTATCCATTATTAAATAGAGTGAGATATAACTATAGACATTAATTAAATACGACATAATACAAAAAAATGAATGTGTAAGATGTTAAAATGTTTAACGAATTCGTTTCGAAATTCCGATCGAAGCGTAGTGTGAGACCTACATTTCAGTACTTATAACTAACCATTTCATCGGTAATCTCTGTTTATTTTTAAACCAAAGTCATTGAGAAAAATTATCAACAGTAATTTAAGAAGAGGTTGTGTTTTTCTGAAAAAAAAAACCACGAACGGCAAAGCCACCAGTGATTTTGTCCAACCTTGCGTTGGATTTGGAGTAACTATTTAGAGAATAATACAACATAAGAAGCTAAGGATATTTATAATATTTAATATTTAACAAATGATTCCGATCTTAATTCCGGGCGATTTTGTAAGCCGGCTATATGTAGTTATAAATACTGTTATATGGGGCACGCCGTAGCGTAGTGGTTAAGGCACTGAGCTACAAGCTGGAGGGTCGAGGGTTCAAGTCCCGTTGGGGTCAGGATTTTTAAAACTGACCCAAACCTTCTGGCGGCACCATGGCCCTGGGGTCGACTCAGCCTCTAACTGAAATGAGCACCAGACGCTTGTTCTGGGGTAAAGCCGGCCGTCACGCAGGGCTGACAACCCGGCTGACATAAAGTGCCGATTGTCTAGGAAAAGTGGGAGCCTTAACCTCCTACTACCCCAAGGGCCTCATGAGGCCTGTTGTGGGATCACTTTACCTTTACTTTACTGTTATATCTCCTTGGGCTTGATAAATATCAATAGCAGATGGTTGTATGAGAAATAACTATTAACAATAATGTAGATTCATTATACAACATTTAATAGTTTTTTGAGCAACTGAACTTTTTTTGTAATTTTTCAAGTTGTTTTCTTTCGGCTGTACCATATCGATCGTACATTGATGAATCGATATTCTTGTCAATATCTCACATTGATGAATCGATATTCTTGTCAATATCTCACATTGATGAATCGATATTCTTGTCAATATCTCACATTGATGAATCGATATTCTTGTCAATATCTCACATTGATGAATCGATATTCTTGTCAATATCTCACATTGATGAATCGATATTCTTGTCAATATCTCACATTGATGAATCGATATTCTTGTCAATATCTCACATTGATGAATCGATATTCTTGTCAATATCTCACATTGATGAATCGATATTCTTGTCAATATCTCACATTGATGAATCGATATTCTTGTCAATATCTCTCATTACGAATAGGAAAAGGCAAAATTATCAACAGGAAAAAGCAAGATTATCAACAGGAAGAGCAAAAATTATTGGTCTATGAGTTAAATAGTATTCTTAATCCTTAATTTGACGAAACATTAATTACTAATGTCAGTCATTACTGGCATCGTGAAAGCAAATTCATGTAAAACTGCGAATTATTACAGTACATTTTTGTTTGTGTTGTGGGCTTGCAGCTCCTCTCATCGCCAATGCAGCTTCATTTCTCTACACTCTACGTCAACATTACAGAACCTCGTAACAATACAAAGTATTTATCTGTGCAGCGCACTGGAAGACACTACGTCATAGTCACACATTATTTAGGTGTTGTTATTCGACACAAGTTTCAGTAATTGTTTACTGGGTTATTTTTCTATTGATTTCTAAAATATAAAATGAATTGAACTAATGTATATTGTAGGATAACTACCAATTTAATTGTTAACATATCTGTGGTAACATATCTGTGAACAAGTCTGTTAAGTGTAATAATGACCAATAAGAGTTTAATGTATTGAGATCATCCCGTAAAGCTTCTATGCATTGTGAAGGAGTTTGTTACCCTAATTTTTTCCGAGTTGTGAAGACACGTATTTCTTAGTTTCTCGTAAAAAATAGTACATGTTCACGGTTAGAAAGTGCTTTCCTGAAAATAGCGACGTTATAGTTAATGCATTCCTTGTGACCTTTTTTTAATTTCTTTCTTTCTCGTTTTCTTTCGTTTACACTGCTCTTCCTTTTTGTTTTACCTTTGTTAACTTTTTTTCTTATCTTATTCACACATACAAACACAAGACAGGACACACACCCAGACCCAAGGAGGAGATTTAAAATCCACTACCCCGCCGGGAATCAAACCCGGGTCGCCGGAGTGGAAGGTAGGGACTCTACTGACTACGCCACGGCGACGGACAATCAGATATAAATTCAATTTACGAGTTTATAATGAGCACACCTTTAGAACACAACAATAAAATATATTAATTTCATTACATGAGTCTCGTCCACCGCTGTGGTCTCGAGGTAGCGTGCTGCCTTGTCACGCAGCGGGCCCGGGTTCGATCCCCGGTCGGGGCAGTTTTTTTTGGGTGAGACTTTTATCGGAGTTTCTTCTCACCTGTAAGACAAATGTCAAGAAAACATTAAGGCCCGAAATCATATGACCATCATCATCATCATCCTTACCATCATCATCAACATTCACCGGTGTGGAAAGCAATGGGAAACTACCATACCTACAAGTCCCTAGTAAAGCTGCAAGCGTAACATGAAAATGATTGCAGTGAAAGACCTGCCTTCGGGCAGAATTACTATGGATGGATGGACATGAGTCTTAGTATTTCACAAACACTAAACTAAAATTGACTTTTTCCCGAAAAGTCTTCTGTAGACATGGTTAGGATAATTAAAGATAAATAATTGCATTTCAGCAGGTAATTAGAGAATAAAGCTGGAGATACGTATTTATCCGTAGTTACGTTAACTGAAGCCTAAAGACGACTCGTATGAAAAAAATTATTTCCTTATCGGGTTCATAATTACCTGACGTTACAGCGAAACCCCCATTAAACCGGGGTTTCGTAGTCCAAGCATTTCATTAAGTCTTATGAGCCAATCTCAATACTTAAGCGGGACCTGGGCAATAAAGAGAGAAAATATTCTCATCATTCTTGAATACGAGCGTAGGTAACTCAAAGGTAGAACATCTGCGCGTAAAGTTGGAGAAGATGCGTTCAAATACAGGCTCAGATGTAGAGCTGAAAGAAAGGTTTGAGCCAGGAGAAAGTATTTTGTGATGTGGAAAGTACGTCAGAGATCAGCACTGTATCGCGAGATCAAATATTATCGGGAAGTCCATTACTGTTACACAGTGGTAAAGTCATTATATTTGTCGTAGGAGGGGGGGGGTTAGATTATGGGTCCGGAAAACATCCAGGGAGAGTTATTTAGACTTTTTTCCTCACCTGTAAAACAAATATCTGAAAACTTTAAATTCTAAAGATTCCACCAATACATGTCTGATATGTTCACCGCTGTGGTCTGGAGGTAGCGTGCTGCCTTGTCATGCATCGGGCCCGAGTTCGATCTCTGGTCAGGACAAGTTTCGTGGTTGATGTTTTATAAAATTTTGGAGCAGGTGAATAATGTCACATATCTAGTATGCAATATCTCATATGAAGAAGAAGGATGTAAATGCAAAAATAACTAAATTTGTAAAGAATTTTAGGGTTAATAAATTCTATCTTCAAGCCACGGTTAGTCCAAAAACACTCAAGACTAAAAGCGTATAAACTCTAGCTCTCCAACTCTTTTGTATGATAGCGAAGTATGGACGTTGAAACAGAAGAATATACAGAGACTTAAATCTGCTGAAATGAGACACCTTAGGAGGACTGCAGGATACACACTACTAGATCACAAAAACAAAATATAGACATCTTAGAAGAATTACACATGGAACCTTTAGAAAACAAAATTTCTGATTATAAGTCAAGATGGATACAACATGTTCATCGAATGGAAAGTCACAGGATACCCAAACAAATGTTAAGATATCAACCTGCAGGAAGAAGAAGACCAGGACGTCCACTCAAAAGAGAATGTACTATGTATAACTGTAGGCTTTCACGGCCGGCGTCTTGATCCCTATTAGGTTCGTCTTCCGGGCATATAGGCCGTGGTCCAGTCGTTCTTCTACTCGACGTTTCGTCTACTGCTGCGGTAGACATCTTCAGGAGATACTGCGTGCTCTCTGTGAACTCCTCAACAGTCGGCTGCAGACTGGCTGGTCGTTGGAAACTCCCTCCCTATTTATAGGAACACCCCTGGTGGAGAGGCGGTTTTCTGCGCGGTCCGTGTTGCGTGCTGTTTTGTCCAGGCTGTCGCTAGCAGAAGTCATAGGCTTCGTTGTCGTATTGTGCAGTGCCGGGATCCAGATTTTGTTTATCTTCATGGTTTCTTCTTTTTTGTTAAAGGAATTTTTGTGTTTATATATTTCAATGGCTTCTCTGTACAGTCTGGTGTAATAATGTGATGTTTGGGACAATACCTGTGTTTCTTCGAATCTTATTATATGTTCTTGGTTGTTCATCCAGTGTTCCGCTACGGCTGATTTTTCCTTTTGTTTTAGTCTGCAATGCCTCTTGTGTTCTTGCAATCTTGTGGTAACCATTCTTTTTGTTGTGCCGATATAAACCTGTCCGCAACTGCAAGGGATGCGATATATACCGGCAGTACTTAACGGATCTCTTGTATCTTTGGCTGGGCGCAGTATATTGCTGATTTTTTGTGTTGGCTTGTAGGTTGTAGATATGTTATATTTATTTAATATTCGACCAATTCTCTCCGTTATTGTCTTGATATATGGTAGGTACACCTTACCCTTTGCCTCCTCCTTGTTCCCGTTTTCGGATTTGTATTTATTGGGATTTATGGCTCGGCGAAAATCTGTTTTGCTGTATCCATTGGATTGAAACGCTGCTTGGAGATGATTAATTTCTTCTTGTAGATACTGTGGTTCCGAAATCCTTTTGGCTCGTTCCACTAGGGTTTTAATTATTCCGCGTTTTTGTCTGGGATGATGGTTGGACCGCTTATGTAGGTAAATAAACGCGGAATAATTAAAACCCTAGTGGAACGAGCCAAAAGGATTTCGGAACCACAGTATCTACAAGAAGAAATTAATCATCTCCAAGCAGCGTTTCAATCCAATGGATACAGCAAAACAGATTTTCGCCGAGCCATAAATCCCAATAAATACAAATCCGAAAACGGGAACAAGGAGGAGGCAAAGGGTAAGGTGTACCTACCATATATCAAGACAATAACGGAGAGAATTGGTCGAATATTAAATAAATATAACATATCTACAACCTACAAGCCAACACAAAAAATCAGCAATATACTGCGCCCAGCCAAAGATACAAGAGATCCGTTAAGTACTGCCGGTATATATCGCATCCCTTGCAGTTGCGGACAGGTTTATATCGGCACAACAAAAAGAATGGTTACCACAAGATTGCAAGAACACAAGAGGCATTGCAGACTAAAACAAAAGGAAAAATCAGCCGTAGCGGAACACTGGATGAACAACCAAGAACATATAATAAGATTCGAAGAAACACAGGTATTGTCCCAAACATCACATTATTACACAGACTGTACAGAGAAGCCATTGAAATATATAAACACAAAAATTCCTTTAACAAAAAAGAAGAAACCATGAAGATAAACAAAATCTGGATCCCGGCACTGCACAATACGACAATGAAGCCTATGACTTCTGCTAGCGACAGCCTGGACAAAACAGCACGCAACACGGACCGCGCAGAAAACCGCCTCTCCACCAGGGGTGTTCCTATAAATAGGGAGGGAGTTTCCAACGACCAGCCAGTCTGCAGCCGACTGTTGAGGAGTTCACAGAGAGCACGCAGTATCTCCTGAAGATGTCTACCGCAGCAGTAGACGAAACGTCGAGTAGAAGAACGACTGGACCACGGCCTATATGCCCGGAAGACGAACCTAATAGGGATCAGAATGTACTATGATGATGATGGTGTTTTTCGGTGTTTTTCCTCACCTGTAAGACAAATGTCAGGAAACTTCAAGGCCCAAACGGTCCCCGAACATCATTTGGCCGTCATTATCATCATTAATATATTCATTAAGTTTAGAATTAATGCCTTTCCTGGCGCATCATTATCAATATCATCACCTATCATATATCATCGGGGCAGCGTAGCTCCGCCTTCCAATCGCTCCAACCTCAGAAGTGGATTACAATAACGCGGTGCCAGGAGAGAATACCAAAATGTCGAAATGACATCGTGGTGGTGTTGAATAAAAAAACATATGTCCGATACAATCATCTATAACACTTACAAATACATAATATAAACACGCAGAGTAATAATTTCACATAAAGATTCATATGATGCGATATGACCTGATCTTGTGTGTTAAATCGTCTATAAATGAGTTGAAATAAAATGTTTTAGATAAATTTAAATAAGGTGAACACATTGAAATCTGAAACGTTAGGGACATAACTGTTAAAACGAGCTATTAAAATTCATAGCTCTCTTCAACTCGAGAGATCATCCAGGAAATTCCGGACATTGAGCTCCTCTTAGAGTTTCTGAAGTGTCAGGAAACAGTTCGTTAATAGCCTCTAGACCAGACATTAACAAACCACTGCCCGCTCCCTTCAACATTACGAGTACACGCAATAATCAACATATTTTAACACTGCATCAAGTTGTAAGTTATTGTTTTAAACTTATTTAGAATTCTCTGCACACTAAAATACAACGATTCAATTATGTATGTGGCACAATTAAACGCACTTTATTGAATAAGACTAGAAAATAAACTATTTTGATGTTTTACAAAGAATTGACAGTTCCATCTCGTATCTATGAATGTGAAACATGAACATTAACAAAGGCAGATAGTAAATAGAGGCTGCTGAAATGAAGATGTTGAGAGCAATAGCAGGATACCAAAGGACCGATAAAAAGAAAAACGAATATATAAGAACAGAACTTAATATATTTAATCTCTGTGAAAAAATAAAATATTATCAAAATGCTTATCTTCAGCACGTATTACGAATGAATGAACAGCGCATACCAAGAAGAATGTATAATTATAAACCAAAAGGGAGAAGAATGTTGGGAAGACCATTGAAGAGATGGAAGGACCAATTCGACCTATAATGAGATCGGAACAGGCCATTGGGCTTAATCTTTGTTGTTGATGATGATGATAGAATTCGCTGTGAATTATTTTGTTAGATTTGCGTCTCTTTGTAAACTGTGTCTTTGATTTTCCAAGCACTTGTCAGTTTTAAATTTCATTTCCTAGAACATATTTCTTATAAGGTTGCCTCATGAAGACACGATATTTAATTTGGAAATAAAATGAATCATCATCCATTTCAAGATCGAATGCCATGGAACTATTTTATCTTCAGGAAAGTTGTTCTCTCCATCGTATCAAAGATCTTCATCTAATTCGTAATCTGTTGGTGTCTGTGAATATATTATTTAGGGGATTCGTTTTATCTTATATTCTTTGATTTGTCCTTGTCAGTTTATATTTATTAGATCAATTTTTATTAACTTAAATATTCCTAATCTATTTTTAATTGCTGTGTCCCTTTTCCATCTGCTTATGATAATCTGATAATGGTCGAAGAAATGTAATTCCTCATCTTATGTTTAATTCCATTTATATATCTTAATTTATATAGTTTACTTAAAACATTACATTTTCATTGTAAAAATATTGAATTTCAATTATAATTAATAATACTTTATTGAAGGATTTCACAATCACCCTTTCTCTTCGGAATCACATTGTCACATACATAAGCTATTATTAGTACTATAATTATTTTGTAGAATTAAAGTTATCTTTCTTGTCTTCATGTATGTCTGAAAATTCTTCGTATGGTCCCAGATAATAATGCAGAAAAATGTAATTGTCATATTTACATCCTACGACATCAGAAATGAATTAATATACAGTTAGATGTGTTTCATTTTTTCTCCACTAGAGAGCATTCTTACAATATTGCGTTCTTTTGGCAATAAATAATATGATCTGGTTGCAGTGATAAACAAAAGAAGCAGATGAAGCGTACCTATCGCTTCTCATTTGTTTTCAAACATCGCCGTTTACATTAAATATATAAATATTTTAAAATAACTATAGTTAAATAATGATTTGTGAGTAAACAGCTTAATTTTATTCGTTAAATAGTCCTAACAAATGCCACTCTTGATTTCCAAATTCTCTAGATAAATTCACTCCTCACTTCGTGAGTCGTGAATTTATCGATAATTTGGAAATCACTCGTGGCATTACTTATGATAAATACCGATTAGATACTATTATAACTGTCACAGAATTGATGATTGGGGCAAGAGGTACTATACCAGGGTTCTTAGCTAAATTTTGGAATTTCTTAGTTTTGGATAAAGTGTATCTTTCTGAAATTTCCATCGCTGCCATTAGATGATCAATTTAAATTTTAAGAAACCGTCTTTACAAAATGTCTACCTTATAGAATATACTTCAATTACAATTTGAATTTTTGTAATGTATTTACAAAATGTATTTCATCAATTTCGAAAAGTAATTATCTGTATGACTTTATCCTTGTGGCAATCCTCTAATGAGAAAAGTTATATATAATATAATAATTAGCAGTAAGTAGTATGATGAAGACGGTCTCAAAGCATTGCTAAAGCACCCTGTAGGAAGGCAAATAAGATAAACGTAAGTAAGTAGTAAATTAGTGAAGTGAATTGTCTTGAACGGTCGTGAAGGTCAAACACGTGGATTGCACCACTCGAGCTCTTCTCAACAAGAATTATGTGATTAATCATGTCAAAATTGTTCGTCGTTCATTTAAGAAATAGTGTTAGCTGAGTTTTTGATGAGTTTCGGTCAGCAGGACAAACTAAATTAGAGTTAACTATCACAAACAAATCACATGTCACAACACCTAATAACGGGCACGTGACTTCACATTCATGAGATACTATCAAACATAAATATTATACTTCACTGTTAAGACTCCCTACTTAAAAATATATCATTGTCATTTGTAGTAGTAGCCTACTACTTATTCAGGAACATCAACTTTCTACGCAAACGTTTGTTCTTATTTTTGAATTTCTCGACATTCTAGCGAATTTCGAAGAAAAGAAGATATTAAGGTTTGTCTTATCAAAATATTTTTAAACATGTCATCGATTCTACTTCGTAGACACCGAAAATGACCCTGACAACAAATTATATATGAAAATTAATGTTTGCACTGGAATGCCTGAAAAGGTTGGTCGGTAACGCATTAATGTAGAGTTAGATGTCCCGGATTCAAATCCCGGTTCAGGTATTAGTTTTCCTTTTCATGACACACACACAAACAAACACACACACACACACACACACACACACACACACACACACACATATATATATATATATATGTGTGTGTGTGTGTGTGTGTGTGTGTGTGTGTGTGTGTGTGTGTGTGTGTGTGTGTAACATGAAAAGAAAAATTAGTCGGGATTTGAATCCGAGTCTCTAAACTCGGTACATTTAGCGCCCTAACCAACTCAGCCACTCAGGAATCCTAACAAAAACATTTATTTTTTCTTATAAATGTAGTATTCTCAATTTACACGAGAGGTAGAGTTCCAATTGCCATCTTGTGGCTTCTAAAACAAGTAAGCATATTTAAAGTGAATATTTATTTTATAGCAGTAACGCTTGTATATTTAGATGTTATATCTATATTTTTGACATTTGGCAATGCATGCAAATATGACATGAAAAGAAAAATAATATAATTTTGTATATGTATATATATATATATATATATATATATATATATATATATATATACTAGCTAATACCCGGTGTGCGCTGCTACTCCTAAATAAATGTTATTGTGTTTTTACCACCAGCCGTGCGCTGTTATACTTTCCCGGGAATCTGCTTATCCCGATCTTCTTGTCATCAGTGAAAGACAAAAATATTGCTAGTTATCCGTAGAAGGTAAACATATGCTGTCGCGGACTTTTTTGTAGAGTTTTTTGAGATATTCAATTCTGTGTACAATAATTTGGTGTATTTATTATGGTTTAGGCAGCGTAAGTCATTTAAGCGTCAAAATAGGGACTTTATTTCACGTTCTTCACTACAAAGAGTAATTTTTTACGGGTGAATTGGTTGAGTATTACAACTCTCTTATAGCCTATGTTCATCCCCGGAATCTCCTGAACATTTTTCAAGAAGGCCCATCACAATTGGATGAACAGTTTGGCAGAGCACACTTGCTCGGGAATCTACTTATCCCGATCTTCCTTGAATCAATGAAAGACAAAAATGGTTATTGTGAGTTATCCATAAAAGATAAACATATGCTGTCACAGACTTTTTTAAGCGTTTTTTGAGATATTCAATTCTGTGTACATTAATTTGGTGTATTTGTTATGGTTTAGGCAGCATAAGCCATTTAAGCATCAAAATAGGGACTTTATTTCACGTTTTTCGCTACAAAGAGTGATTTTTAGGGTTGAAGGGGTTGAGTATTACAACTCCCTTATAGCCTATGTTTATCCTGGGAACCTCCTGAACATTTTTCAAAAAACCCATCAAAATTGGATCAACGGTATGGCCGCGCATAGAATACGAACAAACAAACCAACAAACAAACAAACAAATATATATAGATATTAATAACTGTAATAATTGTATGTTCTATTACAATAAACAGTAATACTACATGCATTATAAACATGTTTATGAATAGTTACAGTTACTGTGAAATAATTGGTTCACTCTCTAATAATTATAAGTCGTTGTCTTTTTCTATTTTGCAATTATTTAATGTAAAATCTTTAGATGGCTATTGTGAATTAACTGATTCTACAGATCTAATAAAGTGTTTGTTGTACTTCTTAAGCGATTAGCTTTTAGAATTAGTGCACTGTCTCCCGTTCTTTTAATATTTCGTCTCAAGGAAATTATTTTTAATGTAGTGTTTTGCACTCGTAGTGTTTGCAAATCTAAAACACTGAACCATTGTAGCGTCAATTTATTCTGCAATACATTATCACCTTGTACAAGTTTTTAAATGTTTCTCAGTTTGTCAGATTAGGATTTTGCGAAAACACAAGTTTACACTTTTCCCTGACTAATGAACCCCATATCACAGTCTCCAATCTTTGCAATGCATCATCCACAATCTTCACTCTTTCGTTTATGCTACAATCACTTGTTGCAGGAAACTAATTAGGCCGCAATGAAATGTATGTCATATCTCACTTCCGAAGATTCAAGAAGTTACTTTTCTGCTACAATTGAAGATGCTTCATCATCCAGAGCGGCGAGCACCTTAACAATATATGGGGAATTTAAAATGTAGTAAACTGCTGCTGAAATCCATATCCCCCATTCATTATGATATGTTGAGGGGGCAGATGTATATGTAGTGTAATGTCTGGACATGGCTTTCACAAAAATCTTCTTAATACTGGAATTAATTTTTCGATAAACGGAAACAAGCTTTGTACTTATTCTGACGCTCTAGGAAAACCATTTATTCAAGTCACGTGAATCATGTTTCCAAATAGCATTTTTAATGTTTTTCCAGCCTTTTTTTATGTATGTGCAGCGTTTGAGATGGAAATTAATATGTTGTAGTATCGAATATCGTTAGGACAGAGTAACTGTAATGAATTGGAAATAACTGTACGATAGTTATTAACATTTTTGCAGCCATTCTGTTGTAAGCAGGAATGCTTACATTGATTCACCTTCTGTAGAATATAATGATCCAGTAATGAGACTGGTAATAAAACGATCCATAGGATCAATTGACTCATCGATTTAAATCCAGATCATTACATTTTTTAGTTCATCTGTAATGGTTTTCATTACACCTCCGTAACAGTCAAGTAACGTTTTCGCAAATTTGACTCATTCGGCGCAGATTTTTCCAAATGCTTCTCAAACACCTGCCTTTAGAATTCCATAATTTCTACAAAGAGATTCCGGCATCAATAAAATCCTTACCGGTACGTAAATCGAATGGAAATTGCTATTTTCGACTCCATATTGCAATTGCCGTAGGAAGCAAAGACATATTTCCATTAGCCTTGGGAATTACATTTCTGTGTTGGATTGTGCTGATATGTTGAAAAATGAAATATTTCTTTTCGTAGTTCACTGATCACATATTATGCACAGAAGTATTTTACCATCAATAGCCGTTTTCACAAAGGAGGCTCTGGGAACCGAGTCACGGTGGATACAGAGTAAATGCGGTATCTTAATGTCTGTCAAGAGACTAAAAGGTAGCATTCCTACCACTGGAATACTAAGTGTCGGGCCAGTAACCCGTCCTAAGAAATCTCAACTTTACTTACAAGTCTCAACACGACGAAATCCAGAAGGAATTGATATAATGCGATAGGAAAGGACAATCTTGTATTGATTCAGCATTTTCTGTTTTACTATTGCTTGAAAAAAGAAGAGAATTCAACCTACAAACACATTTTATTTTCATAGATTTTGAAATAGCATTCGACATAGTCAAGAGACCATAATTCTTCAATTTATTGGAAGACAGAAATATACCAAATTTACTTCTGCAGAACATACAAAATATTTACAAGTACAAAACCATAAAGATTACATTAAATAACAGATTTTCTGAAGATGGAATTATAAATCGTGGTATGAGACAAGGTTGCCCCCTCTCCTCAATACTCTTTGCGATATATATCATCGAAGAATATGTTGTTTGAACAAGAAATATAAATTTGGAAAAAGGATAACAGAAAATAGAAAATTAAACACGTTATTGTTTGCAGATTACCAAATAATAATTGCAAATTCAGAAGATAATCTGCGGAAAGTTTTGTGTGAACTTAATAAAATGACAGAACAATATACATTGAAGGTATCTACAGAGAACACAAAAATTATGGCAGTTCATAGTGTAGATCCTGTAAGAAGTAAAATTGTACTTGACAATAAACTTCTGGAGGAGGTAAAAAAGTTACATATCTAGGACGCAATATATCATATGAAGAGGAAAAGGATGTAAATGCAAAAATATAAAAATTCTAAAGGATTTTAGGGTTAATAAATTCTATCTTCAAGCCACGGTTAGTCCAAAAATAATCAAGATAAAAGTGTATAAAACACTGGCTCCTCCAAATCATTTGTATGGTAGCGAAGAATGGACACTGAAACATAAGGATATACAGAAACTTAGATCTGCTGAAATGAGATACCTTCGGAGGACTGCAGGATACACACTACTAGATCTCAAAAAAGATGAAGACACCTTAGAAGAATTACATATGAAACCTATAAAAAGTAAAATTTCTGATTACAAGTCAAGATGGATGCAACATGTTCATCGAATGGAAAATCACAGGATACCCAAACAATTGTGAAGATATCAACCTGCAGGAATAAGAAGACCAGGATGTCCACTCAAAAGACCTCTGGATGGCGTTTCTTTTCAGGCCGAAACAGGTGAACAAATGGCCTAAATTCGTGAATGTACTATGGTGATGATGACAAAATTCGAGTACGTCGGATCCGAAAGTATTGATCTAATTTTGATATTTACTGTATAAAGGAACACTGCGTTTTCAGCACAACTGCTTTGCACAACAACGTCGCAATGAAAACTGAAAGAAAGAGAAAATTGGAACAATAATGAAACCATATTTTAGCTCCGGCACTCACTGTTCCTTATCAAGGAGATATGATCTGAGAGGAGTCAGATACACCCATGCGATAATTAAAATCCTTACCTAATGTTACCTCTTTTTACGGGTCACTTCTATATCACTCATGATTCCAAGGTGAATATGAACAGACTGGAAAGCAATGATTAATAAATAACATTGTTTGGAAAGGTCACATTTACTGTACTGGTTACAGAAATAAATTAAGTACACAGGTAGTCAATTTTTAATTTAAAAGAGGATTAAATTATAATAGCAATAATGGAGGCAAAAGGGCATTTATTTCGATATTAAGTCTTTATATAAAATAGCTTAAAACGAAACATAAAACTACGGCGTTTTAATCACAAAGATATAAATCGTACAGATTAATTTTCAAATTGAAGATGGATTTAACATATTTATAAAAGGCAGTGTGCCAAATTCCCGATCTATGATTCTGAAGTATTTGCTTCAATAAATTATTCCAATATTTCTGAAAAGTTATAGATCTGTGACCCAAAATATAAAAGACACCGTATTGTATTTATCATAAGTAATGCCCGAGTGATTTCCAAATTATCGATACATTCACGACTCGCGAAGTGAGGAGTGAATTGATCTAGAGAATTTGGAAATCAAGAGTGGCATTTGTTAGGACTATTTAACGAATAAAATTAAGCTCTTTACTCACAAATCATTATTTAACTATAGTTATTTTAAAATATTTATATATTTAATGTAAACGGCGACGTTTGAAAACAAATGAGAAGCGATAGGTACGCTTCATCTGCTTCTTTTGTTTATCACTGCAATCAGATCATACTATTTATTGCCAAAGGAACGCAATATAATAAGAATGCTCTCTAGTGGAGAAAAAATGAAACACATCAAACTGTATATTAATTCATTTCCGATGTCGTGTGATGTAAATATGACAATTATATTTTTCTGGATTGTTACCTGGGAAAAAAATACATTTAAGAAAGTGCAAACAGTGGTTTCTTTTTTTTTTGTGGTATAATCAATTGCTACAAATGTTTTTATATTAACTCCCACATGCGGCATGTGTTGACATTCATGCACTATATATACAATATGGTAGCCGTATTTCTCACAGGCTCAGTCACTGCAAAATAATGGTCAGACCTGTTCAGAATATTAAAAAGGAGGAGCTTTCTTTAATATGGTAATTATAACACTGATAAATATTTCGTGAAACACGACTCTAATTGGTTGTAAAACAGAAACCATTGAAACGTGATTGGCCATTGAGTCCCATTTGGGGCATGAGTTAAATAGTCACAAGGAATTCATATTTGAAATGTGAACAACTATATTACAGTACTTACAGTTTGTATACTGTGGTTGTCCCCTTGTAGCAGAGCATATAATCTGTTATTTTATCTTGTCCCAACATATTCAAATTTTGTATCCCCACTTTATCATTTTATAATTTTCAGCTAAATCATATAGTCTTATGAACATATATTTTTGCCGATATAATACAAATCTGAATGCAATTGAGGTTTGTCTTTTGATACAGGGGAGATGCACTTAATTTTCTACAAAAAATAATGCCGCAAACAATGTAATACAATTCAAATCATATAACTTTTTTTTATATAAATGTCTAAAAATGAGAATATGACAAGGTTTCATTGTATTAAATTTTGCATTTGTATGAAAGCTAAATATGAAATTTTCTTTTGACTTTCCCCGAACCTATTAAAATGTTAAAGCCATTCAACTACAATGTGTTTAGTTTTTCTGTTTTGCTGTTTTACCATCCTCCAGTCTATGCATAAGGCCAATAAAAAATAAAAACATAAATTTCATTAAATCATAATAATTTTCCTTTTATATCGTAGTTCTGAAAAGACTGTTACGGTCTACAAAAAATAAATCCAACTGTCTGTTTCTTGGACGTTCCAACAATGAATAATTGAATAGCAAGTATATAACGTTTCTTTCCAAAACACAATTTTACATGGAAAAATTCCGATGTTCCATTAATATTTTCTCATTTAAAACTTAATTTGCGAAAATAATAGGGTTAACATTGTTCTGGGCAGATAATCAATTCTCAATTAAGATAACATTAAAATAAAAGTTATAGTTCAGTTTATTAAAAATTTGTCAACATTTTTCACAGAATTTACATACATTACTAAAACAAATTAAGAGGAACACATATTTAAACCAAAGCCACAAAATAAATATTGTAACAATTTAATTTTTGAGAGTCAGATGTTTTGAGTTCAAGTACTGTTTAAAATCAGATTGAAGATTTTCTGGGTTGTATTAATTTTTCTCTGAATATGTTAGTGAAAATCCAAGAGTTGCTGAAACCAAAGTGAGTTCGTATTGATTTTTTTTAAACAGGTTTGAAGAATAATCTGTGGTAGGGAAATGTTATTTTTGTGTTCTCTGAAGCTAATACAGAGCAATGAAATATCTGAATGAAACATCAGTTGTATGAGTAGTTACATTGATTGACGATGGCCGTTCCATTCGCCATGTCTCTAGGATTCTTGATGTCAGCACTTCCGTCATCCATAGGCTCTGGAGGCGATATAGAGAGACACATGACTACAAGAGGAGACCCGGGCAAGGTCGTAAGAAGAAGACTACTGACGTACAGGATAGATTTCTTGTCTTATCAGGTTTGCGCAGAAGAAAATCTACAGCCAGAGACCTACAAAATAATTTACGCACATCAACTGGGACGGTAATTTCTGATCAGACTGTAAGAAATAGACTGAGAAATGCAAGGTTGAGGTCTAGAAACCCCTTTAAAGCCCCTCGTTTAACACATCAGCACAAAGAAGTCCGGCTGCGATTTGCTCAGAATCATGTCAACTGATAGCTCCGCCAATGGAAGGGTGTTTTATTCACTGACAAATCAAGATTTAGTCTAACAGGTTCTGATGGTTGTATACGTGTATGGAGACGTCCTGGTGCCCGTATTGATCCGGCCACACTTATTGAACGTGGCAGATTTGGAGGTGGTTCGATTATGGTTTGGGCTGGGTTTACTATTGAGTCTCGGACAGAGCTTGTCGTTGTCCCACAGCGCATAAATGCTGATATTTACATGAATGACATTATCCTCCAACATGTTGTACCCTTTGCTTATGGTATGGACCCTTATTTTCTTCCAACGCAAAATAATGCTGGATGTCATACAGCACAGGCTACCAGAGATGTCCTGCAAGAAAGCCAAATTCGGGTGATGGACTGGCCTGCATGCAGTCCGGACCTTAATCCGATCGAGCATATGTGGGATAAGTTGCAAAAACTTGTTCCTAAGCGTCCTGCTGT
The DNA here is from genome assembly GCA_030220185.1 of Diploptera punctata. Classification (NCBI taxonomy): domain Eukaryota; kingdom Metazoa; phylum Arthropoda; class Insecta; order Blattodea; family Blaberidae; genus Diploptera; species Diploptera punctata. The sequence continues at coordinate 1,004,067 of JASPKZ010009829.1, read as the reverse complement.
ACCTCATAACCTTGAAGAACTTTCACATGCACTCACCGAGGAATGGGAGAGAATCCCACAAGTTTCTGTAAGAAGGCTTCTGCGAAGGATGCCTCGTAGGTGTAATGCGGTCATTCAGGCTCATGGAGGACATACTAAGTACTGAGTGTTGAAATAACCATGGAAACATTTATTCCAAAAATTGTAAATCTCAAATTCCCACTTTGTTTTCTGTTACAAATGAAAACTTGTTCGTATTGTTAATACTGTACAAGAAAATATTGTTTGAATGTCTATTATAATTTTACATAAATCTTTATACAGTAATTACCGAAGATCAAACATTAAATTGTTTCAATTTTAATTCTCATGTTTTGGTTTAAACATGTGTTGTTCTAATTTTTTTAGTAGTGTATTAAATTTACATGTCAAATTTCTTAATTTATTTAATGATTAATAATAATTCTATCGCCATAAACTTACAAGTTTAAGAGACAATGTACACACAGAAATGGAAAATCATGCTGACATGAACTTTACATAACGTTTTATTATGAAGAGGAAAGAAGAGAAGAATAGGATAAACGATTAAGATAAAATAAATTAAATATTTATTCTGTATTATGGTATCGCTATGATTCCAATATATGCAATCAAAAATGTGCATTATAATTATAATCATGAATGATACATGCTAACAGTATACGAAACATTCATCAAATGATTTCAGGAGATACTATCCCGAAATCATTGCATTCATATATAATAAATTATCTCATTTGAGTCAGTAATTATTGTCAGATTGGACATGTAATAATAATAATAATAATAATAATAATAATAATAATAATAATAATAATAATAATAATAATAGTAATAAAGTCGCGAGAATTATTTCATTCCGTTCTATTCTCACTTAACATAAAAATTTAGTATGGTAGGTGTGTGGTATTCAGAACGTTATTTGAGATAAACCAACACATATTTTTATACTTATTTGACTAAAGGCCAGTCCGCCTCGCTAAGGTTGTTGGAGACATGCCTGCTTTTTGATTAGTGGGTTCAGATACGATATCCAGCGGGGATTAAAAAATAATGTATTTGTAAGTTTTTCATCTCGGGGTTAGGAGGTTGGTGATGTTCGATTCTTAAATGCTAAATTGTGATCTGATATCTGGATTATATTCCAATCCCTTCCACACGAAAAATGTCGAGAATGCTTGTGGTAGTTTTGAAATCTTTTCGTCCATTGGATAAGGATGTTAAATATGGCGGCTCGCTTGGAATTTTTCGACTGTGTCGGGATTGGATTTCACTTATGTATTATCGTGATCACTCGTACAAAGTACTTGCACTACACAACACTTAAAGATACACAAATCATATTCTCATCTTCAACACAAAATATCTACAAGCATATTTCATCTACGTATAGTGGTCTGCCAAAGCGATGTGTAAATTTAAAACAGACTAGATTATTGACGATTATCCGCCTAACGCGGAACTCGAAACAAGAAAAATGAAGTGGGTAGCATAAAAAACATACAGGCTACAATACTATCTTAGGCTTATTACGTAACATTTAATTTACTTTAACATGATATGTATTTACAAGAATAATTTATTGTTCACAGTCTACGAGACTTAACAGATCTTATTATATCTGTTTCCCATAAATATAATGTAGCTCATTCTTATATATTATTCTCAAATCATCTGTCCGTCTGTCTCCCTTTGGTCTAAATATTTTTCTATAACTTTATTCTCAAAAACTTGCATCATTTTCTCTACGTTTCGCATCCATGTAACTCGAAGAATACCCGTATTATATGTTTTTAGTTTAACAGTTTTGAGAGATGTTTGGAAGACAAGAGTCGCTATGCTAATAGCATACGTTTAGAGATTTGAACTTACGTTTAATTCTTTTGCATCTTATTTCTGTTTGTATTGTTCCTAGATATTTGGATTCTGCTACTTCAAAATTTCCCTAATTTCTTGTAAAGTGTCCATCCTATTATATAATGTAATCACATATTTAGTATTATTGTTGTAAACTTCCAGTCCCATTTTCTAACTGTTATTTAATATAAATTATATGTTGGTTTTTAGTATTTCCTCGCTATAGTTTAATAATACTTCAACAAAACACTAAAAGCAGATTAATACTTTTGAGTTGTTAGCCTTCTTTTTCCTCTAAATATTTCACTCCATCCTCTAATGCTAAATTAAAAACAGAGATTACAGTGCATATCCTACTCCTTGTTCCATTTAAACACATGGGAATATATATAATAATTTTAGAAATTCCTAATTCGAGCAGATATTATAAAACTTCTCCTTCTTATTTGACTCGCATACGCCTTTGAACTCTACATATAATTGTATACAGTGTCATATTCTCATTATTTTTCTACATTCTGTCTTATTGTAGACCTATTTCTTCTAAATCTATACTGATGATCACATATATGGGATATTTATTAAATTTATTATTATTTAATATATGAATGATATAATCTATTACGTCGTCAGTGAAAGGAGCAATCCTTGATATAATTTTTATTTGTCTGAAATGCCCATATATTTGTTGCAGTCAGATTTATTATTTTTTATAGATTGGTGCGATAAATCGATTTTATCCTTTGATTTGGAAAATATTTAAATTATTTTTTTAACAATAATCAAATACTACGCCTTCCACTAGTACCTTTATCTTGTCGTGGTGTATTGGCGTGCGTGATTTAATGATCCCAATAACTATGCCGGCGGTAACATTACTCCGAAAAGGGTCATTTGTACAATTTTTAAGAATAAAATTCTTAATCATTTTTTTGGGCCGAAGTGAGTGAACATACAGGTGAATGAAGAAGACTACATAACAGCGAGCTACATGATCTATATAGGAAAACATTTATAATAAGAACAGTTAGGTCTGGTACATTTCGGTGGGTAGGATATAAAATCACCCTTCCATTTAGTTGACAAAAGACCTTGGCCTTTAACAGGAATAAAATAAGGATACGGTAAATTCTTGAGGGAAAATCAGAGTGAAATCGTCCAGTATTGTAGGTCAAGAATTAGGGATATAATAACATGAACCATTATTTGAGGGATGTGAATTATACAAGGGATCATTGAAAAATATTATCTTAGAATAGGGATTATGGACAGCTTATATCCGCGCGGTCATACACCTCCGAGTTCGATAGTACCAATGAATTAGTTAGTTAGCTAATTATTTAGCCACATAATAGCTGTTATATTCATTACTATGAAGCTAAAACGAATCAACAGTGTATAATGTAGATGTCTTACCCATATCTAATACAAATTGTAAATGAGTTAATACTTCCACTAACAACGTCAGCAAACAGACAGAAGACTACAGTAGATACAATATATCTCTTTTCCCATCTCTCTTACTAGGCAATTTTAGGTGTCTCATCCTTCCGGAGCTTAGAGTAACAAGAGAATAAGTAACACTGTATTTCACTAGGAAATCGAGGGCCCCTCAGGTAAATGGTCAGACCAATACCAGACCTGCTAAACAACATGAATATTTAAAACATATCTTATTCATTCTTACAGTTACAACAAACAAGGCGAATTTGATAGCGTGTTGATGATGACCACATGGTGTCCGAATAAATTTTTGCATTTATGTTTCATGATATTTGCTTTAGATTTGAGTAAAAACACCAAAAAAAAAACAGAACCTTTGTCCCAGTGGGGATTGAATCAAGGGCAGCTGCAAATGAGAAACGATTTTACCCCAGATTCGAAACCTGAAATCAACAAGAAAGTTCATCAAAACAATTAGAAAAAACATCGTGAAACATTTCAAATAATAATGCTTTACGTAATGGATGATCAAGGGGTGAAATGGGATAAGATGAGGCTGTTATTATTAAAGGTCTGTGATAAAAACAGGTGCCAAATATCAAAGGTTACGATACTATCACAGGAGCAGATGAAATTAAATCAAACTATTGATAGGAGTATGGAAAAATGATGGAATGAAGTTTTAAGCAGAGGAAAATGTGCGAAACGCCGATAGAAATCAGCCTTGGGTCCAATCAGTCCACTGCGAAATCCCACATCGAGTGACGGAGGTGTGAAATTAGGACCCCTGGGTAGAGGACGACTGACTACGGAGACGCCATAGGCTAAACCATATCACCAAACAAGTTTATTACTGTATAACTAACTTCGGAACAAATACTCATGTTAGATAGTTATAACAATGTACGAAAAACAATTGTAGGTTATATTACGATGCTAGGTTTGGAAGTGGCATTTACAGAATCGAGGTAAATGTTTAAAAACAGAGCAATAGTGAGGTTTTTAATTTCCGAGATTCTGCAAAACACTTCACAAACGTGCGTTGTACATTACTTTTAGCGCGATGGTGTTCTCAAAATAATAAATAATAGTAAAATATTAACATCTATGTTGGAAATATTTGCGTCGTTATAAACTACTGACTAATGTTGACAACGTGGGCAATGTTTATTAGTTGAAACTAAGAAGAGGCCATGACTACGAACAGTTATAACATGGCGGCAAATACGTATTTATTGTTTTATATTGTTTCAAATAAATATCAGTTCATTTAAAATACTGTGATTTGTTTCGATTAATGTAAGGCCTATGTTAACACTATCTTTTGGATATATTTTTTGTGTATATATTGTATACGTAGTATATATAGAGGGCAGTGATTTTACTTCCCACATGTGGTTTATAATATGTAATATTACAGTATAGTTATTTAGATTGGCAACCCCGAAAATGAAGTAAGTTGAAGTTTCAATCATGGTCGCCATCGCTGTAAATATGACAAAATGCACTATCGCGCAAAAAAATAAATGTCATACTCTGTATATAATTATCACATTGCCGCCGAAAATACAGAAAACTTAAAATCTCCTTCATAATTGCTGAATAATAAGTAAATATATTCAGTGATAAGCTAATTCCAAGATTTACGACTACAATTAATTTGCTTAAAAGATTTAAAATTCATAAAAACACAGAAAGTTTCTTTAGTTTAATGTGTGATAACTAAGACTCAAGGAGACGTAATCATTACCAATAGTAAATTCTTATCTTCCTGCGCGCCACTACTGAAACATTTAAATTAAACATGTCTACCTCGTTTTTAACATTGATGTAGGCAGTATCAATTACACTGTACACCAATAAACACTCAATATATAAGCTTAAAAGTAAGACACAAAAGGTAAGTAAACCTAATTTTACTTCGTGAATTATCTGAACACTACCAGTATTAAATAAAGAACATTACACATTCTGTTAAAAGTAGTCTTACATCTTCATACATTAGGTTTTAGTACGTGGAAAATAAATGTTAGTACTTATTTTAAATCAGCAAAAAATAGAAAAACATTGTTTAAATTGCGAAATATAACGTAGAGGATTAAATATTTTTTGTAGAATTTTCAGAAATTTCTTTCGAGTCTATAAGAAGCTTTTATATGATAATAATTAAATTTTGTAATACACTCATTAAAGATTACAATTCTAATAATATTTATATTTCTAATTTTGGTGAAGTGGTAATGAAGAAGAAGTTAATTTGGTGAACTTACATACAATTTTATTGTATTAAATTAACAGAGTAGTAACGAAAAAAGTCACGAAAAAATCTATTGCTGAAACGTAAATGTATATATTAGCTGCGCTTAAAATACGTCTATGTGTAAATATTCGATTAACGTTAAATAGAAATAATGTTTATGTTTATTTAACGTATAGGCCTAGGCCTATATATATTCCGAATTGTCGGAATCTGTGGCCTGATGCCGATCTAAAATCCATGACGCGGAAAACCTAAGAAAACTTTATTAACCATACTTATATCCGCGAAAATACACCATAATTAACCTTTATGGGGAGAAAGTATTCCATCATACTATTCCTTGATAATAGCATGTGGGATCATGCCGAAACGTCGGAATCAATGGTCAGAGACCGATCTTGAATCCATGACGCGGAAAACACAAGAAAACTTTATTAATCACACACACATATGTGTATATATATGCGTGTGTTCTTTAATGCTCTAGTGGCCGCATTGTTTCAACGAAATGTAATTTGACATACATCAATTAATTAAAAAAGAAGGTCGAGTTCGTTGACCAACAAAATCGGACCATTAGATGTGGTTTATATGAAACGAAAATTTGAAAATCGCTTTAGCGGACATAATTTTCAATTTTGTACAACGAAACCCAATACACTATTTAAATAAACTGAGGAAGATATTCTCAAAATAAAAAAAAAGTCAACGAAATCCGATGATTGGAATGAGGGTTTACCTGAAACCCGATTTAAAAATTGCATCTAGTAATCGCCATGTTTCTTTCCGCGTAATGTAGGCCTATAGCTTACAGTTACATTAAACCTTAAATTGGCAATGTATCCTATAAGATATATTAGTTTAATTTATTTCATATTTTAATTATGTAATTAAAAAAGGAATCAGTATTATTTTAATTAGTGTCAAATTATTCAACAATAACTTACGGTTATATGATGATTCGTTTTCATTGCGGTACGACTCTTTTCAATCAGCTGGCATCAGAAACAGCGACCCACTCCAATCGTTGGTACGAAATATAGGCCAACAACCTCATCGGCGTACTTCACACCGAAATATTGCCTATGTAGTTTAGATCGATATATGCTATCAGTCCACCGTTGTGGTCTCGAGGTAGCGTACTGCCTTGTCACGCAGCGGGCCCGGGTTCGATTCCCGGTCGGGACAGACTCCTGGGTGAGGTTTTTTCGGGGTTTTTCCTCACCTGTAAGACAAATGTCAGGAAGCTTAGGACCCAACAGTCCCCGAAAATCATCCGGCCGTCATAATCATCCTTATCATTATCCCGCGCCGTAGCCGAGCGGTTAAGGTAGGAAGCCTTGGCGCAGAGCTACGGGACTTGCGCTGGTTCGAGTCTCCATTGGGGAAGACATTTTCTCATGGTATTTCGGCCAGTATGGCACCGGTGCCCACCCAGCATCGTGAGGCATTTGGGTAGCTACAATAAGTAGCGGCTCCAGGTTGAGGAACCAGCTATAACGGCTGGGGGACTCGACATGCTAACCACATGTCACCCCTACACTGGCTGTTGATCATCTACGTTTGTGATTGCCACATGTGGATGTGAAGGGCCAGCAGCCGGCTGGTAAAAGGGCAACCGCTGAAAAGTGGAAGGACACTCAATCGGATCATTAAAATCATCCTTCATCGGTGTGGAAAGCACACCTATAATTCCCCAGTAAAGCTGCAAAGCATAGCATGAAAGACCTGCCCCCGGGCAGAATTACTATGGATGGATATGCTATCAATAAAATAATAAAATAATTGTATAAATGTAATGAAAATGATTGTTATACAGCAAATGGTCAATTTATTTATCAATTTATGTTTATATAACGCTTGTTGGCACCTATAGATTTTTTGCCTAGAGCTTTATGTAAATATAGCCAGTAACTAGATCGGAAAATAGTTAGCTGAAACTTACAGGAAACTATAAATGTAAATAGTAATTATGCAGACGTATAAATCATAGTATAAACTATTAACATTTTTAAATTCTAACTGTCATATGAGTCGTCCTCAAACTTCTGTTTATAAAACATTGTCAGATATTGAAAGTAAAGCGACATCCCTTAGCTTAGTTGGTTAAGGCAGTACCGATACAAGTGTTAAGGTACGTGTTCGATTTACTTTGGGGTTAGAAATTTTAAACTGATCTAAACCATCTAATGGCACCACCATCTTCCTAAGTAAAATACGTTAAAATAAGTACCAGACGCATTTTATGGTGGTAAATGCTGCCCTCAAGGGCTTATATCTCGAGCAGGCGATTGGTTAGAATGTAGGGCACCTTAAACTCCTAATACCAAAAGGATATCCTGAGACCTGAGATCACGTTACGTTTTAAATGGGAAGCTCACGGCTTTACTTCCCTTCTGAAGGAAACAATGCTCAGGATTTTTACGCCTTTAAAAACCCGTCAACACCGGCCGGGTTTGAACCTACCAACCTCGGAACTAGAGGCGAGCATATACAACTGGTTCACAGGAACGACTAAATATATGATTGAATATGTGTGTACTATAGAGTGTATATATAATATATTGTACACATTATATATATATATATATATATATATATATAGTAGCTTATATATGCTATTCAGGATCCGGGATCAACACTATCAATAATAAACTGTTATGGAAGAGAAACTAATATATAGGCCTATATATTGCGATGCAGTTCGTTCCAAAACGTAAGAATTTTATGTGGAAATCAGTAAATTTCCACATGTGCACCTCTTTTCAAATCCGGTTAGAGTCAATTTTTTTACACAACTTAAACATTCTGAGCAAAATTTCCTTCCATAATGTGGGGGGGGGCTCCATCATGTTGGAAGACGTCAAAACAACAAATCGAATAAACACGAGAAATAACGTAATTTCATTCTTGTCACCACAGAACTAGTTGAGTTTATGTTTTACATCAAACGATATTAAGAAAATCTTATTAGTTATTTATTTATAACAACCCATTATAAGTAATGTTGGTCCCGGACATGGTATATATTGTGTGTGTGTGTGTGTGTGCAGTGTAATTATTTTTTATTAATGGTAGAAGTTAAAGCTTAAGCAATCATATTTACCAATGCATGTCATTATAATATTTCTAACAATATGTTAATTCATTCATGTTCCATTAATTTACAGACAAAATGAATGCTACTGCAGAAGGAGGTGTGGGCATAAACGTGCTCCTTTTCGGATGGATTGACTACGCTTTCTTCATAATGATGTTGGCAATCTCCACGCTGATAGGGATATATTTTGGATTCTGTGGAAAGAAAGCCGATACTCCTGAAGAATATTTGCTAGGTGGAAAGTCAATGCGTACACTTCCTGTTGCCGTCTCTCTAGTAGCCAGGTGATTTATCTATATCATATATTTAACTAATGTTTACCTTAACAGCCGACTCCGTGACACAAGCGGATAGACAGATAGACGTTCACCTCTAAGGTCCCGAATATTCGTCTCGGCTATTCCATTTGGGTTTTCATGGTGGAAGAAACGGAATATCGGAAGGTTATTCTAGGACAGGGGTCACCAATTAGTTTACATGGAGATCCATTTTCAAAGTAGTAAATTAAGTCGAGAGCGGAACCACAGTTAATTAAAAATACGAAGCTTTTATTAAGTAACTAATTATTTAAATTATGTTATGGGTATGAATTTCACAAATTAAACAAAACACAAGATAAATGCTAAATGAATACAGCACAGAAGTACACAGTTATTAATTGAATAATTATTAATAAGTTTATGATAAACTTAACATATGGTCAGAGTAATATTCAAATATCTCACTTCATAAATTTCGTGTTTTTCACGATAACAGGTTTCTGTTCATCTTCAGTCAAATATGCGAACATAAGCAGTACTGGCAATCGAGCCAAAAGTAATACTATACAATCATGACATGAAATTTAGTACAACTGGTTGTATTCTATGTTCAACCAGTTTTAAAAATTCGTATTAATTCGATATTTAACCGGTCCGGAAAACAAAGTCGCAGGGTTCGGATCCGGACCGAGGTCCGCCAATTGGTGACTCCTTTCTAAAAGTTTCTCCCAATTTCGTATGCCACAAATCTCATTTCACCATTTGTCCCCACTAATTTCATTCAGTTCATTCCATTTCATTTCATCTGCGCCTGTGACTGTGCATCATACGTGGTCGGCTGGCATCTTGTAATTCACAGACCACCAATACAAGGAACTTCATTTCATATCATCCCTTAACCCGGACAGGAGTTCTTTTTCTACCCTTAATACTTTCAGTCTCAAAATCATGAAATTCCTTATAAATTCACATGACCTTCTGCGGCATTGGTAATAAATGAACACTTCTTTAAGCAGTTAATATGCTTTATGAACGACAGATTCATTATAATTGACAACGTCACAAGTTTACGTAACTGGCCACAAAAATGAATAGTAACTAAACAACTCATAGTTAGCAATATTATGGTTTACAATTCTGTTATCTATTAAGGTTTCTTTAATAACAGATTACACATTTGTTCCACATATACCTACCTCAACTATGTAATATCCATAAATAATAAGTGGCGTAATTCAAATACCTAACTAAATCCTGGAAATATCGAACCCGTAGGTTCATTTTCGCGCGGACATAAGCGCTCCATAGGCCTACATCCCTATCCTGGCCTAATATTCTTCAATCGTCCCCTGTATAATCTAACTAACTATAACTAACTCACTGACAGTACCGAACCCGTAGGTTCATGACCGCGCGGACATAAGCTCTCCATACATCCCTATCCTGAGTCAATGTTTTCCAATCATCCCCTGTATAATCTACTTCCCTCAATAATAGTTAATATTATTCTCCCACCTCATTCTTGGTCTACCAACTAGGGGTTTTCCCTCTGGCTTTCCTACAAGAAGCGTCCATGCACGTCTTTCGTTCCCCCATTCGTGCCACATGTCCTGCCCATCGCAGTCTACGAGACTTAACTGTTCTCATTATATCTGGCTTCCTGTAAAGAACATGAAATGCATTGTTGTGCAGTCTTCTCCTTTCACCTGTCTGTTCATCTCTCTTTGGTCCAAAATGTTCCAAAGAAATTTATTCTCAAATACTTGTAATCTCCTTTCCTAAGAGTCCATGTTTCGCACACATATAATAAAACTGCTAGAATAATAGTTTTATATATTTTCAGTTTAACGTTTTTTCAAAGGAGTTGGGACATCAAGAGTATCTGCAATGCATAATAGCACCCATTTCCAGAATTGAGCCATATTTAATTTCCTTGTGCATCTCATTCCTGTTTGTGATTATTGTTCCCAGGTATTTGAATTCAGCCACTTCCTCAAAATTTCCCTCATTTGTCATTAGCTGTCCATTTCCATTATATATTTCTGCGTGTGACCATATATTTACTTTTATTGATACTTACTTCCAGTCCCAATTTGTTAGTGTTACTCAGTAGTGTGTGCGTGTTGGCCTTTCGTATATCCTCGCTATATCCCAATAGTAGGCCTACTACATCATCAGCATAAACTAACAACTTATTAATACCATTGAATTGTAAACATTCTTCATCTAGTAAAGATTTGATGGCATGCTCTAGTACAAAATTAAATAGTAGAGAAGGTAACACATCCCCTTGCTTCAACCCATTGTGGATTTCAAAAAATATCCGAAAACTGTTTGCCTACACGCACCCTACTCTTTGTGCCATTTAGACAAATCCGTACCTACTTCCCTCAATTCATGAGTCATGTTAATCTCCTACATAATTCTTGTTTAACTACTGCGCATTTTCCCTTTGATTATCCTGCGAGTTTCCATGCTCCTCTTTCATTCCTCATTCGTGCCACTTGTCCTGCCCACCGTAGTCTACGAGACATAATATTATTACTTTTGGCTTCATGTAGCTCACTCTTACGTAGTCTACTACACTTCTCTTTGGTCCAGAAATGTTTCTAAGAACTTTATTCACAAATACTCGTAAATATTTTATCCTTAAAGTAGGAGTCAATATTTCGCATCCCAATAACTTAAATGGGAGAATAACAATTTTATGAAATTTCAGTTTAACGTTAAGAGAAGTAGGGACGCAAAGAGTCCCTATAATGCATAACAGCATGCGTTTCCAGAATATTGATGCTTTGTTTACTTTCTCAGCGCATGTTATTATTGTTTGTTTGAAATTGTTATTCCTAGGTAATTGAATTCAGCTACTTCTTCAAAAACTACCTCTCTTTTTCATGAACTGTCCATTTCCATTATGTAACGTATTTCTATGTTTTATCACATATTTAGTTTTATTGATGTTTACTTCCAGCCCGAATTTCTTAACGTTATTCAATAGAGTGTGCATGTTAGTCCCGTGTCTTCTCGCTGTAGTCTAACAATACTACATCATCAGCATAAACTAACAGATTACTATTATAACTGTGGTGTAGTCCTTTTTCTTCCTCTAAAGATTTGACAGCACGCTCCAATACAAAGTTGAATAGAAGAGGAAATAGTGTATCTCCTTGCTTTAACTCATTGTGAATTTCAAAATATCGATATCTCAAAACTGTTTGCCCACGCGCATCTTAATCTTTGTGCCATTTAGACTTCTTTGAATAAATCTAACTAACTTCTTAGGAATTCCGAACTCCAGCAGGATAATATATAAAATTTCCCTCTTAACTGAATCGATGCCTTTTCGAAGTCTGCATATAGTTGATGCATGCGGCCATTATATTTTCATTTATTTTCTAAAAGTTGTCCCATAATAAATATCTGATCTATTGTAGACCTATTTGGAACTCAAATATCTAGAACAATAATTGCAAACAGGGATGAGGTGCAGAGGGAAATTAAACATAGTTTCATTTCTGAATCTCATGCTATTATGCACTACAGATATTCTTCTCACCCTAATATATCGAGAAAAAAATTAAATTAAAAAAGAATATATATATGAAACGGTTATTCATCAGGTATACCATATGGGTGCGAAATATGGTATTGTACTTTAAAGGAGGAGGAAAAATTACAACAATTACAGAATAAAGTGCTTAGGAAATACTGTATAAAAAAAAGACGAATAAGGTGGATAGAAGAAATTAATGTGCCACGAATGAGGAATGAAAGAGGGTCATAGATAGAGAAATCGCACAAGAATGAGAAAGGTGGTTCTAGGTAAAGCAGAGAGGAATCACACAGGAATGAGAAAGGAGATTAACATTAAAACTATTTGATTCCGATTGAGGGTCTTTCCACTTTTCAGCGGTTGCCCTTTTACCAGCCGGCTGCTGGCCCTTCACATCCACATGTGTCAATCACAGAGGTAGATGATCAACAGCCAGTGTAGGGGTGACATGTGGTTAGCATGTCGAGTCCCCCAGTCGTTATAGCTGGTTCCTCAACCTGGAGCCGCTACTTATTGTAGCTACCCAATTGCCTCACGATGCTGGGTGGGCACCGGTACCATACTGGCCGAAATACCATGAGAAAATTGCTTCTACCATGGAGACTCGAACCAGCGCAAGTCCCATAGCTCTGCGCCAAGGCTTCCTACCTTAACCGCTCGGCTACGGCGCGGGACCTATTTGAGGGAGGTCAATAATTGACCTCAAATTATACAAATGATTGGAAAATAGTAGGGCATGATAGGCATATATGGAGAGATACGTCTGGTACTGATTTCCGTTAGGTTCTGGTAGGGTCATGATGCCGCCAGAAGTTTAGGGCAGTTTAAAAACACTACCTCATCGGGAATCGAACCTACTAACTTCCGATTTGAAGCATATTGCCATAACCACTATGTTACGGCTTAGCGCCTATAGTTATGTAATATTTTACATCCATCCATAGTAATTCTGCCCGAGGGCAGGTCTTTCACTGCAGTCATAACATTTTCATGCTATGCTTGCAGATTTACTAGGGAATTGTAGGTGTGGTAGCTTCTCGTTGCTTTCCACACCCGTGAAGGGTAATGATGACAATGAAGGCCGGATGATTTTTCGGGCACCGTTGGGCCCTAAGCTTCCTGACATTTGTCTTACAGGTGAGGAAAAACTCCGAAAAAGCCTCACCCAGAAGCCCGTCCCGACCGGGAATCGAACCCGGGCCGGCTGCTTGACAAGGCAGCACGCTACCTCGAGACCACAGCGATGGACATACTTTTTTTTTTACATAATGGGGATATTTTAACTGAAATCACTAGCGTGAAAGGGCTGATAAATGCTTACAGACTTTAAGTTCATTTTAATGTCGTAATAACATATATGGCACAAGACCCACGACTTTACTTCCCTCTCAAAGGAATCAACACTCCGAATTTCTTCAGCCTGAAAAAAAATCCGATCGGGTTTAAACCCACGTACCACTGAACCAGCGACAAGCATAGTTATGTAATTGTAATGTTAATGTTTTTCTAGTGTATAATGCTATTGTGTTATTACTTAATTGTAATATTATTGTGTTTTCTTTATGTAATTGTAATGTTAATGTTTTTAGTGTATAATGCTATTGTGTTATTATTTAATTGTAATATTATTATTGTGTTTTCTTTATGTAATTGTAATGTTATTGCTGTTTTTGTTGTTTATTTTTCTTTACACTAGTACCAATTATTACTTTATTGTAACGGACTGTCAACAGCACGTACGGCTTACTGTCCGTGCGACCCATATTTGTAAATAATATTGTAAATATCTTACTTTTTGTCTAATAAAGTCCTACTACTACTACTAGTTACAATTAGTATGCTAGAGCCAACAGTGTAAGTAATAAAAGTCCGTGGCTTATATCAAAGGAACATTTTAAATTAGAATGAGAGGCGGATTTGAAAAGTGATAACTTTCATAAGTTAGCTTTTATTAAAGTCTACAATATCTTAATTTATCATCTTCCATTACAGTCTTATATCAGGGATCACAGTAATGGGAGACCCAACAGAGATGTATACGTATGGAACACTCTACTGGGTAGCAATTCTCGCCGCTCCTATTGTGGGAGTACTGGACAATTACCTCTATCTCCCAGTATTCTATGAACTTCAAGTTACATCTGTGTATGAGGTAAGATTTATCACATTACATAAGCAATATTTAGTATTTATTATTTAATTAATTTTTAATACTTATTTAGCATATTGGAATTAACACCATTTGGTCATCTATTTCACTCTACCAGGATAAACGGATAGCATTTCAAGATAAAATTATTACAATGAAATAGTCAACGGATACCATTTGGCCTTGTTTAGTAAGAATGTATGAGTTATTGGTGTATCTTATCTTAAATGTTCATGTTGTCTTTGAGGTGGCCGTGATATTGAACTGATCACTCAGCTGATAGACTCTTCATGTCATTATGTGTTCCAAAATTATATATTTGGTCCAGAGTTAAGACCGTCTACTGACAGAGTGTGTCCTTAATTGGCTGACGTGTCATAAAGAACATAAATAATAAATTAAGGAATATAAAGTTAAATAAATTACTAATTAAATGAAAATATGGTCAATTGCCACTATTAAAATTATTACTTATAATAATATTCTTCTTCTTGTTCTTCAGCTTTCCCTCACTTATAGGTTTGCCGTCTTCAGTTTTCATTTATTTCTATCATTCCAATCTCCTTCTTCCAAATTCCTATCATCCATTATAGTTCTGACATAAGTTTTCCATTTCCATCTTGGTCTGCGAATGGTTGGTACGGCCTCGAGAAGGACACAGATGCCGACTATGTATACCTTAATAAATCGAGTAATGGCACTGCGACTTTTTACCAGCTCTGCCAGCAACTCCTAATCCTACGTTCTCGTCGTGCTCCCTGATGGCAGTCGTAATAGACTGTAGCTAACAGGATGGGACGAAAGGCGAGTTATCAGCACCTTAAAACTGAGACTTGTAGGCTAAGGGAGAAAATCTTTGAAAAAACAGGTCCTCCATGTCTGGGAGCTTTGGCGTCAGGCTGGCAACCTGGCCCTGGAAAAAAAGTATACCGCTACGTGCATCAGTAAAATATGCCATGAAAATAATAATAATAATAATAATAATAATAATAATAATAATAATAATAATAATAATAATCCATCCATCCATCCATCCATAGTAATTCTGTCCGAGGGCATGCTATGTTTTGCAGCTTTACTAGGGAATTATCGGTGGGGTAGCTTCCCGTTGTTTTCCACACCGGTGATGGATGATGATGATAGTGATAAGGATGCTGATGATGGCTGGATGATTTTCGGGGACCGTTGGGCCCTACGCTTCCTGACATTTGTCTTACAGGTGTGGAAAAACCCAGAAAAAACCTCACCCAGGAGCCTGTCCCGACTGGGAATCGAACCCGGCCTCGCTGCGTGACAGGACAGCACGCTACGTCGAGACCACAATAATAATAATAATAATAATAATAATAATACAATAATAATAATAATAATAATAATAATAATAATAATAATAATAATAATAATAATAATATAATATAATAATAATAATAATAATAATAATAATAATAATAATAATAGTAATAATAATAATAATCATAATAATAATAATAATCAAGATTAATATTAAAAAATATAGTAACTTCTAATAGATATGAGAACTTCAAGAAAAAATAAATGAAATTGTACGCTCGCGTGCCCTACTCCCTCTCTCTCTGTCTCTCTCTCTCTCTCTCTCACACACACACACACACACACACACACACACACACACACACGCACATGTACACATACCTATATACATATGGAAATTAATATATTTTTCTATTATGATAATATTAATATTAGGCCTATTATTAAATTAGGCATTTTTTACAATCATGAGATAAAATGTGGCAAATAAAATGAGCTACAAATGTAAGTATAAAATAGAAGCTAATTAAATTTAAATTAAAAACAGTAAGATGAAAATTAATTAATCATATCTCTAAACTATTATTTTAAATATTTATGTGTATTCGGTAGCTGTGTTTTTCTATAGTTGTGTTTCTCATGTGTTTTTTCAAGATAAATAAACATATTTTTCTACACTTTTATTAATGCTGTGAAATGATGACGATGAAATGAATCCTGGTAATGAAATTCTAACCCAGTATTTGTCTTAACGATTCAGAAAATACAAGGATAAAAACTAAGTTTTTTTGGAACCAAAGTTTTTTTTCGCTTATATTAACTTTCCTTCTTGTTTTACCTTTTTATTTTTTATTTTACCTGTTTGTTAACTTTCCTTAATTCTCACATAGACACAAGAACAGGACACACACACAAACACACACACACACACCCAAACCCAACCTGGGGATTTAAAATCCTCTACTCTGCTAGGAATCGAACCCTGGTCGCCGAAATGGAAGGTAGGGACTCTACCGACTACGCCACGGCGACGGACAAGTTGAAACCAGAACTTCCGGAATACAAGTGTAAAAAGCTACCGTGTTTAGATAACTCATTCTTTTCTTGAGTCTTGCAAAGTGATAAGTAAAGGGCGGAAAAATGTGCGTTATTACTCAGGTTATCAATGGATTATACTGTTTACATTGGTTCACGTAAACAGCCTCAAGAGAGTACAGTCTGATAATGAGAACCACATGACTGCATTCAATCACAATACACATAATATACGAGCAAACATACTGGAATTAAATTGTAATAATTGTATTCTTTACGAATTGTACACTCATGTGGAGTATATTTCTCTACAAAACCTCTAAAATGTTGATTTTCAAGTAGGTACTTTCGTCATGTCGGATACACCTGTATCTTATGTACAAGTCATAATAACTCACCTTGCAACGCGTTTAAGCGTACATTTCTCCTAGCTTTAGAGATAAGTACTGGTAGTATCTGGTTTATGTAATTAAATGTAATTTATTAATAGTTAAAGCGGCTCTGTGGCGTAAGCGGTTAGATGCTTCGCCTCCTACTGCTGGGATCCCGAAATCAAGTCTCGGTCAATCCATGTAAGTTTCGTGGTGGATAAAACGGAGCTTGGGTGGGTTTTTCTCGGGGTTTTCTCAGTTTTCCTCTTACAGAATTTCATTTCACCATTTCTCTACACTCAGCTAATCCATTTCGTTTCATTTCGTTCATCTGCCCCAATGATGGTGCGTAAGGCGTGGTCGGCCGGCACCTTTCTCATTCACAGACCTCTATATAAGGGGCTTCATCTCATCTCATTCTTCGACCCGATCCAGAATTGGACACGAGTTAAGGATATTGTTTTTATATCAACATTCAATACCTGTATGTATAGCTTTTCTTTGTTATAATATATTGCATTTTAAGCCCATGTTTTCCCTTTATAGAGATTTAGGCGCTCTCCCCCTACAGGGAAGAATTTGAACCATGCTAATTTAGTTACACTTGTTTTCGTATATATGTCATTTTTGAGTGGTCCGTGGTCAGCGATCCGCCTCATACTGACATCTAGGACGGCAAAATTCGGTAAATTTTGCTTAGAGGTCTTTTCATTCAGGCTTAAAGATTTTTTATGAGCCTGAAAATCTTCAGACTCGGGATCCACGGCTTAAAGTTCCTCCCGGAGGACTTGCTCCTTGGATTTTTCCGTCCTTAAAAAATCCATCGATCCCGGCCGATTTTGAACCCGCGACCCTCGGGACCAGAGGCAAGGAGCATAACCACTAGTCCACCGCATTTTAATATATATGGAGTTTAAAAATCATTATACAAATAACTTTTGCCACAATATCGTACTTCCATAGAACAACCAATTTCATAGTAATACAGAGTGTTATAGTATTCAACGACACGGTTTTAGGGGGCTATAGATCATACAGTCAGGATCATTTTTATTGGGGAACATATATCCCAAACGGTCATTTATGTGTTATTCGTGTTGAAGGTCGCTATGTCAGTTACCAAGAATCGGAGCAGTTTGATGGAGCTCTAGCATATTTCAAATATTGACGAGAGAGCACAACTAATCATCAACTTTGGGAAACACTGGATTGGAGAACAGGACCTGTTGCTTGATCAACGCTTTTACCTCACTTAATGCCCCTTGATTTTATGTCAAAAAATTGATGCGTGAAACTCGAGTTGTTTCCAGAGCTTAGCTGATTCCCAAATTCATGCAATTCACTACACCAGATATAATCCTATCTTAGCCCACAAAACAGATTTCGATGCTCGTTACTGCTACCAATTCCAATCTCATAACGCAGTGTTTGGGAGTACCGTATAATAAACAGGGTGAACGACAAACTTCAGGGGTTTATTCCTGACTGAAAATGAAGAAAAAAAGGTCCTATAAACATGTGTCCGGAAATGAACGATGTGCGTGCAACAACAAATCGTCCCGGCACACTGTACATAGCTTAATCGCATCCATATCACAACAGATGTTCGAAGTGGCTTCCATGGGATGCAATGCATGCGTTCACATGTCATATCACGGACTGCCTCACTCTTTCGCTTGTTCCGGCCTCTCTCCGTGGACACGCTGTTGAAGGGTAAGTACATCAGGAACTGGTTCAGCATACACAACACTTTTCAGCTGCTCCGAGAGGTAAAAATCTAAACAAGCAAAAAAAGTAAAGTGATACCACAACAGGCACGGAGGCCCTTGGGGTAGTAGGAGGTTAAGGCTCCCACTTTTTCTAGACAATCGGCACTTTTATGTCAGCCGGGTTGTCAACTCTGCGTGACGGCCGTCTTTACCCCAGAACAAGCGTCTGGTACTCATTTCCGTTAGAGGCTGAGTCGACCCCTGGGCCATAGTGCCGCCAGAGGGCTTGGGTCAGTTTAAAAATCCTGACCCCAACGGGACTTGAACCCTCGACCCTCTGGCATGTAGCTTAGTGCCTTAACCACTACGCTACGGCGTGCTCCCGAGGTAAAAATCTAGGGGGTTTAAATCCGGTGATTTAGTAGACCATGCAACAGAACCGAGAGAATAATACCATTCGTCAGTGCCATCTACCGAGGCAATGATGCATTTGTGGACACTTATTCTTAGGACATTTTTTCCTCCATTTCCAGTCAGGAATCAGTCCCTGCAGTTTGTCGGTGTAATTAAAATTCACCCTGTATTACTGTATGTTCTTAACAAAAATGTTATTTTAGTATGAACTACGGTTCCTAAGAGTTCGTCGGTGTGGGGTAAAATAACTTCCTCTATATTTACATTTTATGCGTATCTCTCGATGTCTTAATACAGTGTGTGAAATAGACCCTAAGGATAACCATGTTAATAAAAATACTGTGTGATTTAGTATTATTATCATTATTATTATTATTATTATTATTATTATTATTATTATTTTTATTTATTGCGGCTGACCCCATGTAGCACTACGTAAAGTACTTAGAGGCGTTTCCTTTGAACCCAAATTTCTTTCATTCTTTTGCTATGAGCATGTTTTCTATCATCTGTCCAAGTTGTTCCAGTGTTTTTCTTCGGTTTGTCCTCTTGGTCAACTTGCCACTTATTCACCTTAATTCTAAATATATCTCTGTTTGGGATATCTTCTTTAGTAATTCCTGCCAATTTTAAGTCCTTTTTGACTTCATCAATCCACTTCATAGTATCCACTGGAGCTTTACTTCTGTTTTCGTAGAATTCCATTATCTATTTTGTAAACCTATTTGAGTTCATTCGTTTAATATGGCCATAAAATTTTAACCTTCGCTTTCTAATATCACTATGAATGTCTGTATATATTTTTATTTCCTTTTTACGTCTGAGTCTAAATGCTTCACCTATGACTTGTGGACCTAAAACTTTTCTTATAATTTTGCATTGTTTTTTCACTATATTTTCGATACATTTTTTTCTGTTCAAAATTAATGTTTCTGCTCCATAGAGGCACTCTGGTCTAATTACAGTGCAATTATTATTATTATTATTATTATTGTTATTATTATTATTATTATTATTATTTATAAAATAATTTCTTTAAATTATAGGGTAAGCCTAAATCTTACATTTGCATTAAAAATATTTCTTTAACACTCACAATGTAACATTAGCCTAATAGGTGTTATGTGATGTTATTAAAGCTTCAATTGTCAATTTAATAAATAAAACTAAGACAGTTTTATATGGTTTTCATAAATACCGATTTATATTAAACATTCGTAACAGCTGTCTATCTTCATCAGACTAATGTCATAAATAGAAATAAAATTTTTATCATCCATTTTTTTATTCAATGTATGAAAACATTATTTATGTTTATGAAATTCGTAGAATGAGATGCAGTGCATTGAGATAGCTGTTGTTACGAATGTTTCATAAAATAAGTATTTATGGAATTTCATCAAGTGAATACCAAATCAATTGATTACTTCAAATATTTGTTTTGCAGTACTTGCAGCTTCGATTCAATAGAAGAGTAAGGATAATGGCATCAATTCTATGTACAATAGGAAATCTACTTTATGTTCCAATTGTCATGTACACCCCTGCTTTGGCTCTAAGTCAAGGTAAGATTATCTACCATCATTTGTCTTTAACTCAATCCTTAACTTAAAAGTACTTTGTTAGGATCTGTAGTTGCTAAAAGTTGAAAACAAATTTGCGAACAAAGCGAGTTTCTGAAGGATTAACTCTTAATATGAAATTTAAAGTTAAAACAGAAATTTTATTTTCTAAAGTTCATAGTTTTCGTAAAAGAGAAAAGGGTGCACCAAGAATGTACAGATCAATGTGAATATTCTGATTTTTTTTAATTCCTCTGGATTCTCATCAGAGCATACAAACGTATTCTCTTCCATTAACGTAACCATTTCCCTAATAGAACTGTTTGCTACGATACTTAACTACGTGAGAAAAGATTTGAAAAACCTTCTCAATCAAATAACATTAAAATCCACCACTTAAGCGTTCTTAATCATCAAGCATTTGAAGAATGGGACATCTTGCCATCTTTTCAAAGATTTTCCAATTGATCTTCACTCCAATGAGCGACACTTTAAAGCTTGTTTTGGTAATTTAAAATCAGACGTTCTTGCAATATGGTTTCTCCACTTCAATCTACGGTACATTCACGCAGGAATTCAGTCACAGGATTGACTGCTTGTTTTTTTCAAAATATCAGCACTTCGCTTCTTGTCTCAAATAGTGTACGTGCTGTTTGTCTCATGAATCTCATTTCACAATTGTTAATTTAATGTTTGTGGGTATATGTATTGTTAGTATCTAAGTGTTTTTAATGTATGTATAAATATAGAAAGCTTAAAAGTACCTACTTTTATTCAAATTATGAAATAAATGTATCACTGAGGATTAACATTTCCATCAAATCAGATATTTATTTTCTTTTCTATACGTATGATTATTGTATTATTTATCGTGTAGTGGAATAAATGTTAATGCATGTAAACATAATTTGCGTTTCCTATTTACAATCGTGTCCACCGCTGTGGTCTCGAGGTAGCGTGCTGCCTTGTCACGCAGCGGACACGGGTTCGATTCCCGGTTGGGACAGGCTCCTGGGTGAGGTTCTTTTCGTTTTTTTTCCTCACCTGTAAGACAAATGTCTGGAAGCTTAGGGCCCAACGGTCCCCGAAAATCATCCGGCCATCATCATCATCCTTATCATTATCATCATCTTCCTTGACCGGTGTGGAAAACAACGGTAAGCTACCACACCTATAATTTCCTAGTAAAATTGCAAAGCATAGCATAAAGATGCTATGATTGCAGTGAAAGATCAGCCCTCGGGCAGAATTATTATGGATGGATGGAATTACAATTGTATATACTGCAAAATGTGCACCCTTGTAAAACTAAAACTCTAAGAATTTTTCAAGAAAATCAATTTTAATGACTATTTAACTCATGCCCCAAATGAGAGTCAATGACCAATTACATTTGAATGATCTTTTATTTACAACCAATCACAGTCTTTTTCACCTCAATTTTATCTGTTTAATTTTATCACTTTAAAATCAAGCTCCTCCTTTTTAACATTCTGAATAGGTCATAGCATTATTTTGCATGTGGCTAGCAGATTGTATATATAGTGCGCGAATGTTAGTATATAGTGCTTGCGAGAGATAATATAAATAAAATATTTGTAGCAATTGATTATACCACGAAAAAAAACATTGTTTGCACTTTCTTAAATGTATTTTTCCCCAAGTAATAACGTTCCAGAAAAATATAATTGACATATTTACATCATAGGACATCAGAAATTAATTAATATAGAGTTTGATTTGTTTCATTTTTTTCTCCACTAGGCGCATCTTACAATATTGCGATCCTTTGGCAATACATAATATGATCTGGTTGCAGTGATGAATAAGTGAAACTTAATGTTTCTCATTTGTTTTCAAACATCACCGTTTACATTAAATATATACATATTTAAAAATAACTATACTTAAATAATGATTTTTGAGTAAGCAGCTTAATTTTATTCATTAAATAGTCCTAACAAATGCCACTCTTGATTTCCAAATTCTCTAGTAAAATTCACTCCTCACTTCGTGAGTCGTGAATTTATCGATAATTTGGAAATAACTCGTGGCATTACTTATGATAAAACTTGAAAATTAAATTTATCATAAAATTTACTAATGTCATTAAAAATTACGAAAAGAAACATCGATTAAATGAACTAGAAAAGAGAAGCAAAGAAAAGAGTTAAAATGAAAATACGGAAAGAGGAAGATCTAAAAGAAAGTCGAGAATGATCGATGTAGTCAGATAAATAGGCCTCAAAAGAAAACAAAGAATACAAATATTAATTTCGTATATACCTTAGCTTAACCTGCCCTTATGTAGGTAATTTTACATGGTTCAAAATTGTATTATACTATATAGTCTAAATATATACGTTATATGTTCATTGTATTACCGTATTTATTTGTTACAGTAACTGGAATGAATCTACATTACATCACACCTCTTATATCGATAATATGTATTGTGTACACTATGTTGGTAAGTACAACAATAATTTATTAGTTATCCATTTTTTTATTTGCTAATCACCAGTTATTCTCATTTTATCTTTCTGAATTTTCCGTTCTTTAACGTCGTAAATCACAAATCACATATCACATTTTGTTTAGTCAACATCTGTGAGCCCACAATAAGCCTGAATTAAAATTGACAGTGTTTTATTACATTTATCTAAATTTGTGTTCTGAATAGTGTGTCTAGAATTAAATATTTCTCTTGAATGTTCTTAGGAATTATAGTTTATTTTCGTTCATTTAGTTTAGTATTTAAAAAATGAGATGACATTTTGTAATAGTTCGTAGTCTTTTGTTTATAATTCTTGCAGTTTTTTTCACTGAGTTTAAAATAAATCTTCAATGGTTTTCAAATCCATTTCTGGCACTGTTTTTAATATAGATATACCTTGAGTATGTGATTATGATGTTTATATCAGACGGCCATTCCTATACATATTAAGTGTTACAAATACCTTGCCTAATATTGAAGAACAAGCATTAAATAAAAAGACAATCCTGTAGATGCTTTATACTTTTACAGAGGAAATTATAGGGGTAAAAAAAGAAAATAATACCATATTTTCTCGAATCTTAGTAGTAGTAGGACTTTATTAGACTAAAAGTAAGATATTTACAATATTATATATAAATATGTGTCGCACGGGCAGTAAGCCATACGCACTGTTGACAGTCCGTTACAATAAAGTAATAATTGGTAATAGTATAAAGAAAAACAAAAAGAAAACAATAATATTACAATTACATAATAATACAATAGCATTATACATTAATTAAGTTATGTAGAATTATTAAGAATTAATTTCTCGAAACTTAAATAGCCTTATGACTGGCAATGGAAAATTTGGAAGTTATATTAAGAGATTTAATATTGACCCAGACAGTGATCATAACTGTAAATGTCAAGAATTAATATAATCGTAAAACATGTTTTATTTGATTCTCCTATATTCGAAAGACACCGATTCTGGTTAAACTTACTTTTAAATGATGATGAGGCTTCTGCCTGAATGTGTGAAGTAATTTTTAAGAACCAAAATTATTATAAACATTTTATGAACTTCATAACAAACATTCATAACAATATGTAGTATTTTTAAGACACTTACAGACGATATGTAATTCATAACACTCATTCAAAACCATAAGATAATATTTCTGTTTTTCAATGTATAGTATTATTTGTTTTAGGCTAGTAAGCTACAACCCTAACATGGCTTTGTGGCGAAATAGGGTTTCATAATATTTAGAGATTCAATAATAATAATAATAATAATAATAATAATAATAATAATAATAATAATAATAATAATAATAATAATAATAATAATAAATAGCTTTCTTTGACTGCGAATAAACGTTATGGAAGTCATGATTCATAGGGGAATAAAGAATAATTTAATTAAAGTACTAATATGTAAGTAAAAGCATATGACAATTATTAACATAAATAGTGGAAGTGGGAAGTGTAATAAACAATACTTGTTAATCAAGATGTAAAACAAGGGTTTGATTCATCTGTTCTCACTTTTCATGGATTAATTACTGGGGCTATGCATTCTTAAAATTGGTGGCGACATTTATAAACAATAGGACCAAATTTTTATATTCAAGACTAAACTGTTATGGTGACTAAATACTTGAACTAAAATAAAATACTATCTCAAAAGAGCAGTACATGTATTGCAGAAACATTAATAAGTGTAACTTTAAATAGATAAAATCAGTGTGAGAACTAGAATTGTAACAAATAACATTCCTTTAAATCAAATTACGATTTTCAAATACACCTAAGATAGCTGTAAATATGAACATTATTTTTACTATGCTTCAGCATGTATACGGCACATAAATTGAAACACGAAAAGTAAAACCATATATGAAATTCAAATAAAGTGTTGTCTACTTTTTTAGGGTCAGGGATATGGACACTGATTACAAATTACAAAAGGAATCATTGAAAAAATGTACTCTCTTATATATAAAAAACATACAATAAAATAAGGTAAAAGTTAGGAATATTTCCTCTAGAAGAAAAAGTTACAAACTACAGAAATAAATTAAGATAAAAAATTAACAGAATGCCAACAGCGAGGATGCCAGGAATAATATCCAGCTACAAGTCTGATGGAAGGCGATTTCTATGGAGAACACGAAAATATTGTTTAACACACCTTCTAGGTGGGATAGGCATTTTTGCCTAACCTTTAAGTGAAGAATAAAAAGTAGAATAACAATAATAATAACAATAATAAGATGAAAACAATATTATTATTGTTATTATTATTATTATTATTATTATTATTACCATCATCTTTATTGGAGTATTTTTTATATTTTTTATAGTTTGAAGTGATATAAAAGTAATTGAATATGTAACATGAATTGTCTCCCTGTTAATGACTAAAATGTATTTTTTATCATTTAGGGTGGAATAAAGGCTGTAGTATGGACAGACTTTCTCCAAGGCGTCACAATGGTCCTGGCAAGTATACTGGTTATCATCCTTGGGTTAATAGATGTCGGAGGATTTGACGTTGTTTGGCAGAGGAGCAACGAAGGTGGCAGACTTAAATTATTCGAGTACGTGTTCCTAACTAACCAACCAAGTGTCACTATAGAACCCGAGGATAATCGCTACCTAGACACAACCTATATCATCTTTAACATTCCTGTATAATTCACCTCCCTTAAATCATGGTTAATGTCATTATTGCCTATTCATTAATCACTTTCCCTCTGGTTTTCCTACAATAAGTTTTTCCTTGCCTTCTCCCATTCCCCATTTATGCTTGGTGCTGTTTACACAATTTAACTAACATTATTCGTCTTGTTTCCCACAAATGTCATGGAGCTCACTGGTATGCAGTTAACACAATTTTAAAATATCAATATATAGAAGTGAAACGAATTGTGCAGAAAAACTTTGAAAGGTTCGAGGAATGTTGGTTGAATGTATACATGAAATACCTCTTTACCTCCAAGACTGTAGCTATTTGTATCTACTGTAACAGTCTTTACAACCAGTCCAAGATATTCTCAAATTAGGCCTTGTAAAATTAAGGGACATACTCTTATTATATGTCTGACCGATTGCACTGTTGTACGAAGTGAACTGGATTTCATGATGTGCTTAAATGTTAATCGAAACATTCAATCCAAATCATTAAAAACATTTAATCATTAAATTAGAATAGAATAGATTGTGGCCTTCTCTTCCACTCACCAGGACAAACATATGTTATATATAAATAGAAAAAAATTATAATAATATTCATACTAAACAATTAATGATCTGTCAAATAGAATAATAATGAAAATAATGTCTAATAATACAATAAAAGTAAATACAATTAAAATTAAATTAATGACAGAATGAATACAGAAAGGAATAACAGCTTGAATCTACTGTACATAAAAAGAAAAGAAAGAAAAAAATACAAAGAAAGTAATAAACTATGATAAATTAATCTATCGCTTTTCATACAAGGCATTAAGTAAATATATTAACAATTCTTAAAACTATCTTTATTAAATAATGAAAAAACAAATTATTAATTTTTAAAAAGTAATATTAGTGAGTTGTTTCTGTTAATAATTTTATTTTCAATTTGTTTCTGAAAGACTGTAAAGTTTGGCAGTCTCTGACATAGGGTGGAAGGGAATTCTATTTTCTAGCAAGAGAAATTGTAAAAGATTTCGAATAATAGGTAGTGTGATAAAGGACACTGTGCTCAAGGGATCGGGTACCTAATTTATGTGTATCAGAGAGTCTAGTGAAGCGGTGTGATAAATAATAAGGCAATGCTGTGTGTTAAAACCTTACAAGAAAAGATACCCCACATTCGGTTTGCTTTCATATATATGTTAGCACACACATAAATACACGAGGATGTAATATATTTATTAAAATTTTAATTCACCCTTGTAAACTTCTGAAAATGTATTAATCGAGTTTATAATACGCCATAAATGTATTATATTCCCTATTTTAAAAGACTCCAGTTGCCAATTCATAGATATGTTTGCTAGGAACGTCGCTGGAGGTAACTAATAAGGTTTGAGAGGTCATGGGGTCGTTCATTAACTCATTCTTCTCAAAAAAACGAGGTACACTCGCTTAACTCTGCTGTTATATATTTTGTACATCCTTTGACAGGGTGAAATTTTGCTAACATTTATGAATAGTACAGGAATGTGATCTCAAGTACCATTATCTTTTGTTCGCTTTGAATATCTGAAAACAGGCAATATAATTTGTTCAGTTTCTGGGGAAATGCGTGTATATTTGAAGCGAATGGGTTAATCCATGCAGCTAATATTCCTGAACCTCTGGAAGTTAAATTTGCACGAGGAAGATACTAAGGATTTAGATCAAATTAGTGATACGTTCTATTAAAGTCTTCAATTATTTTTGAAGGCAATAATAAAAAATACTTTTTCTCAAAACGTTTCAACATATCTTCAAGAGAAATGGCTGTTATTTTCTATGTTATGTTACTCTTTCAGGTCCAATTTTTAATGTTTCGTTAAAGAAATAAAATAGTTACATTTCGGTCACGATAGATTATCGAGATTCAGAACTTTTAGAATATTTGTGTCTCTAAAGACGATTTTCTCATTAAAGTAAACAAACACTTCACTTTTCAAAATAAATCATCATCCAGGGATTAAGCCTGTTGTCTCGTTCCGGTTTCATGAAAGCTAGAATTGTTAAAATTGTTCAGACCATCTTCTGTGTGGGCGACCAACATTTTTCCTTCCGTGCGGTTCATAATTTAGCAATAATTTTGGAAAGATTCCTTCTGGCATTCTATCAATATGTTTTTTCCAGTCGTTCCTATATGAACATTAATGTATTCACAAAATTGGCGCAACAGCAAAAGTATATAAGAAGGGGTATATGACATAATAGTGTGAGTTTTTACAAAAATGAGTTAAGTACACGGTTACAAAGATGAAACTGTATACTGCATTCTATACTTTCACTGGCACTATCGAACTCGTAGGTTCATGGCCGCGCGGACATACGCTCTCCATACATCCCTATCCTGAGCTAATACTTTCCAATCATTCCCTGTATAATCTACTTCCCTCAAACCATAATTAATGTTATTCTCCCACCTCATTCTTGGTCTACCAACTGGGCGTTTTCCCTCTGGCTTTCCTACAAGAAGCTTCCATGCAAGTCTTTCATTCCCCATACGTGCAACATGTCCTGCCCATCGCAGTATACGAGACTTAACTGTTCTTATTATATCTGGCTTCCTATAAAGACCATGTAGTTCATTGTTATGTAGTGTTCTCTATTCTCCTGTCTGTTCATCTCTCTTTGGTCCAAAAATTTTCCTAAGTACTTTATTCTCAAATACTTGTAATCTCCTTTCCTCCCTTAAAGTAAGAGTCCATGTTTCGCATCCATATAATATAACTGGTAGAATAATAGTTTTATATATTTTCAGTTTAACGTTTTTTGAAAGGAGTTGGGATATCAAGAGTCTCTGCAATGCAAAATAGCACGCATTTCCAGAATTGAGCCTATGTTTAATTTTTTTGTGCATCTCATTCCTATTTGTGATTATTGCTCCCAGGTATTTGAATTCAGCCACTTCCTCAAAATTTCCCTCATTTGTCATTAGCTGTTCATTTCCATTATATAATGAATTCCTACATGTGACCATATATTTAGTTTTATTGCTATTAACGTCCAGTCCTAATTTCTTAGTGTTACTCAATAGTGTGTGCGTGTTGTCCTTTAGTATCTCCTCGCTATCGGCTAATAATACTACATCATCAGCATAAACTAACAGCTTATTAATACCATTGAGTTGTAAGCCTTCCTCATTCTCTAAAGATTTAATTGCATGCTCTAGTACAAAATTAAATAGTAGAGGAGATAGTGCATCTCCTTGCTTCAACCCATTCTGGATTTGAAAAGTGTCCGAAAACTGTTTGCCTACACGCACCCTACTCTTTGTGCCATTTAGACACATTCGTATAAGTCTAACTAACTTTTTAGGAATTCCAAACTCCAGCAGGATACTATATAACTTCTCCCTCTTAATTGAATCATATGCTTTTTTGAAGTCTACATATAGTTGATGTACAGTACCATTATATTCCCATTTCTTTTCTAAAATCTGTCTGATACTAAAAATCTGATCTGCTGCAGACCTGTTTCTTCTAAATGCACATTGATGATCTCCTAGAATGTCATCAATATAGGGAGTAACTCTGCTTACTAATATATTTGTTAGAATTTTGTAGGAAGTTGAAAGTAATGAGATGCCCCTGTAGTTGTTGCAATCAGTTTATCTCCTTTCTTATAAATTGGTACGATAATTGATTCCTTCCATTAATCTGGAAGAGCTTTTTCCCAAATCATACTAAGCAACCAGCGTATCTTATCCATCAATTTTTCTCCCCCTGATTTTATCAGTTCTGCTGGTATCTCATCCGAACCTGATACTTTATACATCTTCAATTTTTCTATCGCCATTTCAACCTCTAATGTACTTGGTTCTGCGACTAGCATTTCTGCTGTCTGTAAATTATCCTCCTCAATGTCCTGTTCTGTATGTATATTTAATAGCTGATTAAAGTAACTTCTCCATCGATTTAATATACTCCTGGAATCTGCAATAATATCCCCATTTTTATTCCGAATTATGTTTGTTCTAGCCTGAAACCCTTTCTTCTCTATCCTAATTTCCTGATATAATTCTCTAATGTTCCTATTTTTTGCATTCATTTCAAGATCATTAATCTTCTCTCTCAAATATTCCCTCTTTTTACTCTTTAGTAACTTGGTGGTTTCCCGTCTAATACTACCCAATTGCTCTAAATTTACCTCATTTGGCTCGTGTAACCATTTCAATTTTGCTAGCTTTCTTTCTTTCACAATGTCGGCACATTCCTCATCAAACCATTTCTTGTTTTGCACTGCATTTTATATACATCAATAATTAATATAATCACTAAAGATGATAAATATCTCCATCATTATTATCAATATTAAGCTAACTTGATTCTTCGCACAACCACACTGTTTTTTTTAATGAAGAAAACTTAGTTACAACACTATGCCATATTCCACTTATAATAAGTATTAATTTAATATAATCAAATTTTGGTTCATGTTCATTCCTAAGAAAACTGGGCTTGAAAATATTAATTTTATGTTTGGGAATCAATAATTTGTTCGTTTCGCGTAAATAGATTTTTTTTTGGAAATGAATTATTTAACGAATAACGTATAGTAGCCTACGTCTATTACACAATCTTTAACTTTTATGACAATGAATTAAATGGCAGATCTTTTTTTCAGGATGAATATTTCTGTATTCGATAGAATGAATTTCTGGAGTGTTGTCATCGGAGGTGTGTCCGGATGGCTCGGTATGCTGTCAGTAAATCAAGGCATGGTTCAAAGATTTCTCTCTTTGCCCACCTATGCCTCAGCACAGAGGTAAGTAAATATCAGCAAAGTTATTTTATATTACTTCAAAATATTTGTTGCCACATTTATACATTTTCATAAAGTTATGTTTTATCTACCAAGTAACACGCCAGCGCCAGCGCCGTGTATTTTAATGGGCGTGGTATGTCTACAACGCGAAGCGCTGGCGCGAAAAAATTTACGCTGACATGTCGCGTCGAGTATTTGAATCACTTGAATTCCGGACGCAATTTGCCTGCGCAAACATAGAATATAGAAGCTATTATCCATATTCATTGGTGTAATTGCTACAAACAAACGAAGATTTTATGACAAAATTCCGGAAAAACAGCGCTTGTTTTGTAACTTACCAATTTTAACAACGAAAGTTTGATAGTTTTGTTGCAAATCATCCAGTTCTGTACAATATGAGCATGATGGAGTAGAGATATGTATAGAAAAAAAGAGTTATTGTGGCTTGAACTTAATCAAGAAATAAATAAAAGCTGTAAATATTGTATTGTATCTTAAGGATATTATGGATGTATACAAATTTCGTCTTCTATTAAATTCAAAACCTGACAAAACTGCTCAGGCGAAAATCTGAAGTATTCAAAGATTTGTTATTTGTTTATATAAGAACTAAAGAATGATTTGTTCTATAATTTTCCATACAACATTCATATGATGCTGTTGCTCTAGGTACTGTTTCCTTCTTTACTAATAGTTCGTACTATTTTAAACGTTTTGCAACGATATTTAAAAAAACCTTTTTTTAAAAGATTTTTTATATGTTTATCTATGTACACAAATTATGACTTTTTCTCTCAATTATCATTGAAAGTTCTTTAGAATTGAATTTGGCATACGCGAACGCTTATAAGATTTAATCCACCAGATGGCAGACCATATATGTGTGAATGAGCAACATCTACATTTAATTCCAAAACATATTTTAAAAAATAAATGTTCAATCACTTCATTTTGCTAGGTTCCGATGGGTCAGTTAAGTGTACATCAGATTAGTTTACTAAATATGTATGTAATTCATTTCATTAGGTTATGTAGAGACAGGTTTGTAGGCCTACATATCCATTTTTTCATAAACGCGTTTGGGAATTTATTATGAAAATTGGTCATTTCGATTTCCCATGTATGTGGTGCCATCTGGCGACAATTCTATAAACATAAGCGCTGTACGGTATGCTCTCCACGCCAAACCAGTATCACGCTGAGCGTAACGCGAGAATGCGTCACGTCGGTCGCGACACGCTGTATAATAAACCATAGCTAAGGTTAAAATTAAATAATCATTATTTTCAACATAAATCTTTACCATCACCATCAATTATTATCGGTCCTGGTGGATTAGATATTAACATGCTCGCATCTGTTTTCGAAGTTCGCGGGTTCAAATACAGCATGGGCCGATGGATGTTTAAAGGCATAAGAATTCTAAGTACATCTTCCTTCAGAAGGGAAGTAAAGGCTTGCTATAAATTTATGACACTTAACGTCACGTCTCAACCAAGAGGACTATGAGCAAATTTTGTCTGCCCTTTATCCCCAGCTTTTAATTGGGATGCCAATATCCTAGCTATTTAAAAGTAGAGCGTCGTAAAAAAATCCTATACATCTACCCATTATTATCATGCATATAGAAGGCATGTTGTAAGGTCTACACATAGTCTAGCTGTGCATTATGAGCATGATATTTTTATCTATTTCTATATAGGCGCAGGGATTCTATGCCATCATGCCTCCAGTATAAATGTAAATAAAAACTAAAAAATAAACCATTTAATGTTGCAGTATGTGACTACTCGAGAGAAAAAATATATATATACAGGGTGTAACAGGATCTCACCGACAAAATTATAAGGATGATAGGCCATGCAGAGAGGAACATGTTTTGTGAAGGAACATATAGTCGCAAACACGTCGTTTATGAGTTATTGACAGATGAAGGTGTTCACCCGTAAGGGTCGGAATTGAATACAAAAAATTGTACACGTATCATTTTATTGAAACAAGACATGTGTTTACAAGAAGTTTTAAAAAAATCGACTCTGTACCTCATCCCATGTTTGATATCGTCGCATCAACAACCGGCCAGCACAGCCGTTCATGGCAGGATTGTTTTTGACGTCGTCAAAGCACTTAATGTTTGAACACTTTATCGTAAAAACATGCTTTTTCAATAAAATTATACGTGTACAATTGTTTGTATTCAATTCCGGCCCTTATGGGTGAACACCTTCATCTGCGCATAATTCATAAACGACGTGTTTGCGACTATATGTTCCTTCACAGAAAAATGGTCCTATCTGCATGACCTAATATCCCTATAATTTTGTCGGTGAGGTCCTGTTACGCCCTGTATACAGGGTGAACGGTAATTTCATCGACAAACTTCAAGGACTTATTCCTGACTGGAAGTGAAGGAAAAAATGTCCTATAAACAGGTGTTCAGAAATGAACGATGTGCGTGCAACAACAATAAATCGTCCCGGTACACAATACATAGGATAATCGCATCCACGTCACAGAACAGACGTTCAAAGTGGCCTCCATGGGATGCAATGCACGTGTTCACACGTCGTATCATGGATTGCCTCACTCTATCGCATATTCCGGCCGTTCTCCGAATAGCGTCTCCGGCATCGTGGACACACTGTTGAAGGGTATGCACACCATGAACTGGTTCAGCATACACAACGCTTTTGAGATGACCCCCAAAGGTAAATATCCAGGGGGTTTTAAGTCTGGTGATGTAGCAGACCATGCAACAGAGCCTCCGCGTCCTTTCCAACGTCTGGGGAAGATTTTGTTCAGGTGTCGTCTAACTGTAATGCGGAAGTGAGGTGACGATCCATCATGCGGAAACCACATCATCTGTCTTATTGCCAAAGGTACATTCTCAATACAGACGGCGGAGAGGAGGTTCCTAAGACAAGTTAAAGGATGTACAAGACTTGATAGAATAATAAATGAGGATATAAGAGAATAATTGAAAGTACAGCCTTTATTGGATAAGGTCACGAATTACAGACAGAAATGGATTGATCATATGGATGGAATGAGTAAGGAGAGATATCCATTGTTAGCAATATATTATCAAACATGAGGAAGACGTGATGTTGGAAGACCTAGAAGACATTGGGCTGATGCATTATGAAGTCGGAATGGGCAATTGCCTAATCCCTGGAGTGATGATGATGATGATGACATTCTCAAGTAAAACATGAAGAGTATTCTGCAAATGGTCCGAGAAAATGTCATTCGTCAGTGCTATCTACCGTGGGAACGATGCATTTATGGACACTTATTCATATGACATTGTTTTCCTCTATTTCCATTCAGGAATCAGTTCCTGCAGTTTGTCGGTGTAATTTAAATTCATCCTGTATATGTGCGTGTATGTGTTTGTGTGGTGTGTGGTTTTATTTTGTCCCAAAAATGTGAGAAATGCCTTAAAATGAAATCAGGAGTTAAGCTCAAAGTAACCTAAAATCAGAATATTTGTAATGTAAAATATGCATTAGTCATTACTCATACAGTGTAGCCCACTAACAAAAAAGTGAACGCTAAACTAATCCGATGTACCATTTTCTCACCCTAACTTGCCCAAGCTAACATGGACTTGCCTATCTAACACTGACTTGAAACTGGCGAAACGTCAGGGAACTTCAAGCCTGTAGACCACGGCCAACAGCCCGGAAATCTTCTTCAAGATTATCATATTCACTTGACCGTATCTCGCCCTAATTGCTCACTAATATAGGTGCACTCCTGGGATAGAATCCCCTTATATATGAATGAACATGTTGGCAAATTGCTCTAGAGGAAACACGTGTTATCACATTGGCCAACATGCGCGCTAGCAATCACTTGTTCTATGATAGAATACTCATAGCTGGCACGATGTCCTAGAATAGCTCTATGAATTATCAGTTCATGAAAATAAATAATTAATACTGAAACTTAAATTAGTTACAATTCTTAAATATTAAAGAACAAACACTACTGTAAACTTTATTTGTAAACTGGTTGGTTCACTTTTTCAGGGCATTGCTTTTCCTGGTGATTGGAACACTGATAATAAAATGCATTTCCTGTTTTACGGGACTCCTTATCTATGCAACATATTACGACTGTGACCCATTAACAACCAAGGTTGGTAAGAATGTGTTCATTTGTCTTGTAGCTTAGTTTGCTCTATGCAACCAGAAAATAATGTATCGTTGTAGTGTTTAGCTTTACATCAGAGCAACATAAAGTAAACACAGATAATATCACATGGATATTCCTTATTATTTTAACCTGGTGTGTTCTATATTCCATACAAAAAGTTAAACAACTCATATATGTAACAAAGTTTTCTATAAATAATCCAAACGAACGTTTTAAAATACATCAAAATTGTTTTTGATTTGTTTATTTTTTTCTGAATCTGTTAAATCTACGCCGTCTAGGGTAAATATTTATCATAAGTAATGCCACGTGTGATTTCGAATTTATCTAGAAAATTTGGAAATCAAGAGTGGCATTTGTTAGGACTATTTAAAGAATAAAATTAAGCTGTTTACTCACAAATCATTATTTAAATATAGTTATTTTAAAATATTTATATATTTAATGTAAACGGCGATGTTTGAAAACAAATGAGAAACGATTTGGTACGCTTCATTTGCTTCTTTTGTTCGTCACTGCAAACATGTCATTATTTATTGCCAAAGGAACGCAATACTGTAAGAATGCACTCTAGTGGAGACAAAAATGAAACATCAAACTGTATATTCATTCATTTCTGATGTCCTACGACGTAAATATGAAATATGACAATTATATTTTTCTGGAATGTTATTACCTGGGAAAAAAACATTTAAGAAAGTGCAAACAGTGGTTTCTTTTTTTGGTGGTATAATTAATTGCTACAAATGTTTTTATATTAACTCCCGCATGCGCTATGTGTTGACATTCATGCACTATATACATATATACAATCTGGTAGCCGTATTTCTTAGGTAGTCAGTCACTGCAAAATAATGATATGACCTATTGAAATGTTAAAAAGGAGGTGCTCTCTTTATTATGATAAGCTTCTTCTTCTTCTTCTTCTTCTTCTTCCTTCCAAGTATTAGGCCAAGGCCTGTTACGATCCTATAGAAAATTTTCCCTCCAGCGTTTCATAGGACGGCCCAGTGATCTTCGTCCTCTTGGTACATAATTATAAACAGCTTTGGGGATCCGATTTGAACTCATTCTTTCAAGATGGTGTTTACAATTTAGTTGGTACTGTTTAATATATTACAAAATTGGCATAGACTTCAATTCTTTTAAGATATCGGTGTTCCTCTTCCGATCCCATCTGGTGTAACCCGCTGTTCTGCGCATGAATCTCATTTCACAAGCCGTTATTCTGCTTTCATGTTGTCTTTTTAGTGTCCATGCTTCACTACCATAGGTGAACACTGGTCTAGCCAAAGTGTTATATAAACGTAATCTGGTATTTTTTTGTACAAGGGATGGTTTCATACCTTTATTAATAATTCCTAAACTTTTATAATAACTAGTAATTTTTTTCAGGGATATCCTTTCCATCCCAGATAGAGAGATAATACTCAATATATTTAAATTGATGGGGTCCTTCCCATTTATTAAATTCCCATTTATTAAATTTGACACCTATGTTTTGTAAATTATAAATTGATCGTTGCAAATCATTTTCGGAAAGTGCCAGAAGAGCTAAATCGTCTGCAAAAAGAATATCATCTAGTCTGAGGTTCCTATTGATGGGTATATATCCTCGTTGTGTTTTCCTATGATAAACTTTAGTTGGTAAATTCTAGGCGAAACACGGCTGTGGTTGGTTGTGAATAAAAAATCATTGAAATGTGATTGGTCATTGACTCCCATTTGGGGCATGAGTTAAATAATCCAAGAATAAACACTTTACTAAACTCAATTTAATATTAGGCGTACTAATTGTTAGAGAATATTCAAAACTAACATATTCCTTTCGTTCTGATTTCTCAAATTATACAAGATATTACAGAAGATAGTAATAGTAATAATAATAATAATAATAATAATAGTAATAATAATAATAATAATAATAATAATAATAATAATAATGATAATAATAATTATATTAATAATAATAATGATAATAATAATAATAATAATAATGATGATAATAATAATAATGATGATAATAATAATGATAATAATAATAATGATGATAATAATAATGATAATAATAATAATAATAATAATAATAATAATAATAATAATAATAATAATAATAATAATAACAATTGACTCACTGTCACTATTTGACCCATAGTTTCATGGCTGCGCGGACATAAACTCTCCATATATCCCTATTATTTGCCAAAGTTTTCCGATCATCCTCTGTATAATTTACTTTTCTCAAATGTTGGTTAATGTAATTTCCGATATTATTCTTTGCCTACGTATTGTGTGCTTTCCCTCTGATTTTTATACAAGAAGTTTCCATGCCCCTATTTGTTTCCCCATTTGTGTCACATGTCTTGCCTATCACAGTCTACGAGACATAGATGTTCTTATTACTTCTGGCTTGCCATAAATACCTTCTAGTTCACTGTTAGTTAGTCTTCTGTATTCACGTGTTCTGTTCGTCTCTCTTATATCCAAAAATGTTCCTAGAATATTATTCTCAAATACTCACAACACTGAGCAACAAAAAATAAACTTTTTTTTGTCTCAGAAAGAACAATATGTGATTCTGCTAGTATTTTTTTCTCCTGAATTCAAATATGATATCGGTT
The DNA here is from genome assembly GCA_030220185.1 of Diploptera punctata. Lineage (NCBI taxonomy): Eukaryota > Metazoa > Arthropoda > Insecta > Blattodea > Blaberidae > Diploptera > Diploptera punctata. The sequence continues at coordinate 966,285 of JASPKZ010009829.1, read as the reverse complement.
TTTCTCCATCACGCAAGGTTTCCGAGAGAAAAGAATGTATAATTTCAAACACTTTTATAATATTTTTTACATTCGTAACTTCACAATATTCGAACATTTGGACTCACCTAGAAAGTAAGAAATTATGATTTTCTGCTATATTTCGCCTGTGGAGCATCCCTCTTGATGCTCCAACAATAATCGGCCAGCATATTAGGATCCCATTTGTCTTGATATCTCTTTTCCATAGCTGAAACCATTTGGTTTTATTTTACAATGGACAAATGGACGAAAATGCTCTTATTAAAAAATTTATTTAAATCCATTAATTGAAATTGAAATAAAAAACTGTGGATGATGGAGAAATTCCGAATACACATTTGAAAACACGATAAAGAAACTGCAGTAAGTACAACTATTGGTACTCATGAGACAAAAATCATGTTGACCAGTGTAATCTTTCTACTGTATTAAAGTATGAGTCAAAATAGATGTTCAGTTTATTATAAAGAATTCTAAACTTTTTAAAATGTGAGTTCAGTTTTTATATATTTTTTGCCGATTTAATATATAATCATACTTAATTGTTTTATGGTTTTACATTTCAGAAATAATAATAATAATAATAAATAATAATAATAATAATAATAATAATAATAATAATAATAATAATAATAATAATAATAATAAGTGTTTATTCATGAAATAATACATTATTTTGGCTATTGAGAAACTCACCGCTTCGTACATGCAGTTAACATTTTTTATGGCACATACACTCAAAGACTTCATCCTTTATACTCACTACAAGAATACCAGTTTTGAGCTCTTGTTACCAGTACACGAGATTCTCATGGCCGCAATCCCATTCAACCGCTCTCACTTACGTGTAGCCTTTTTTAATATTATATTTGATGCTATCTCTGTAAAAGATTGTGATAAAACAAACAAATGTGACAATGAAGTTGTTACTCCATTTAAATAAGACGCTATTACGTGATACGTGTAAATAAAAATATGTTATTGCAGGTGCTTGCTCTATGTCAGGCATGTCATAATTCAGAGCTCCAAGTTCCATGTGTAGCGCGATACTAACTGTGGAACATACATTCTACTTCCAACTACCCGGCGGGACCTGTAAGAAGTACTACCATTGTCATCAACGCTTATAACAGGAGGAATCGAAATATAAAACAACTCACAAACAGTAGTAAAGCATTTATTAATGAATAGAATTAACTGGTTTACAGTATTAATTAATACCTCAAAAGATTTTAATCTGCAATATTTAATATTTACCTAAAAAACACATGATTAAATATTTATTGGTACAGGAAAAAACATTAGTGGGTATATTTATTGTTCCTACTGTAGGAGAATAAATCACCTCTTTTCAGGGTGCTGCATCCCGGACATTCTTACTTGGCACTTGACTTTTTTTTATTTTATAATATGTTTTTATGTAAAACTTTCTTCATTAGAGGATTGCCACAAGGACAAAGTGATGCAGACAATAATTGATTTTTGAAATTTATAAAATACATTTAAAAAATTCAAATTGTAATTAAAGTATATCTATAAAGTAGAAATTTTGTAAACCTTTTTTTTAAATTAAAATTGTTCCTGTATTGGCAGGGATGGAAATTATAGAAAGAGACGCACTGTTCAAATATAAGAAATTCTAATATTTAGCTAAGAATCCTGGTATAGTACCTCTTGCCCCGAACATCAATCCTGTGACAGTTATACTATCTAATTGGAATTTATCTTTATAATAGTCAACTGTTGGCTCATATATGACATTCTTTTCAGAGTCAAAGTCCTCAGGTTGGCTACTATGAGTCTCAAAACGGATTGTGGGTTCTAATATCATACCAATTTTAAAAGATGGTATAAATGCAATAATATTTGTTCGTGTATTACTCTCATTTACTAATTTAATATTAAAAATATAAAATTAGTACCTGACAAACCTGAAGTTCTCATCTAAAATAAAGTTCTGTTTGAAAACTTCGTCAAGTAGTTAAAAGTATGATGGCCTTTCAAACACTGTTTCATCTTCTGCATTTCAACTGGTATTATCGCCTCACTATGATGGTTGTTCGTTTATATAAAAGTGGATGGCGCGTCAATGCTTGACAATGATTAACATGCGGAATTATTATAGTGGCGGTAGTCGGCATCTTTGTATTTAATTATATATAACACCTGCGAGGAAACAAAGCGAGCCGCTGGACAACCATAATAGTGAGGCTACAATACTAATGTTGTTGTATAAGTTGTATAACGGGTTCAGGTCTGCGGGCGTATTGTTTTGAGCAAGTATTTATTCTCAGCTTCTTTTAAAATTTCTGTCTTCTAAGATGCTAATCTTGTTGTTATTCTTTCTGTGTATTTTTGACATAATATTATCGATTTTGTCGAACTGATGACCCGTTTCTAAATATATATTTGGCAACACTTGATTTTTATTCGTTATTAATATTTTTTATGTTATGTTAACATAAAAAATAACATAACATAAAAAAATACACAAACACCTGTGCCTGTCTATATTCGATAGACAACGATTCTGGTTAAACTTACTTTTAAATGATGATAAGGCTTCTGCCTCAATGTGTGAAGTGATTTTTAAGAACCAAAATTATTATAAACATTTTATGAAATTAATAACACACATTCATAACAATATGTAGTATTTTCTAACATACTTATAGATGATTTATGTAATTCAAAACACCCATTCAAAACCATAAGATAATATTTCTGCTTTACAATGTATAGTATAATATAGTTATAATACGCTACAACCCTAACATGCCTTTGTGGCGAAAGAGATTTTCAAAATATTTGGAGATTGAATAATAATAATAATAATAATAATAATAATAATAATAAACATTATTTTTTAATGTTCAGTACATTTTGTGTTAAAATTTCTTCTTGTTCTACCGATATAAAACATCGAAATTTTGTACTTTAGTTTATAAATGTCTTTATTTTCGTATTTATTTGTTACTTCAATTTTGTTTGATACGATGTTGTTGAGTATGTTTTTAGTTTTAAAGGCGATTTTTATGTTTTTAGTCTTGTTTTTTCATCGAATTACCTAATTTAACCGTTTCAAAATTGGAAGAGATATTCTGTGCAAAAAAAAATTACGAAGGCTTCATTATCGCAAGGTCTCATTGCTGAACGTAGCCATGCTTATCATTGCGTTTGAAGAGTGAAACTGAACCAAGTCACCAGGTAGCGTTACCTGTCCAGCGGAGCGCTCCTGGTGCATATCTGAGCGCACCGTCTCACGAGCTCGTGTTTTATCGCTGCTCTATGTGGTTATTCAATTTCTAACCGAGACAACCTGAAAAATGGTTATAGAATGGTTATTAAAATAAGTTTGGAATGCTTGTAAAATAATTTTATTCATTCATTTTGAGAATATTCCTCATCATTGAGGGTTTTCTCCAACCAATCTTAATAATTAACATGAATTTTAAAAAATACATAAGTGACTACGGACTTACCGACTATCACTTTGTAACAAACATTCACAAATTTCCCTTAATTAAAATTCTCCATATTTTCCTGTCCTCTGTATCTTCATCCGTTACACCATACTACATTGAATTCTGAATGTTATTGTTCCAGGTTGTTGTAGGTCTTCCTTTTCTCCTCCTCCTTTCAATTTTCCAAGAATAGACGGCATAGATAATTCTATTTTTAATTAATTATGCTTTGTAAATTACGAATATTACGTTATGATGATACATTTTGTTGTTTAATTTTATTTGTTTTTATTATAAAATTACACATTTTAATTTCATAGGCAATTACCAGAGTGGATCAGGTGTTAGCCTACTATGTAATGGATATTGCAAAAGGAATACCTGGTTTGCCAGGACTTTTCGTAGCAGGAATTTTCAGCGCTGCACTTAGGTAAGAAATTTAACTATTATCATCACCAACATCCTAGTCCTCAATTCCATAATTTATAAGAAAAACCAATTAAATCTTGTCACATTCATTTCTTTATTTTTTCATATAATAATTTTTTTTCCAGATTAACTAATTCTAATTTATTAACCTCTCTCTCTCTCTCTCTCTCTCTCTCTCTCTCTCTCTCCTTATCTCCAGAGTATTACGAGGAGAGAGGATTTTTATCTAAGAACCATAGTACATCTATTTGTAATAACATTATGACTATATTTAAGTCGTTTAATTAAAACTCTAATTTATGGTTAGTGATATAAAATAATTATCCTAGATTATGAAGATTATACCAATTTGTTATTTAAGAGCTTTTTAATAATATCAAGAATTACACTAGTATTTTTTGAGTATTTATTCCATAATAAACAAATTAGCTTATAACCAAGCAGAACATGTAGTAGTAGTAGGACTTTTTTAGACAAAAAGTAAGATATTTACAATATTATTTACAAATATGGGTCGCACGGGCAGAAAGCCATACGTGCTGTTGCAGTCCATTACATAAAGTAATAGTTGGTACTAGTGTGAAGAAAAATAAACAAACAAACAAAAAAAAGCAATAACATTACAATTACATAAAGAAAACGCAATAATATTACAATTAAGTAATAACACAATAGCATTATACACTAAAAAACAATAATATTACAATTACATAAAGAAAACACAGTAATATTACATTAAAATAATAACACAATAGCATTATACATTAATTAATTTATATATAATTATTAAGAATTAATGTTATTGCATTTTGATAATATATATTTATTCATGAAGCAGAACATAAGAAAGGGGTTTCCCCGGATGAATGATTACCTCACTGCAGGTCCGCCTCCAGACAAAACGGACATTTAAGATAAAGCAAACAAAACTAGTAATTAATACAGAAATTTAAATGTATTCAGGCGATGATAAGTTAACAGTTCACACTTCCATATAATTGAATACTTTAATTATTCCTTATATATGTATTTAAATATACATTTTTATCAGAAGCTATCTTTCTTAGAAATGTTCTATCTTGTGTATTTAATTTCGCGTGAAATTTAGATTCAGATACAATTGTAAATATTGTGAAGTTGTTCATAAAAAATAACGTCTATAATTACCTATTTGTTCTAATTACATATTTTATTTTTATAGCACCATGTCTACCTGCCTCAATTCATTGGGTGCAACACTTTTCGAAGATTTCGTGCGCCCATGCTTCAAGATAAAATTATCAGACAAATTGTCTAATAATATTATTAAGTGTATCATTGTAGTGATCGGGGCGCTGTGCGTCCTCATTGTTTTCTTCGTGGATAAAGTGGGCGGAATTTTACAGGTAAGAATTTACATCATGCACGTGGTCTACAGATTAAATAAATAATATAAAGAATTTTAACAAATGCATGTAATTTCCAAACCAAATTAAATTACCAAATTCAATAGGAAAGAGTTTTTTTAATGATAGTCTACATGGATTGGAATCTCCATACGAGTTTTAGGCACCGCAGGTTTATATTTATTTTTTAGATCGATGCAGGTTTAAAATATCTTGATAACATATTGAATTTTTTTCCGATCATGATGAAACTGTCTAAATTCTTATTCTCAAAGTACTGAGTTTTCATGTGATTTATCCTGAATATTACCTGATATTTATATTTTATGCGAAAAATGGTTAAAATCGAGTTAATTAGCCAAGCAGTAGCGTTTGAGGATCATAAGGCCTATTTTTCTGTTATATTATATAGTATTCTGTCCGAGGACAGGTCTTTCACTGCAACCTTAGCATTGCCATGCTATGCTTTGCAGCTTTACTAGGGAGTTATGCCTATAGGTGTGGAAATTACCCTTGCTTTCCACATCGGTGATGATAATGATGATGGCCGGATGACTTTCGGGGACCGTTGGGTCCTAAACTTTCTGACATTTGTCGTAGAAATGAGGGAAAACCCCGAACAAATCTCACCCCAGGAGCCTGTCGCGACCGGGAATCGATCGATCTCGGACCCACTGCGATTCAAGGCAGTACGCAACCTCGAGTCCACTAGTGACACATAATTTTCTCTGGTTTCCCAATCGTAAAAGATGATACTAGAATTTTATAACATCCATTATTTATCATAACACTAAAAAAAATATCAGCCATTGCGAGTCAGGCCTAGAAAGTCCTCGGCCTACCATCCAGCTGTTCATCCATTTGAACGATCCTACACTTTGTTACTATGTTAATCCTCCATCCGTTATAGCTAATTTTCTCAACATGGAGTCGTTAAGAATTGTAGCTGTCCAATTTCTGAACGATACTTCATGGGCAGCAGTCCAATTGTGGTCGAAATTCATGATAAAACTATTACACCATCATGTCTCGAATCACAGCATGCCCCGTAGTTCTGCGACAAGGTATACTACCCAGAACATTTCTTTAAAAATCTATCATTTGAAAAAGTAATAAAAATGAATAGATGCAATATGATATTATATGTCAAAACGTCTAGAAAGGGGTGAATCTCAAAACTGAAAGAAAAATAGATATTACCTCATCCTAAACATATCTTCGACACTCTAATTAATCTGATAACCAATTATATTAATAAATGTATAATTTTAATTAACTATATATTAAGACTTGAATTACAAAGATGACTAATTGAACTTCTTAGACATAAAAAATAATGGCACACGTAATTTCTCAATACCAGTATTGCGTAGGTTAGATATGTTGTAATAAGCCTCTCGAAATCATTTTTCAATTATTTTTAATTTGAATATTTTATTTTTACAGCTTGCAATGAGTACAAACGGAGTGGCATCTGGTGCTACATTTGGGTTATTCACTTTTGGAATGTTTTACCCAAGAGGAAATGCAAAGGTATGAGACATAGTATCCGAAGAAGTAAAATAAAGTAAAAAAATGACTGTACGTTTAATCTATGTGTTTATAATGGAATGATTTATATATTTTTCTTATATCTTTTTTTTTTCACTTTGGTGAATGGTTTAGTTGAAACGCAGCATTATACATCCAAATATTTGATAAAGCAGTTTGACGTCTTAAAATACATTAATTGATACGTCCATATAGGCTACAAGTTACATATAGTAGGCCTGATCATTTATTAATTCACATTTAAAAGAACATTACCTAGAGAATAGGTCATCATCAACAATCACGAATTAAGCCCATGTGGCTTGTTCCGGTCTCATAGATTATCATTCAAAAGTTGGATCCATCTCTTCTTCGGTCTACCAACATTCCTGCGTCCATTTGGTTTGTATTTAAGTATAATTTTGGGAATGCGATCATCTTCCATTCTTTGAACATGTTCTTTCCATTTTTTCTAGATTATGTTATTCTATCTAAGAGTTTAAAGATATTTAGCTCATTTCTAATATCTTCACTTCTTCTCTTATCTAGAAGTTTGCAACCAGCCACACTTCTCAGAAATCTCATTTCAGCTGATTCTATGATCTTCTCTTCTCTTTTAGTTAAAACCCAAAATTCACTACTATACAATAATAAGGGTACTGCCACTACTTTATAAAATTTTAGTTTTGTTTATTTTCTTGTGCTTTAAAATATCCTTATGATTATTCCACATATGTAATTAAATTTATTAAGTTTGTTAAATAGATCTTCATTTTAGAGAATAGGTCAACGTTTTATTTATGTAATATTTTACATATTTTTATGACTGCTTATAAAGGGATTTAAAATACATTGGATGTAACATAGAAAATGATTAAAGAGTTTGTCAGGAATTTACTCTAATACTATCACGAAATTACCCTAGTTCTTCAAACCTCCAGAAAAAATAGATACGTTATATAATTTATGCCATATTAGTAATAAAATTAAATATATATGCGACAACTCAGCATATATATTTTATTCATACATCCTTAACTTTAACATTCCTAAGACTCTAACCAGAAATGTTCATAATATGAAGGTATAATAGCCTAAAATCTTAGTATGACGAAATTAGCCTAGTTATATATATATATATATATATATATGAAAAGAAAAATGAATATTTGTGTCAGGATTTGAAGCCGAGTCTCTAAACTCTGTACGATTAGCGCTCTAACCAACTGAGCTACTCAAGTATTCCAACACAAACATACATTTCTCAAGCATTCATTTTTCTTTTCATATCATATTTGCCTTCATTGCCAAATGTCAAAAATATAGTTATTACATTTTATATATATATATATATATATATATATATATGCACATAACATTTTTTCAATCAGTTTTCCAACTTTTTTTAAATTTAGTAATTCATAAATTGTTTTATATTTATCTACTTGCATTTTACTCAATTAAGACCTGACACAAAATAGTTTGTATAACATATTAAGTTAGTTTTATCAACTATCTGCTTCAAATACAAGAACATACTGCAATATTTCAGGGAGCTCTGATTGGAAGTATAGTATCTCTACTGGTAATGGGATGGATAGTGTTTGGAGCTACTAATGCCCTTGCTGATAAAACGCTTGTGTATCCTAAATTACCGACTTCAGTGGAAGGTTGTCCATTTAACGTCACAGTACCAACTCCACCACCGTAAGTAATTCTGTTATAAGGTATAGGAAAACATATACCGAGTACTCAACCGACAACTTTTACAAGTTAAATGTGGATGTTGGATGAGTTTAGGATCATTATATTATTTTATATTCATTAGTCGTCAGTTTTTAACTAACATTTAGCCTAAATACATTTTTTCTTTAAAATAATTGTCATAAGTAATACCACGAGCGATTTCCAATGTATCTAGATAATTTGGAAATCAAGAGTGGTATTTGTTAGGACTATTTAACGAATATAATTAAGCTGTTTACTCACAAATAATTATTTAAATATAGTTATTTGATAATATTTATATATTTACTGTAAATGTTTGAAAACAAATGAGAAACGATTGTTATGCTTCATTTGTTCATCACTGCAACCTGATCATATTATTTATTGCCAAAGGATAGCAATATTGTAACAATGCACCCTAGTGGAGAAATTTATAACCAATTTTATAGATTATTAATTGATTTCTGATGTCCTATGATGTAAATATGTCAATTATATTTTTCTGGAACGTAAATTCCTGGGAAAATAATAGTTTAAGAAAGTGAAAACAGTGGTTTCTTTTTTGTGGTAGATTTAATTGCTACATATGTTTTTTATATTAGATCCCGCAAGCACTACCTAGTAACATCCGTGCAGTATATATACAATCTGGTAGCCACATGCAGTCACTGTAATATAATGCTATGACCTATTCAGAATGTTAAAAAGGAGGAGTTTGATTTTAAAGAGATAAAATTAAATTGATAAAATCAAGGTAAAAAAGACTGTGATTGGCTGTAAATAAAAAATCATTGAAATGTGATTGGTCATTTACTCCCATTTGTGGCATGATTTAAATAGTCGGTATAAAAGTTTTAAGATGTATTTTTATGATTTTAGAACTGTGGAGCCGAAGGGAGAAGCATTCATCCTATACCGAATATCCTTCATGTACTACACTGTCATGGGCTTCATTATCATGTTTGTTGTTGGAGTCATCGTCAGCATTTTCACAGAGCCACCAAGTGCTGAGAAAACACAACCAAGACTTTTCAGTCCAGTCGTGAGAAAGTATCTCAAGAATGACAAATCACAAGAAATGAAGAATATCAAGAGAAACGAATATATAATTGCACCTACGGACGAGAAACAGTGATCATTTTACTTGTATAAACAAATCACCGTTTATAACATCGAACTAATTAAGAGATCGGAAGATTTCAGTTTCTAGGCTATAGCAGTATCAAAATCGAGAATTAGTTTGATCCAAAGGAAATATATTATTAAAACCGAAGCAGGATGTGTACTTTCGAAACTAGAGCAATTAAGTGATCTGGAAAATAACCATATATAATTTACTTTCTTTTAGAGTATATATTTTACAATAAAACATTTTATATAAATTTATCTTGTATCTTTTAAGACCATGTGTCCCTTAACAGAGATTTAGGCGCTCTCCCCTACAGGGAAGAATTTGAACCATACTAATTTAGTTACACTTGTTTTCGTATATATGTCATTTGAGTGGTCCGTGGTCAGCGTTCCTCCTCGTACTAACGTCTAGGAAACCAAGGTAGTACTAGGACGGGAAAATTCGGTAAATTTTGCTTCGACGCCTTTTCATTCAGGCTTAAGGACCTTTTACGAGCCTCAAAATCTTCAGACTCTGGACCAACGGTTTAAAGTCCCTCCCGGAGGACTTGCTCCTTGAATTTTTCCATCCTAAAAAAAAATCCATCGACCCCGGCCGGGTTTGAACCCGCGACCCTCTGATCATAGGCAAGGAGCATAACCACTAGTCCACCGCGGCCGATATTTATATGAATGTAAAATGGATGTTTAGAGATAGGGCTATAATCTAAGAAACTATTTCCATTCTGGTTTGCTACAGTTACTGAATGTATTTATGTTCAATGGTTGAGATGAAATTGTACACTATGTGTACATTGTAAATTTACATAACAATTATAAATCATTTCGTTCAGAAATAGCATTAGCCACATGAGTCAGTATTTCATTTCATTCTGATGTAATATTATTTCTATTCACATTTTTAAGAATGGATGATTAAAGCTATGTCCTACACGCGTAGATGAGCATTCAGGTCAACGTTAGGTCTTTCATCAGGACTTTAGCAACAATAAACATGTATTATTCTATGATAATAATGAATTATTAATATATTAAGGACAACTTTGAGAATATAATATAAAATTAAAGCAAGGAAAGTTCTCCTAAAATTTTAAAATGAATACGTAATCTCCAACAGTACTTTATATAAGGAATAAACATCTATAGTAAATGATACAAAATATAACTACAGTATAACTTTTAGAGTCAGGAACGTGAATAATACGGAAATCTGTCCAATGTGAACACATTCATTGGTCCCGGCAAAATAATAGTAATTTTACGTGTATTTATTTTGTATAAAACGGAATCTGTCCAACGCGGAAACGGAAGGATATTTCTACACAATTCACGAAAAAAAAAGTTCATAAGGCGAAAAGATAGAGAGATAGAGAGTGAAATAAATTAGTTTCCACTTCATTGAATTAATAAGTGATGATTCCTGCCGCCGAGAGAAGTAGAGTTTCTACCTGTATCTGAAATTTTCTTTTGGCCTCACCGCACACCCGTTTTGCAAAATACAGGTTCGTTTAACAAATATTTGGCGTGTGACATCTGTCTTACAAATAACCAGTGCTCTGTAAAATCTTAAATTAGTTTAAGATCTGAAATCGATTGTGTACCTACCTATCTTTTCCAGGTAGCGTTCGGAATTTACGGTATAAATGTAGCTATATCGTATGTATCATTGTCATTAATCGAAAATGTGAAAGTTATTGAAGATAAAGAAAAACAAACTCTCAGTACGCGAAATAATGGCTAAATTTAAATGTGGAAAACCCAAGTTTATGAGACTCAAAATATAAAGAAGATAATGAATGATTGTACGCAAGGAAATGGTCAAATTAAAAGGACAAAAAAAAAACGAAGAAGTAAAGTAGGTGTGGGAGTGTTTTACAAGTCCACGATCAAAAGTTCTCTAAATTTCCGGACCGATGTTCCTGAAGTCAAGCTCTAGATTTTGCTCCATATATCCCTAGGGAATAACGATATCAAGGCATCTTCAGGTTGGTTGTAGACAGTTTTAATATACGACACAATATAGTGTGGAATGAAATTTGCGGGGAATCAAAGGATGTGGACGAAAGTATAGTTAGTGAGTGGAATCCGAAACTGCATATTTTAATTTCAGGATACGCGCCTAAGAGACATTTTTAACTCTGACGAAAAGGGAGTGTTTTTTCGCGCGTTACTATCGAAGTCGCTCGTACATAGGTACTACACTTCACTCTCCAACGGCAGCAGAACTACAATTAATCTAAGGTACATAACAATACATATACGGTGCTCTATAATCTAAGATTGGTTAATATATTTTTTTAATAATACGGAATGTTGTCTAATGTGGAAAAAAAAAATTGGTCCCATGCCATTTCGCTTTGAAAAAGTTTTACTGTATTATAGCCATCGAAGTTAATATGTACAACAAAATACAAACTCCTGATTAGATAATTTATTTTTCAATAAGCTATAGATACCTACAGAATATTATGTACTTGCGAAAATAATTATCAGGTATCCGTTATAACTACAATGAAAAAGCTATATATATATGTCCCGCGCCGTAGCCGAGCGGTTAAAGTAGGAAGCCTTGGCGCAGAGCTACGGGACTTGCGCTGGTTCGGGTCTCCATGGGGGAAGAAATTTTCTCATGGTATTTCGGCCAGTATGGGACCGGTGCCCACCCAGCATCGTGAGGCAATTGGGTAGCTACAATAAGTAGCGGCTCCAGGTTGAGGAACCAGCTATAACGGCTGGGGGACTCGACATGCTAACCACATGTCACCCCTACACTAGCTGTTGATCATCTACCTCTGTGATTGACACATTTGGATGTGAAGGGCCAGCAGCCGGCTGGTAAAAGGGCAACCGCTGAAAAGAGGAAAGACCCTCAATCGGATATATATATATATATATATATATATATATATATATATATATATAATTAGTTCACCGCAGTGGTCTCAAGGTAGCGTGCTGCCTTGTCACGCAGCGGGCCCGGGTTCGATCCCCGGTCGGGGCAGTTTTTCTGAAGGTTTTTATCGGGTTTTTCCTCACCTGTAAGACAAATGTCAGGAAAACCTTAAGGCCCAAACGGTCCCCGAAATCATATGGCCATCGTCATCATTATCATCTTCATCCTTCATCAATGTGGAAAGCAACGGGAAGTTACCACACCTGCAATAACATGAAAATGCTATGAATGCAGTGAAGGACCTGACTTCGGGCAGAATTACTATGGATGGATATATAATTAAATAAGTTAGTATATATATATATAATACAAATAAATAAAGAAATATTAATCCTAAGTTCTTCAATTTGATATTTGTGACTTAACGATAACCTACGAAAGAATAGCTTGGTCTTAGGTTCACATGTGTTGAACGTGATTGCACTGTAATACGATTATTTGTCAAAATGTAATTTAATAAAACTTGCAAATAGTGGAGAGCCATTTTTATGGAACATATACGTGTATGAAATGATTGAGAGTAACATTTTAATATGCTTATCTTTTTATTAACTTAAGGGTATTATAAATCAATTAATAACCAACAATAGAGTCTGGGTTATAAAATACAATAGCTCTATATTGAATAAAAACATTGATTATGTTCCTTTGAATGGTTAAACAGAAAATGGAACTACCGTAATTGTAAATATATAAACGCTAGTGTAAATATGCTTCCAGCAAGACATGATTATTTTGTCTTGTTACTGTTTAATCGCGACAAGGAGAGTAGAATCAGCTCTGTAGAAGGCAGTATAAAGACAGAATAAACTAAATTAATTATTTTAAACTCGATAATAAACTACAGTTCTGATTTAGTTCAGATAACAATTGTTTGTTCTAATAGATTTTAAGTATGTATTAATGAAGGAACAAGAAAATGATGAGAAAAAAAAGTTTGGAAAATAATTTACTTTATACTGTAAAACAATGCTTCATTATAATAATTAAATGTTGTATATTTACTTTGTAAATGTTAAATTTACTTTGTAAATGTTAAATATTTACAAAAGTTATACGTATTGTTAATATCACATGAAAAGTGTAAAAATGTGTTTTCAAATATTTTACCATTCAATAAAAAAATCGATTTTTGTAAATTAACTAAATTATTTCACTATCCTTGCATTATAATTCCTCCTACAGAAATACATTTTAGTTACGTAGGAAACGCTGTTTTTATATGTAAGTAACAATTCAAGGAAACATCTTTGCAGCCTTAAATTATATATATATATATATATATATATATATAATATATATATCAAACGTTATTTCGTATCACTAATGTTTAATGAAACAAATAGGCCTAACTGATAACTAATTTACGGACAATATATATATATATATATCCAGTGACATTGATTCAAAATTACAAAAATATAATAAAATGAATGGGGTAATACGAAGACATTTTGGTAAACAGATGAGCTCAGAGACAAAACTAAGATTACATAACATCACATCCAAAGCTGCTCTAAAATACGGAAGTGAAATTTGGATTTTAAATAAAAGAAACTCTCATAAACTTCAAGTAAGCCAAATGCGCTTCTTATGATCATTGTTAGGAGTTAATAGACTGGATCACCAAAGGAACACTATTATCAGAGGAAAACTTGGAGTAACAAGTTTAAATGAAGATATACAAAGATACCAACAAGAATGGAAAATCATCTGAGGAGAATGGCAAGAAATAGACTTCCAAAATTGGCATTCCAATATACCCCAACTGGACATAGGGACCAAGGAAGACCAAAACATCGGTGGAAAGATCAAGACCATCTTCGCTAGGTTTACCGTTCAGGCCACATGGCCTAAAACGAATTTGTTCTTGATGATGATGATGATGATTTATATATCCCACCGCTGTAGTCTCGAGGTAGCGTGCTGCCGTGTCATGCAGCCGGCCCGGGACAGTTTTCTGGGTGAGGTTTTTATTGGGATTTTTCCTCACCTGTAAGACAAATGTCAGGAAATGTTAAGGCCCAAATTGTCCCTAATCATCATGTCGGGACAGTTTTCTGGGTGAAGTTTTTATTCGGGTTTTTCCTCACCTGTAAGACAAATGTGAGGAAATGTTAAGGCCCAAATGCTCCCCGATCATCATATGGCCATCGCAAACATATTATTCATATTCATCTTAGATTAAGCTTAGGATTAGGGACTCTCCTGGCCCACCACTATCATCATCATCATCATCATCACCCATCATATCATCGGGGCAAAGTAATCCTGCCTTCCAGGAGCTCCCCCACCTCAGACGTAGGTTACAATTACGCCAATGCCAGGAGAGAACACCAGAAATCTCCAAAAGGACAACCTGAAGCATTAATATACACTGCTCAAAAAAATAAGGGGATATTGTAGAATAACCTATTAAGACTATGTTTTTTGGAATAGTATTAGATGCAATCACTTTCTATTACTCCAAGATAATTTAAACAAGAGTTTGAAGTTGTTACGTAACTTCGGTACCACACCAGAGGGCAGTGTCTGTACTGTTGATGTGAAAGGGTGGTGTGGGGGTGAATGTTTTGTTGCTGTTTTTAAATCCAGTCCAGTTTTCAGTTAGTGAATGACTTGCCTTAGGGACAGTGATGCCTCGACAACGTGATTTACCTGAACCAATGGCTTGGAGGGCCATAGGAAGGATGGAAGCTGGACAGACACAACAAGAGGTGGCACAAGCCATTGGGGTGTCTCAAAGCGTGATTTCCAGTCTTTGGAATCATTTTCAAAGAACAGATACTGTTCACAGAAGAGCCGGACAAGGTCGACCAAGGGCAACAACAGCAAGGGATGACCGTTACCTCTTGTTAACAGCCCGTCGGAATAGACAGCAGAATGCAACTCAACTGCGAAATACACTTCAAACAGCAACAGGACGCAGGGTGTCAACTCAAACTGTCCCTAATCGACTGTATGGAAGTGGTCTCTATGCCCGTTGGCCCATGGTGTGTACCAGGTTAACTCCACAACACCATAGAGATCGCAGAAACTGGTCGGAGGAACATCGTGGGTGGAGGCTTGCTGAATGGAGATCAGTTATTTTTTCTGATGAGTCGCGATTCAACATGGAATGTGATAGTCGGCGTGTATTCATCTGGAGAGAAAAAGGGACACGAAACAATCCAGCTTTTGTACGTGAAATATCCCCATATGGTGGCGGTGGAATGATGGTGTAGGCAGGAGTCAGTAGTGGTGGACGTACGGACCTCTACGTTATCCAAGGTGGTACTTTGACTGCGGTAAAGTATAGAGATGAGATTCTCCGACCTTTTGTCGTACCTTATGCTGATGCCATAGGTGATTCTTTTCTTTTTATGGACGATAATGCACGACCCCACAGAGCTGGCTTGGTGGACGACATGCTGGAAGTGGAGGGTATCGAGCGTATGCAATGGCCAGCTTCCTCCCCGGACTTAAATCCGATTGAGCATGTGTGGGATGCATTAGGCAGGTGCATTGCAGGCAGACCAGCACCTCCCACAACTGTTCCAGAGCTGCACTTTGCTCTTATGGAAGAGTGGCCACGTAATACCCCAAGAACTCATTGCTAAACTCATTGCATCAATGCCATACAGGTGTGAGGCAGTGCTGGCCGTTCGAGGAGACCATTCACCCATGTTAATGTTGCTTTGTTTGTTTGCCATATTCTTAATCAGGATCTCTTTGACATCTGGTGTGGTACAGAGGTTACGTAATGACTTCAAACTCTTGTTAACGTTGTCTTAATAAGTTATTCTACAATATCCCCTAATGTTTTTGAGCAGTGTGTATATATATATATATATATATATATATATAAACCAGTTTTGCTTCTGAAAAAGATGCGACTTCAGAAAACAGCATTAAATCATTCATCTATCTATCTATCTATAATGGCGTAGCACATTGTTGTGCCATAGCCTCTTCTTTGTTAGGAGTTACTAGACCAAGTTAATTTTTAGTTATATTATTTGCTCCTAGATATCATGGATGGCATGCGGTCAAAACACCGATCCAATGAGACATCTAACAGGCACTAAGGTATTGCTAGGACGTTAATGTCGGTAAATTATGGTTATAGGCATCTTTATTCAGGCTTAAGGATCTTTTACTAGCCTGAAACCTACCCTCGGCTTAAAGTTCCTCCCGGTGGACTTGCTCCTTCGATTTTTCCGTGCTAAAACAATCCATCGATCCTGGCTGGATTTGAACCCGAGACTCTCGGAAATACAGGCAAGGAGCATAACCACTAGTCCACCGTGGTCTAAGAAATAATAATTGTTACAGAATTTAAAAAATAATTGAAATGAATAAAAAAACGGAAACATCATATAAATGATTGTTTTGTAAAAGGCATTGGTACCTTGAAATATGTTTTTCTAACTCTAAACAGTGTATCGCTCCTAATGGGTTGATTTCTTTACTAAGTTGTTCTTAATTGAGTTTCATATTTTTCACAATTTCATTTCTCACAATGAAAAATACTAGTTTCGGCTCAGCAATAATGTCAATTTACAATCCTTTTCTTCTCACAAGAATAGTTTGTTCTTTTATTAAGCGTTTGTAACATGAAGGTCCAATAATATTTTCATTTTTTTCAACTGCTGCATTCACGATATTACAAATGTATTTATGAAGATTGATATCGCATAATTTTTAAATATAATTATAAAATATCAACTTATAACGTGGATTTATTTCTTCCCAATTTAATTCGGATGATGAGTATCTCTGCTTTCTGCACTGAACTTAATCGTATATACAGAATGAGTCTACATTTCCCTTACACAGTTTGAGGACTTATAGAGAGGACCTAGGCAATTAAATTTTACATAGGCCCATGTCCGGAAATATACAGTTTTTCCGTTACACACAAAATACCACTACAACATATGTTGCTCTCTCAGACTCCTGCTGCCTGTCGTTTGGGCCCACTTACAAGAAGGGCTCGATGTGACGACCACCGGTACCTCCGTAACAAGTTCTCGTACACACGATCCCCAATCCCTGGTCTTCTAACATCCGTCGCAACCATAACTCGTGCTATTAGGTCTTCCTCGGATTCTACAGGGGTCTCGTAAATTAAGGTTTTCTTATGACCTCACAGGTAGTAATCTAGCGGGGTCAAGTCGGGAGAAAGCGCAGGCCACGCAATCGGATCTGCCATTGCACCTAGCTTCGCCGTACAATAACATCATGTCTGCGTGTGTATGGCATGGATAACAGCAACATAGTACCAATGAAGTACGTACACCTTGTACTGTCGTGAAGGATTACTACTGTACTGAGCATGTACAAACAAACTCAACTGTAAAGTACGTAAACAAACTTTCAGTGGACATGGAACATCAGATGAGCAGGGAATGACATATGGACTACCCTAGTCAAGACTATCCTAGTGAGTGGAGCCGAAAAAAGCGTATGAGATGATTTTGTGTGTAGCGGAAAATCGGAACGTTTCCGCACACGAATTCCTATGCTAAACTTAATTTTCTTGGTCCCTACTACAAGTCCTCAAACTCTGTAAGAGGAATTTAGACTCACCCTCTATAAGGTAATAAGGAAATACTGTTGAGAAGAGCTCGAAAATTAAGGCTCACACACCCACAATCCTTAAGTAACTGTCAAGACCAATTCAAAGTGGTTTGCCATTCACAGAAAAGGAACAATTTGGCGTCATTAAATATAATCACATCTTAGCCTTGAGTGATTTAGATGAGTGCAGGACGACGTTCAGTTTATCTGCAACTCCACTACCTTAATAAGTGATCTACTAAAGCCAATTCTATTAAAGACATATTTATTTAAATCATAACTATATTTGTGAAAAGTCTTAAAATTAAAGTAGAAATAACTTTATTAAGACTCATAGACAAAAAGGTAAGACATTAACACAACATTTTCTCCATACACAAGATTCTGTGATACACCGTAACTCACTAAAATGTAATTTATTTTCACATGATTGAACAATTATTATAATTAAAAAGGTTCACATTACGAAATTTGTTGAGGTCTCTGTCGTTCCTATCTATGTGAAAAATCAGTTTAAAAATCCGTATGGAACGTGTCACATCTTCTTTTGTCAGATGTAACATGATTCAAAATATCTATGAAGGTTTTTAACTCATGGTTTTGAGTTTAGGACTGAGATCTTAGGCATTTTTTTTATTTCAAACTTTTATAGTAACCTCAACGGTGGTTCAAACTCATTTTTTAAAATATTTATAATTGTCAGACATTGTTAAATAAATTTTAATTTTCATCTACTTCATTTTTCTTCATATATTTAATTTTATTAGATAGAATTTAAATTAGAACATTTGTTAAAGATGGGGAAGTGAAAAACAATTATATTCAATCTCCAGATATTTTGAAACCCTATTTCACCACAAATGCATTTTATGGTTGCAGCTGACTGTAACAATATTATACTCTACATTGTAAAACAGAAATATTAACTTATGGTTTTTAATGAGTGTTATGAATTACATAAATCGTCTATAAATGTCTTTAAAAAATACTACATATTGTTATGAATGTGTGTTATGAATTTCATAAAATGTTTATAATAATTTTGGTTCTTAAAAATCACTTCACACATTGAGGCAGAGGCCTCGTCATCATTTAAAAGTAAGTTCAAGCAGAATTGTGTCTTTCGAATATAGGACAATCAAATAAAACAAGTTTTACAGGTTGTATTGATTCTTTACAATTACAATTATGATCACTGTCTGGGTTAATATTAAAATCTCGTGACATAACTTCTAAATTTTCCATTTGGAAATGAAAAAGAATATAAGCATTTAATGATATGTACGATAACAATAAATGTCTGATAAATAAAGTGACCAATTGTGTATTTTAAATTCGGAATTGTAAAAGCCCCAAAATACGAGTATTAAGGCTATACTTGGTAAATTTGGCATATACATAAATCAGTAACGGCAAATAGCCTGCTTGGATTGGACCTTTAACTACATTTCAAAATTAAATAATATTAATTCAGGCTAGTAACCAGTTATGATGAAATTCCATTTTCATTAACGCTGTTAACCTCTTATTTTATAGGAACGTTTACGTGCCACAAACCCCCGGGCCTTACAGTAATTTTAACTATGAATCACATAATACTTTTTGACCAAACATGAACATGGAGAGCATCCATGAATGAGTGATCAGCTCAACGTCAGTGCCTCCTCCGAGACAACACAACATTCAGAAGAAACACACATATTCCCACACACGTTCATACCAAACATGGCGAATATTATAATGATGATTATGGTGGCCAGATGCTGTTCAGGGACCGTTAATACCATAAAGGTTCCTGAATTTAGTCTTACGGGTGAGGAAATATCCCGAAAAAAAACATCCTGGAAACTTCCGCCGTCCGGAATCGAACCCGGGCCCGCTGTGCACGAGGCAACGACGCTATTCCGAGTACAAAGTGGTTGACGCAAATGGAATTCAAAACTCAAATGTTGGTTAGAAAATTTAATTTTAATTCCCCAATAATGTGGTGGAAGCCAATTTTCAGACGACGAAGTGAGTTATCCAAATTCAATTTTTATTCGATAGCGTGGAATCTCTTAAATTGGACGCATGCATATTATCATTGTGCATATTATCCGAATTAGAATAACGTGATATTAATTTAGCTACTTGCTTTAGTTTTTGTTGCCCAAACACACGTCACTGTCTTTGTACAACATTTAAATTCCCATGTGGTTTTAGTAAAGATGAACGTCACGACTGAAGATGGAGACGGAAATGTCCCTATGCTCTTTGGATGGCTAGATTGTGTTTTATTTGGCTTGATGCTAGCGTTGTCCACATTAATTGGCGTGTATTTCGGACTCTGTGGAAAGAAAGAAGATACCCCAAAGGAATACCTTCTGGGAGGCAAATCCATGAGTACGTTACCTGTTGCAGTATCTCTGGTAGCAAGGTGAGTACTTTTTATAATTACACTAGTAACTAAATGAGAAGTAGCATCTGGTAAAACTGAAATATTTTTGCTTAGATATAACTTATATTGGTTGGTTTTAAACACAAATATACATGCTCATATCACTTTGAAATTTTAATAATGCAATTGACTGACTTTGCAGAAACCCTCATATTAGTGGTGATTAATATTTGTGGAAGTACAGTCGTGCTCATGAGTTGCATAAGCCAGAGAACATCAGAAGCAAAAGTGGAGAAACTTTATTCAAATTCAGTTTGATAACATTTTCCTAAAATAAATTTGTTAATTATAATCAGTCGACAACTAGTCTGGAGAAAATTCTATTTAAGATCTTCATCATCTTTACTTTGCTGTGACTATTTAACTCATGTCGCAAATGGTAGTCAATGACCAATCACGTTTCAATGAATTCTGTTTTAGAACAATGACAGTCGTGTTTCACCTCGCTCTTTATCGATTTCTCTTTATCAGCTCCTGCTTTTGTGATAATGAAAGCTCCTCCTTTTTTAATATTCTGAACAAGTTAGACCATTATTTTTCTCCAATAAATACATTTAATACAGCAAATAATGAATAGATTCAGTGATTTTACTGAGTTGTTTATTCAAAATATAAATGATTAACCTATAATGTTGATTATAATAGTTTGATGTGTTTCATTATTTCTCCACTAGAGTGCATTCTTACAATATTGCGATCCTATTTGGCAATAAATAATATGATCGAGTTGCAGTGAATATACATAACCTCACATTTCTAATTTGTTTTCACACATCGCCGTTTACATTAACTGTACAAATATTTTAAAACACCGGTACCTATATTCAAATAATTGTATTTTAGTAAAGAACTTAATTTTATTCGTTAAATAGTCCTAACAAATGCCACTCTTGATTTCCAAATTCTCTAGGTAATTTGGAAATCACTCGTGGCATTACTTATGATGATTTTAGATTCAATTGAAAATGGGAATTATTATGTTATTGTACACTGTAGAAAATTCGTAAAATATTATAGGATAAATATTTCCAAAATATATAATTATTTTTAGCCCGAATTATCATAAGTAACGCCACGAGTGATTTCCAATTTATCTAGAGGATTTGGAAATTAAGAGTGGCATTTGTTACGACTTATATGATGAATAAAATTAAGCTGTTCACTCAAAAATTCATTATTTAAATATAGTTACCGGTATTTTAAAATATTTACATATTTAATGTAAACGGCGATGTTTGAAAACATGTGAGGTTACGTATATTCACTGCAACTTAATCATATTATTTGTTGCCAAATATGATCAAAATATTGTAAGAATGCACTCTAGTGGAGAAATAATGAAACTCATCAAACTTGTCCTATATTATAATCAATATTATAGGTTATTATTGTATTTTTGTAGTAAATAACTCAGTAAAATCAAGGAATCTGTTCATTATTTTCTATATTCATGTATTCGTTGGAGAAAAATAATGCCCTGAGCTTTTCAGAATATTTATCACAAAAGCACAAGCGAGTTGGAATGAGATGAAACACGACTGTCATTGATTGTAAAACAAAATTCATTGAAACGTGATTGGTCATTGACTACTATTTGAGAAATGAGTTAAATAGTCATTGTAACACTATTTGCATTAACTCGATTTCTCAATTTATATCGATGTAAGAATGTCCAGCACTTGTTTAGTTGTTTCGATAATTTAAAAATGTTTTCTCTTACAGTACAATTTCAGGGATTACTGTTATGGGAGTACCGTCAGAAATATATACTTATGGGACATTATACTGGGTTTTATGTCTCAATGGGCCAATTGTAGGAATTATCAATCACTATATCTACCTTCCAGTATTCTACGAACTTCAGCTCACATCTGTGTATGAGGTAAATTAACACCAGAATAGCATAAGAATGTTTTATCACACGTAGAGTTTAGGATTAATAAACTAATCTCACTATACAATACTTGTAGGAAGAAGACCTGCCGCACATCTGAAGTTCATTATTTTCAACTTTTTCTGATTGGCATTTCCTTAAGTCTTCCTCCAAATTCTCAAATATTTCTTCTTTGTCCTACTGATATATGTTCTTCCACCTTTATTCTATTTATTTACCTTACTTAACCCTAATTGACAATGATCCTACTGTATACATTGGCCTAAGTTATTTAATACAGGGTTCTTCATTTATAACCTAACGGGCACACGGCGTTTTGCCTGTGCGCGGTTGGAAGTGTCAAAGCCAATTTTGCTCCTACATACATTTCGCGCGTAAAGAATGTATAAAAAATCTTACCTTATAGAATAAGCTCGAAGTTTAGTCTACCCACGGCTAAAAAGGCATTATATAGGGAAAACACATTCTGATTCACTTCCGATTTCATTTCTAATATTTTGTTTTAGTTCTTCCAATGAATGAGGATTTGTCTCGTAAACTTTGTCTTTCAGGTTACTCCACAAGTAAAATTCACACAGTGTTAGAAGAGGGGAGCAAGAGGGCCATACACCAGCACTAATCACTCTATCTTCAAACACTTCCCTAATTTTATACAATGACTGGTTCACGTTGTTTTAAACAATGGACACGTGTACATTTATAAAGTTTTAGTTTAAATAATTTAGTTGCTCTATGTACAGAAGACTCTGAAATTCCCACCTGTTGTGCTAATTTTGGTATGAATTTTGTTCGTGTGCGTTCAAAACTTGCGCCTATATCGTCTAACTTTTCCTCTGTTAAAACTGTACGTTTAATCTTTCGTTTTTTGTTTAACACAGAACCAGTGGTTTCGAATTTCTTCACAATCTAGTGAATTGTAAATCTGGAAAGAGGCACTTCACCAGTGAACGTTTCAATATACTCTCTGCGAACACAGCTTGGTGATTCACAAAGAAAATAACTTTTACACACAAAAATGAGTTGCTCTAGATTCAATCGCCTGTTCATATTGCTGGACGATACAGTACTGCCGAGTGCCGATGCTAGCAGATGCGCGCGATCAAAGGCAATTGGTAGTGGGGGAATCTAGCAATAGCTCAGGAGGTTATAAATGAATAACCCAGTACTAGCTAATACCCAGCGTGCGCAACTACGCCTAAATAAATGAATACGTTTTATTATTTTTCAGAATAACTTAGAAGAATTTTCATACAGATCTGTCGAACTGTTTAAATAAATTAATTCCGCAGCACATTCTGGGGATTTCTCCTTTAAATTTAATTGCTATGCAGTGCGAAAAAAACTTTGTCTATTTTCCCGGCTAGAAGGTTTTTGCACGAGGTATTTTCGATATTCAAACCGCACACTTGGAGAGATTGCATTTGCATTTTATTGAAAGTCATAGCGAACGCAAGACGCATTAGAAAATGAAGTATTTTGAACTCGAATACCCGCGTATTCAAATGCAATGCTCTGACAAAATTTAATTGTTACTATTTAAAACACAAGGACGGCTCCGTGGCGCAAGCGGTTAGACGCTCACTGCTTTGATCCAGAGATCGAATCTCGGTCACTCCACGTGGGTTTCGTAGTGGACGAAACGGAGCTTGGGCAGGTTTTTCTCGGGATTTTCTTCAGTTTTTCCCTGCCACAATTTCATTCCACCATTTCTCCATACTCGTTTCATCCATTTCGTTTCATTCATCTGCCCCCGTGATGGTGCGTGAGGCGTAGAAGGCCGGCACCCTTGTCATTCATAGATCTTTATATAGGAGCGCCCCCCTCATGCATCGATCCGACCACGAGTTGGACACGAGTTGAGGATGTTATATATATATATATATATATATGAACACATGCCTGTTCGATTGTAACGCTGTGTCAAAATTTCAAGTCAATCGAACAACTATGTTTCGAGTTTTGCGACCAGAAACATACGCAGGTTGCAATTTTAGATATAAGGAGATTAAATAAAACAATTGAAAAATGAACGAGTAAAAATTACTTAAATTTATGTCGAATTACACTATATACAGTATAATAGTTTGGATTTATACATTAACTTGTTTTCACTGCGAATCGAAACATTTGAACAAATGTAACAAAAAATTACTGTTTCTCCAATTTAAGGGTTAAAATAAATCATCACTTTCTGTCAACATGGCTCAGTCATTTCAATGGCAATCTCTTTATTTATTCCTATTAACTGGTTACTGCTTTATAGTGTCTGGACGATGTAATATTGTACTACGATTATTGCTGTTAATGAAATCTTGCCATCCCCTTACCTACGTTGGTTGCTATACAAAGAAAAGAAAGCGCAGTTCTGAATTGCCTGCAAAAAAAATAATATTAATTAACTTGTGCCGTAACTCAATTGCGAGTTTTATCTGTTCCTCTCTTTTAGTTCAATTAATAATTACAGTTTATTATGATGCGTGAATGGGGAGCGATTTTTGCAAAAGCGAGGAAATGTTTAAAAACCAAGCAATAGCGAGGTTTTAAATTTCCGAGATTCTGTAAAACACTTCACAAACGTGCATTATTTTTTTGTATGATGGTGTTTTCAAAATAATAAATAATAGTAAAATAATAACATATTTGTTCAAAATATTTCGTTCATTATAAACAACTGACTAACGTTAACAGTGTGGGCAATGTTTATTAGTTGAGATAACAGCAGGCCGTGACACCAATCAGTCATAAAATTGTGGCAAGTAGATATTTATTGTTTTATATTGTTTCAAATAAAGTTCAGTTCATTTAAAATGCAGTGATTTATTTCGTATAATGTATATTAACACTAAGTTCGGATATTTTTTTTTGTATATACATTGTACTTAGTACACATAAAGGTCAGTGATTTTACTTCCCGCACGAGGTTTGTAATATGTAATATTACAGTATAGTTATTTAGGATGGCAACCCAGAAATGTAGGAAGTTGAACTTTTAATAATGGTCGTCATTACTATAAGTACGACAAAACGCATTGTCGCGCAAAAAAAATATATTTAAATATCTTTATTCGGTCTTGCAGTGGATTAATTGATGATGAATGATATTATTTCCTTCTCTATTAATAATGACTTCATCCATTAGAATTTGGTTTAATTTGTATAAATATTTACTTATAATGTACAAGTTGTGATCTTGTGCAAGTATTTTCCATAATTAATATATATATATATATATATATTTATTTGATTGAGTGGAAGAGCAGGCTTTATGCCCTAACTCTGCTGTTTAAACAAACATTTTTTCCCCATTTTATTAACTTACTTAAAACTCTCACTTTATAAGTACTTTTTTACATTCCACACGTCACCCAGCCCACATAGTGGCACGATCTGTCCTCCCCGAATGGGTGATCATCTCAATATCAGGGCCTCCTCCGAGACAACACAACATGAAAATGAAACACATAATTCACGCACAGATCCATACAAAAACTGGCAAATACGTTATGGCCAGATGGTGTTCCGGGACACTTTGGGCCTTACAGATTCATGATATTTGTCTTACAGGTGAAAAAAAAAATACAGTACCCTGGAAAATTTGTCCCGACGGGGAATCAAACCCGTACGAGGCAGTGATGCTACCTCCCAACCACAGGGCTGAATTAAATTAATAACTACTCATTGGCATTATCGAACCTGTAAATGCATTGCCACGTGGACATAAGCTCTCCATATATCTCTATTCTGAACTACTGTTTTGCAATCATCTCCTTCTAATTATATCTGGTTTCCCATAAAGGTCATGTAGCTCAGTGTTATGAAATCTTCTCCATTCGCCTGTCTGTTGATCTATTTTAGAGCAAAAAATTATCATAAGAACTTCATTCTAAAATACTCGTAAAAGTCTCTCCTCCCTTAAAGTAAGACTTCATATTTTGCATCCATCTAATATGACTAGGAGTATAACAGTTTTATACATTTTCAGTTTAATGTTTTTTTGATTGGAATTGAGACTACAAGAGTCTTTGTAATGCATAATAGCATGCATTTCCACAAATTGATCTTATTTTTAATTTCTTTCTGTATCTCATTACTTTTTGTAATTCGGCCTATTTGTCCTTGGTATTTGAATTCAACCACTTGTTCTAAATTTCCCTCATTTGTCATTGTTAATATTGTTATTCATTTTATTATTATTATTATTATTATTATTATTATTATTATTATTATTATTATTATTATTCAACCAGTATCACGGCAGCTGCCGCAGTCTTCCGGACTCCGTTATTGTTATAATTATTATCATTATTATTATTATTATTATTATTATTATTATTATTATTATTATTGTTGTTGTTGTTGTTGTTGGTATGCAAATATAATGGGAAGAAGAGACACACAAACAAACGAAGAAGTAATTAAATGGATACCTCCTGGAAAAGGGAAATGTGGAAGACCAAAGCCTACGTGGATAAAGGGAATTCAAGACAACATGAAGAAGAGAAATATGACAGAAGCAGACACACAAGGTCGGGAATTGTGGAAGAAAAAAAATTGTGTATTTTGGTTGAGGATACCTGTGTAGATAACAGAAACAATCCTGAATAAAATTATTATTGTTATTATTATTATTATTATTATTATTATTATTATTATTATTATTAACTTATGGGTGTACAAGAGGAGCCGGACATCATAGACATTATAGAAAAGAAAAAATTACAGTGGTATGGCCATAGCAAAGAGTGCCTAAGATAGTTATGGAATGGATCCCAATGGAAAAGAGGAAGAGAGGCAGATCGAAGAAAACTTGGATAGAAGGGATACAATCAGCTATGAGTATCAGAAGATTGGAGGAAGATCAATGGATGGACAGAGAGGAATGGCGTTTGGTTTCCGGAAGACGGCGGCAGCTGCCATGATACCGCATGATTATTATTATTATTATTATTATTATTATTACATTTTCTATAAATAAGGGAACGGTAAATACAGAATACGAGAATAATCTGAGATGTTATATCTCTGTACTGGGAAGCCGTTAATACAAGCCTAGTTTCCATGTTTACAATTTTTAATTTTTTTCTACCTTCAACATGATCTTTAACAAATGGCATGCCTTGAAGACTTAATTAAACATTTGATATGTTCATGAAACTGGGGTATTATGCCAAGTATTATTATACAATGTTTTACGAAGATAATGGCAGGTAAAATTCAGTATTAAATTATTCGTTTATTCTCTAAGAAATTTTATTTAAACCTAACGAAAGTTGGCATAACTACACAAAAAAATTTGCGAATGAGCAAATATAATGCACAAATATTTGTATTTGAAGACAAATAAGTAATTCAGTTGCACAATATTTATTGAAATACAATTGTTTATTAAACGTTACATAAGAATTGAAGTAAGCCTTTACGAATTTTGGTGAAATCTTAATTCTGATATTTTATATTAAGAATACTTAAGTAAATATGAAATACTTTAATTCATGAAACTTCCCTTTTGATTTCTAGGGATAATTAATTTGAATTGAAATTGGTAATTACCGATTCATAGAGGTTATAAATAATTAATTTTTCGATAATAATGTAATTATAGTGGGTTTTATTTTCATTTTCAGTATTTACAATTGAGATTCAATCAGAGTGTAAGAATAATGGCGTCTCTTCTCTGTACTATTTCATTACTCCTTTACGTTCCAATAGAAGTGTACGTACCAGCACTTGCCCTTAGTCAAGGTGAGTAACTATTGGATATTGTCTCCCAACGATAAATACAGAAGAAATTTTAATGTTTTCTTCATTTTAAAGAGAGCGAATATCAACATTAATAAAATTCATAGTAAAACCCCTTTTAGATATCAGTCATAAATTAAAATTATAATATACTTTATAAATACCTGTTTTATTCAATGTCCCAGGTTGCCATTCCAACATTTCTGGTGTTCTCTCCTGGCACTGGCTTATTTGTAACTCACTTCTGAAGTTGAGGCGCCTAGAAGGCAGAGTTACGTTACCCCAATAACATGATGGGAGATAAATGATGATAAAGCGCCAGGAGAGTTCTTAATCTAAACTTAACCTAAATTCCAGACCATGGACAACCACAGGAATGAGTCTCTTTAAGGAAATATTCCTGTGGTTTGACCGGGAATCGAATCCGGGACCTCATGAACAGTAGTCAGAAACGCTGACCACTAGCCCACGAAGCTGGTCAAATTATACAATAAAATTGTTTACTTTGTAGGGTCAATAGATACATACCTATCTCCTGCTCCTGCTGATAATGGAATTAGTACTGAAAGGTCTGCAGTAAACTAGGCCTAATATTTTACAAAGTTCAGGAGAAAGATCTACAAGGTAAACAATAATATAATTTTATATTACAATTTTAATTTGTGAATGAATACCAATCTGATATCGGACCGGAATTTCGCTTGCATTAGTCCTAAGATATATAATAATATGTTCTAATCATTCTAATCCGTTAATATATTATTATATTGCTCGTAAATAAGCCATAGGAATACTAAACATTCAATAATTTTACATATTCTCAACATTGATATTCCTTAATAATTACTTATGTAAGTAAATAATGATTTAAACTATGTTACATTTATTTGTTCACCGCTGTGGTCTCGAGGTAGCGTGCTGCCTTGTCACGCAGCGGGCTGGTTCGATCCCCGGTCGGGGCAGTTTTTCTGGGTGAGGTTTTTATCGGGGTTTTCCTCACCTGTAAGACAAATGTCAGGAAAACTTTAAGGCCCAAACGGTCCCCGAAATCATATGGCCATCATCGTCATCCTTATCATCATCATCATCATCATCATCATCATCATCACCATTCTTCACCGGTGTGGAAAGCAACTGGAAGCTACCACACCTATAATTCCCTAATAAATCTGCAAGCATAGCATGAAAATGCTATGATTGCAGTGAAAGACCTGCCTTCGGGCAGAATTACTATGGATGGATGGATGGACATTTTTTTAACAGTTAACCTGATTCGGGTAATGCACGCAAATCGCAATCCCGGGAAACTGTAGATCCTATAGTTTGTAGAATAAGAAGGTTTATCTTGTTATTATAAAAGTAATTTTATGTTTAATGATTTTCCTGCTTCTTATTCTTCTTCCCCGCCAGAGTTTAACTTCTCGCCTTCTGAGTACTTTTCAATATGATACAAGCCGGAAAGTCGACGGTTCGAGTCCCGGTGGGGTCATGTTTTTAAACTTACTCTAATTTTCTGACGGCATCATGACCCTGGAGTATACTCAGTCTCAAATTGAAATGAGTGCCAGACGCTTGTTTTGGTGGTAAAGGCGAAAGTGGGAGCCTCAACCTCCTATTATTCCAAGGATTTCCTAAGGCCTATTGTGGAATAGCTTTACAGGTACTTTTACGTGCCCCACGCCGCAATGGCCGTTCGATCAAACAAGGATATGGAATACACTCGTCGAATGAGTGATTATCTCATTCCAGGACTTCTCCGAGGCAACGCGAACATGTAAGAGGGATCATAACAATTCAATCAAACATTCATATTAAAAATAATAATTATAATGGGCCAGATGATCTTCGGGGACCATTTGGGCCTTGACGTTTTCTGCCATTTGACTTACAGGTGACGAATCCCCTGAAAATAATAATTATCCAAGAAACTTATCCCGACAGGGGATCGAACCCGAGTCCTCTGCGAAAAAGACAGCGGTGTTGGACTATTTCTTCTACTGACTGTACAATTTCCGAGCAAGCCAATCTACTTTTTTTTCGAATATAAGGAGAGAATGAAAAAGAAAACGAAAAGACAACTTCCATTAGTCCAATAAAAGTTATTTTAATACAAACTTGATTTTTTTGTTTTCAGTGAGTGGAATGAATCTCCATTACATTACCGCAGCCATATCAATCATTTGCATTTTCTATACTTAATGCAGTATTCAATCACTTTAATAAACTTAGATTAATTGAATTAACAAGATAAGCTCGTTTACTTTGAATATTAAGCTACACGTTATGTGGATTGCACATGCGTTCTACCGACAAACTTTCCAAAGTAGTTAGATGGCTAGGAAAGTTAATTTAATTACTTCCTGCGAGTTACTATTGATGAAGCTGCATGCGGAAATATTTTCTATATTTTACTACAATAATTGCGGATATTAAAGATTGTAAAATATTAATTCTAATCACTAGGAAATATTAAATTTTAAGTCAAAGATAATAAGTTGGGTAGCAAAAATTAAAACATATAAAACAATATTGAAACCAATAGTTGTGTTTGGCAGCGAAACATGGACATTTTTAGAAAACAATAAGTTCATATTAAATTAATGGGAAAGAAAAATACTAAGCAAGATATTTGGAGCAGTACAGGAAAAAAGATATATGAAGAATTAGAACGAATCAGGATTTGAAATAATTATCATATAATTATAGTGATATAGATCTGTAGGAGATATTACAAAAAGAGACTGGAATGGATAGGACATGTGTTGCGGATGGAGCAAGAAAGAAGTGCAAGAAACATTTTAGAAGGGAAACCAGAAGGAAGAGAAAGATTGGAAGACAGAAACTAAGATGGTTGGAATGGATTGAAGAAGACTTAAGACAACCGAAGGTTAAAGAATGGAGCCAGAATGCTAAGCATAGAAAAGAGTGGGCAGAAGTTAAGGAGGCCAAGGTTCTTGTAGGACCGTAGAGCCAAAGGAAGAAGAAGGAGAAGAAGAAGAAGGAGAAGAAGGAAATATAGTTTAAAAAATAAAATAATAGCTGATTAATAGTACCAATGCTTCTTATCGTAAGATGTATATATTTTATTGCTTTTTAATGTTCAAATATATTTATGCTAATAAATATTATCTTAGCAGTAGCGATTAATGTAATATTAGTGGATATAATAAAATAAATATTTTTAAAATATTCACATATATACATATGTACATACATTCATAAATTCACAATTTAATACATTCTTGCTCTAGAAGTCTCTTTTGAATACATTTGATTAAATGTCGCAGAACATTTCTATTAATTAATCACTTTATATTTTTTAAATAAAAATATTTCAAAATTAAACCATATTAACACACTTTTAAGTGTAGGTAAGTGAATAAACGAAACGTTTTACTAAAAGGTATATTTTATAAATCAATTTATACGTATAAATTTCTTATGGGTTTACAAACAATACTTATAAGTATATTCCTGTGGAACTGTTATTTTATTCGGAAATTATATTTATGAAATCTTTTTTATGGTGCGACAGTCCTAGAAGGCCTTTGGCCTCTCTCATCTACATCTGTTATACACAGAGGTAGATCGTCATCTATCCAGTATAGAAATGACATGTGGTCTGTATGTCGGGTCGCTAAGTCGTTTTAAAGTTGGTTGTCTAAAAATGGAGCCGCTACTTATCTTAGCTACCGAAATGCCTCACGATGCTGGGTGGGCACCGGTCCCATATTGACCGAAATTCCATGATATATATTTTTTCCTTCATGGAGACCCGAACCTGAGCAAGTCCCGTAGCTCTGTGCCAAAGCATCCAGCCTTAAACACTCCGATACGGCTCGGAATAAAGAAATCTTGTCGATTATGTAAAATTTCAATAGTATTACTAACAGCTATCAAATTACATATTTATGAAAATCTGCCAATGAAAACCGGTTAAATAGGACCCTACTTATATAGAAATATTTATTTATATTTTCATGTAACTTTCTTCCTCAGTTTAACTTATCTTTTTTAATAAATTTTTCCGTGCTCCACGCAATCGAAACTTTATCTAACACCAACAGTCTGGAGAGAATTCTTAACAATAGATCACATACAAATATTTTACCACACAACGGTATGGAGTGTCTTTTCTTACTAGTGATCAGCGCAATCCAGAGGCTACTTCCAAGAAGAAAACCAAACTTTTAAGACAAAAACACAGCATTATTTCTCATGCATTGAAACGAAACAAGACGAATATTATTTGTAAGATAATCATTTATAGATAGATAATATTCGGTACTTTTTGGGCCTTAATGTTTCATGACATTTGTCTTACAAATGAGGAAAAATTCCGATATACCTCACTCAGGAACATGTTCCGAAAGAATATGGAACCGGGCCAAAAGGCTTCTATGGAAACTTTGATAATATTAGACCATAGTATTAGACATATTTGCATGTCTAATTATAAAGTTGATTACTTATTCCGAAGCGGTCTATGAAATTCTCTACGGCACTCAGCAGTAAGGAATCCTAGTTTCAGACTCGTCATTCTCGATGAATGGTTATAGTAGGTTTTAAAGTAGGTTTCATATTATCTACTAACCTTGAAGACAGGGATAGAGAGAAGGGAGGGGCAAGGAGAGAAATACTGAATGTAGTGTGCGATTGTAGTGGACTACGTTCACTGTAACAAGTGATGACGCCGGGCCTGCTTGCCGCTAAGAGCTGTATAGAACATCGTAAACCACTCTGTAGAACCACTTATAACAATCACAAAAATATCTAAAAATTATCCAAAATCTTATTTCGATTTATATACTGGAGTAATTTCAGTATATTTGTATGTGTATAGAATTATATCTGTAAAGTTCGAAGTTAATAAAATATTCAAATTAGTTAGAATGTTATTATAAACGTTATTTTGTTGTTTTAGTTTTACATTTTTGCAATTCTCGAAAACATGTTTAATGAACGGTATTGTTCTTTAGAACGCTTTATATAACAGAAAATTTAGTCTTTAAGAAAACTGCATTTAAAGAACCACACTAAAAAATGTTTTACTGTAACAGGGTGGAATTAAGGCAGTGGTGTGGACCGATTTCCTACAAGGTCTGGTGATGGTGATGGCCAGTATTGCTGTAATAGTACTCGGAGTCATCCATGTTGGTGGATTTGGAATCGTTTGGGAAAGAAATATACAAGGAGGAAGGATCCAGTTTTTTGAGTAAGAATGATTATTATAAATTTGGTGCACATCCTATGATTTCAGTTATTCATTTACATTCAGAAAATTTTACTAATACTAAAAATAAATATTGCCAAATATATTGAATATTTAACACAAATTAAAAACATTATAATCAGTTAGTATTTTATTTAACTACCCTCTTTAGTAACTCGGGAGCATGGCGTAGTATAGTTGGTTAAGTCAATATGCTACAAGCCAGACGTTCGCAGGTTCGAATCCCGATTGGGTTAGAGCTTTTAAACTGAACCAAACCCTCTATTGTCACCATCAAACTGGAGGCGACTCATCCTCTAACTGAAATGAGCACCAGACGCTTATTTTGATGTTAAAGACGGTCGTCATCCAGGTTGATATCTAGAAGGGTGGGAGCCTTAATATCCTACTACTCTAAGGGTTTCCTAAGCCTGTAGTGGGATCACTTTATCTTCATCATCATCATCATGAACAAATTCGTTTTAGGCCATGTGGCTTGTACGGTAAACCTAGCGAAGATGGTCTTGATCTTTCCACCGATGATTTGGTCTTCCTTGGTCCCTATGTCCATTTGGGGTATATTGGAATGCCAATTTTGGAAGTCTATTTCTTGCCATTCTCCTCAGATGATTTTTCCATTCTTGTTGGTATCTTTGTATCACTTTATATTTTGATTTAATAATTCAGATTACTAACACCATATTTAAAACCTGAGTATGAGAGGAACGACAAATTTTGTTAAAAGCACTAATGTATTGTTAATTTACTTTCCGTGAATCTACGACGCGGACGTAGGCCTGAGGTTTTACTTTTCTTCCGAAGAAAGTCATACTCAAGTATTTTGCGTTGTTAAAATTCCAACGAAAGGACTTAAATATTTTAATTTAACAAATAGAATTATCAATATGAGAAAAAACTGGTATGAACATGTTTAAAGAATGCTACAGATAGAATCCCCCAGCTGTTGTTAAAGTAGAAACCAATAGGACATAGAAGTGTTTTGACGCCTATTTACTGAATGGGAAGATTCATTAAATCTGATTTGGTGTGAAAACAGACCAAAAGGGCTAATTTCATGAAGTAGAAGAAGTAGAAGACGAAGAAGAAAAAGGAGAAAATTCCGTCGAATATGACCGGATTTCAATTCGCGAACTGCAGTTCTTGAGGCGACAATGTTTAATACTAGTCAACAGAGACCCACATTTATTATTATTACCATCGTCATCGTATCATCATCATTATCCTTATTATTGGGCACATATTTCAGATCGAATCCGTCAGTGTTCCAGCGCATGTCGACATGGAGCATTATAATAGGTGGAATAAGCGGGTGGACGTCTGGTCTTGTTGTCAACCAGCCGATGGTGCAAAGATTCTTGTCGTTGTCATCCTATGCAAAAGCGCGACAGTAAGTATAGAATATTCTTTCAAAGTTATATAACGCGTTATTAGTTTAAATATAGTATGACATGTAAGTTAAATGGTTATATAGGCCTAAATTGTTAACATCATAATTATCTTATGAACTATTAACGACGTAAATAATAGTTTTAAAAACTATAACAACACGCTTTATTAGAAAACCGAACTAAAAAATGAAACATAATTTTAATTTCCAGCACGCTTGGGATAAAATTAAAGTGGTCAACAAAAAAATCATCTCCAACACATTTAGAATAGGCCTAATACTATAGTTATCTACAAAAAAAAATTACCATCAAAAGCGTAGGGTGCTTTTTATGGTTTTTACATTTTATTCTTAGAGACTTAACTTTTACCAATATCTGTTTATTATGAAATATATTAATTGATATAGAGCACCCCACGCTTTTGATGGTAAAATTATTTTCTGTAGATAACTATAGTTTTATTCTAAGTGTGTTGTAGAGGATTTTTTTTTGTTGACCACTTTAATTTTATCACAAGCGTGTTGGAAATTAAATTTATTTTTCATTTTTTAGTTCGGTTTTCTAATAAAGCGTGTTATTTTAGTTTTTTTAACTATTATTTATTTTTTATTTTTTAGTTTTAATATTTTACAGAATAAGATAAAAATGTAAATATCTTCAAATTCGATACTATTGTAGTATGAGCTAAAAGTAATACTCTCCTAAAAAATCCTCCGGGCCGGATTTGAACCAGCGATCTATGGATTACTGACATTGTATACCACTACATTCTACCGCTCTACCAAATGAGCTCTTATAACGATTGACTAAAAAGTTGATAAGTTCGCAACCTATTATACCGGTTATTTTTTTTCTGATGATTCTGGCCTGGAGTTTAGAAAACGTGAATGAAATTATTGTATTGTCAATGGTCCTTTACAAGTATACAAAGATTGAAGTCGATCTAATGATTTTAAGTGGGTGAAAATCGTGTTGAAAGATTCCGTTACATAATTACACAAACACTCTTTTTTTGATGTTCTGATTATTCTGCAGGAGTTTGGAAAAGAAAAATGAAATTATTGTATTGTCATTGGTCCTTTACAAGTATACAAAGTTTCATTTAGATCCAATGATTTTAAGTGGGTGAAATTCATGCTGAAAGATTCCGTTACATAATTACACAGACACTTTTTTTGATTTTCAGATGAATCTGGCCATGATTTTAGAAACAAATTATGAAATTATTGTATTGTAATTGGTCTTTTACAAATGTGCAAAGTTTCAAGTCGACCCAATGATTTTAAGTGGATTAAAATCGTGTTGAAAAATTCCGTTACATAATTAAACAGACACTTTTTTTATTTTCTGATGAATCTGACCATGATTTAGAAAACAATTATTAAATTATAGTATTGTAATTGGTCATTTACAAGTATACAAAGTTTCAAGTCGACCCAATGATTTTAAGTGGGTGAAAATCGTGTTGAAAGATTCCGTTACATAATTACACAGACACTTTTTTTTAATGTTCTGATGAATCTGGCCATGATTTTAGAAAACAATTATGAAATTATTGTATTGTAATTAGTCCTTTACAAGTATACAAAGTTTCAAGTCGATCCAATGATTTTAAGTGGGTGAAAATCGCGTTGAAAGATTCCGTTACATAGATAGATACAGGTCAAGCTATTATAAAGCGTGTAAAAAGAAGTGACTATTATTTCATTTCAACATTTCATTATTAGGAACAGGAAATGTAAGTAACAATTTACATTCTATCATAATTGTTTCATCCTTGCTGATAAAAGAATATTTAAAAAAATGTTTTTTTTTATAACTTCATCATGCGTGAGGTTGTAATTACGCGGGAAAAGAAGGTCGATCCATCTTAATTTTGAACTCCGTAAATACTCTGAATTTCCTTCTGATCTAAAACAGTATCATAAATAGACAAACCTCATACATAAGTACGCCTTATTCTCTCTTCAAGTTAACTGGCTAGGATTAATCTTTTATTACCCATCATCATATAAATGGTACAATGCAAATTATTTTTTTGCGAGATAGTGAGTTTCGTCATACTTACCAGCAATGGCGATCACATTAAAAGTTCAACTTCCTACATTTCGGGGTTGCCAACCTAAATAACTATACTGTAATATTACATTTACGTACATCCACGTGCGGGAAGTAATACCACTGGCCCCTATGTATCCTACGTAAAATGTATATATAGAAAATATCCAAAAGATAGTGTTAATATACATTATACGAAACAAATCGCTGCATTTTAAATGAACTGTACTTTATTTGAAACAATATAAAACAATAAATACGTACTTGCGGCCATGTTATCAATTATTGTTCTCAAGGCTCCTGTTGTTTCAGCTAATATACATTGATCTCACTGTTACGTTAGTCAATTGTTTATAATGAACGCAGATATTTCCAACAAAGATGTTATTATTTTACTATTATTTATTATTTTGAAAACACCATCACGCAAAAAGGTTCTGAGCAAATCGCAGCCGGGCTTTTTTGTGCTGACATGTTAAACGAGGGACTTTAAAGGGGATTATAGACATCAACCTTGCATTTCTCAGTCTATTTCTTACAGTCTGATCAGAAATTACCGTTCCAGTTGCTGTGCGTAAATGATTTTTTAGATCTCTGGCTGTTGATTTTCTTCTGCGCAAAGCTGATAAGACAAGAAATCTATCCTGTACGTCTGTAGTCTTCTTCTTACGACCTTGCCCGGGTATCCATGTGTCTCTCTATATCGCCTCCACAGCCTATGGATGACGGCATGGCTGAAATCAAGAATCCTAGAGACATGGCGAATAGAACGGCCATCTTCAATCAGTTCAACTGCTCGTGCAACTAATGTTTCATTCAGATGTCTCATTGCTCTGTATTTGCTTCAGAGAACACAACATTAACAAATCCCTACAACAGATTATTCTTCAAACCTGTTTAAAAAAATAAATCAATACGCACTCACTTTGGTTTCAGCAACTCTTGGAATTTCACTAACATATTCAAAGAAAAAATAATAAAACCCAGAAGATCTTCAATCTGATTTTAAACAATACTTGAACTAAAAACATCTGACTCTCAAAAATTAAATTGTTACAATATCTAGTTTGTGGCTAATTTTTTTGAGTAGTGTATAATAAAAATTTCGAACAAAGAATTATTTTTCTCTCCAAATATATGTTTGATCATTTCAAAGGAATATGGCATAACATATTAAAATATATATTAATAGAATGGTCAATGGAATTACTTCAGAATAAGAGATTCAGTATTATTCATCAGTACTGTGTAAGAAATCATAAATATAAAAACAAATCTTATATAATTTTAAATAATAACGTCTAAAAACTGAATATTTATATTGCAATCATAACACTGTAATTGCAATATATCTCATCGAAAGTAAATAACCCCTATTCCCGTGTATATTATAGGACCTGTTCACCAAATATGGAGAGACAAAAACCAATTTTGGATTTGCTTTCTGATTCAAATTCATTGCGTTAAATTATAGTTAATTTCATTTTTACTTAATTATTATGTAATTGTTGTAAAACGTTAATCAGAGATGTTTCTTTATCTTTTTGCAGGTCACTTGTATTTTTCGTAATGGGGATTATTTTTATAAAGACAATTACATGCTTTATTGGTATGCTTATTTTTGCAACTTATCACAATTGTGATCCATTAAAAACTAAGGTAACTATATTTTTATATGTTACTATATTCATTACTTTTTTCGTATAGTCGTTATATTACAGTGGATTTTTTACCATGTCATCTATGCATGTAATATTTTCTTTATTGTATGCAATATTATATCTTTCTGTAATATTTTATTTCCAGGAGAACGAAGTTTTTTTAATCTCTAACGAATACAGAATGTTTGTTTATTTTTCAACAATGCAAATATTATGTTGGAACTCAGAACCAGGAAGTATCAAAATGTATCATAAAACGAAAATTCTGAAGCAAATGTTGTAGTTATGTAACTCTGTGAGTTTTTTTTAAACTTCATGTTGACCTACTTTTAATGATTTAGTTTTTAAGTATTTAGTTTTTGTCTAGTACTTTTCTTTCATCGTATCTGTTTCTAAGCTTGCCAAGAGTATATTTTCCTCTGTTTTTCTTTGTGTTTACAAATTTTCCTCTTCTTGTTTTTTGTTTTTTATCAAATTTACGTATATTATTTTATAAACAAGAATGAGATATTTTATTTGTCTAATTCAATGGATATAGATTATAAAAATTCTCTTTGCGTAGACGAAGTAATATGAATCAATCTCTAATATTACTCATGGTATGAACCTATTTCTAAAGTGATAATCTAATATAAAAATGAAGGTTTGTTTGTACTTTATGCGCGGCCATACCGTTCATCCGATTGTGATGGGGTGTCTTGCAAAATGTTCAGGAGATTCCCGCAATGAACATAGGCTATAAAAGACTTGTGATACGCATCCTTTGTAGTGAAAAACGTGAAAAAATCCGTTTTTCGATGCTTAAATGGTTTAAGCCGCCTAAGCCATAACAAATACACAAAATTACTTTACACACAATTTAATATTTCAAACAACTCTACAAAAAAATCAGTGATAGCATATGTTTTTCATTTACGGATAACTAACAATAACCATTTTTGTCTTTCATTGATGCCAAGAAGATCGGGAGAAGTATATTGTTGGACAAACGTGCACATACGATTGTGATGGGGCTATTTGCAATATGTTCAAGATTTTACCGGTACGGTTATAGGCTATAAGAGAGTTTTAATGATCAAGCACTTCAACCATTAAAAATCACCCTATGTAGTGAAAAAAGTAAAATAAAAGTGGCTTTTTGAACGCCTAAATGGCTTACGCTGTCTAAACCATAACAAATACATCAAATTAGTGTAT
The DNA here is from genome assembly GCA_030220185.1 of Diploptera punctata. Lineage (NCBI taxonomy): Eukaryota > Metazoa > Arthropoda > Insecta > Blattodea > Blaberidae > Diploptera > Diploptera punctata. The sequence continues at coordinate 926,475 of JASPKZ010009829.1, read as the reverse complement.
ACAGAATTGAATATCTCAAAAAACTCTACAAAAAAGCCCTGGAAAGCATGTGTTTATCTTTTATGGATAACTCTCAATAACCATTTTTGTCTTTCCTTGATGCCAAGAAGATCGGGATAAGTAGATTCCCGGGCAAGCTGAGCAACAGCACGTGTAACTCGAATTAACAAATTTTGTCTTTCAGCTCATTTATGCCAAATACATCGGGATACGTAAATTCCCGGGCAATGCCGGGTAATCAGCACGGGGTATCTAAAAATATCAACGACATAAATGTATAATTATTTTTCCTTTTACTTATTCAACTAAACGTAAAAACACCTCATTTATTTAGGCGTAGCAGCGCAAGCCGGGTATTAGCTAGTTAAGATATATATATACATACATACATATACACAAATATAATAATCTATTCAAGATTAGCCTTAGACATTTATTCTTTCTATTTTTTTTCTCATATCAGGTGTCCTCATCTAGGGGATATGTGGATGGCGACCACAAGGTGCCCAAGCTTTGCAAAACATTTCTTCCACTTACTTGTGTTTTGCACTCTAACTTTACTATCTAACCTCTCTTGGTTAACTCTTGTTTTTTCGACCCCAATGCTATTAGGGCATCCGAGGGCTAGGGAGTCTTTCCTTTCTTCCATTTCTTCTTTCCTTTATTTTCTTTTCTTCTCCAGAAAAGCCTGGCCAGAGGCTATAAGATGGCAGCCCCATCACTGGTCTTGCCTTCCTTTGGCCAGCAACCAATTGAAGGGACTATTATTATGCTTTCAAGTCTTATACGAGAATTTCCCTCAAACGCTGGAGGGAAAATTTTCTATAGGATCGTAACAGGCCTTGGCCTAATACTTGGAAGGAAGAAGAAGAAGAAGAATTATTTCTTTAAGTATGTCGTATCCTGAAGTCTCGTATTTTTTTCTTGTTCCTTCATATTTTCATTAACGCATGTTTAGTAGGCTTATATATTTTGTTTTTAGCTACAGTTATCAGATCATCATACAAAAAGTATAATTACTTTTGTACTACTAAATATCTAGAGTATATTACAAATTAATAGTAATAATATATAATCATCTGTTGTGATCTTGAGGGAATGTCACTGTCTCAGACGCAGCATACCCGAGTTCGATCCCCAGTTGGGACAATTTTCTTGAGGATTTTTTTTTTCAGGTTTTCCTCTTTTCTAAGATAAATTTCAGGAAACAAAACAATATTTGATCGCAACAATATATTCGTCTTCCTTAGTATGTATGAGTGAATGCTATGTCTTGTATTAAATATTCATTCTGTCTTGGAGGTAGTCCTGACATTTTGCTGATCACACATCCAGGGGGCCTCCATGTCTGTATGTAAACAAAAACGTAGATCTATATGAGTGATTCAGAGTTCAAATATTCCTCTGACTCGTCGTAACCTTATAAGGATCTGGAAGTTTTAACTAATGGAGAGGCAAAGATAGAGAGATAGAAATAATGAATAAAATTAATTAATAATGCAGTTATATACTTTATTTGTGAAAAGATGGTTAATAAATATCAACCAGTACTAGATGTAACTAATACATGGATAATAATTTGCAGGCCATTACGAAAACTGACCAACTACTCTCTTATTACGTAATGGATATTGCTGCATCTGTTCCCGGTCTTCCTGGTCTGTTCGTAGCTGGAATATTTAGTGCAGCACTCAGGTATGATATTACTCGAGGCATATGCATTTAGAATTATTTCATTTTAATATCACATTGATAACAACAAGTCTTTATTTTTCAGCACAATGTCAAGCAGTTTGAATTCTCTCGGTGCCACTCTGTTTGAGGACTTCATTCGTCCATTTTTAAAGAAAAAAGTGTCTGATTCATGCGCAAACAATATAATAAAGTGTGTTGTAGTTATCATGGGAGCTGTATGTGTTGTTATGGTGTTTATAGTTGATAAACTGGGCAGCATATTACAGGTATAACGCATTTATTTATTTGTTTCTACTACTTACATTTATTTTTTGCGCGATAGTGCGTTTTGTGGTACTTACAGCAATGGCGACCATGATTGAAAGTTCAACTTCCTACATTTCCGGGTTGCTAACCTAAGTAACTATATTATAATAAAAATAACTATACTCTAATAAAAATAACTATACTGTAATATTATATATTACAAACACGCGGGTGGGAATTAAAATCACTGCCTTCTATGTATCCTACATGCAACGTATATACAAAAAATATCCAAAAAGTAGTGTTATTAAACATTATACGAAACTGCATTTTAAATAAACTGAACTTTATTTTAAACAATATTAAAATAAATGCGTACTTGCCTCCATTTTAACACTAATTGGTTTCACGGCCTCCTGTTATTTTATCACTGATAGGTCTCACGGCCTCCTGTTATTTTATCACTAATTCGTCTCACGGCCTCCTGTTGTTTCAACTAATAAACATTGCCCACACTGTTAACGTTAGTCAATTGTTTATTTTGTATTGTAAGCCCATGTTTTCCCTTTACAGAGATTTTAGGCGCTCTCCCCCTACAGGGAAGAATTTGAACCATACTAATTTAGTTACACTTGTTTTCGTATAGATGTCATTTTGAGTGGTCCGTGGTCAGCGTTCCGCCTCATACTGACATCTAGGAAACCAAGGTAGTACTAGGACGGGAAAATTTGGTAAATTTTGCTTAGAGGTCTTTCCATTCAGGCTTAAGAATTTTTACGAGCCTGAAAATCTTCAGACTCGGGACCCACGGCTTAAAGTCCCTCCCGGAGGACTTGCTCCTTGGATTTTTCCGTCCTAAAAAACCCATCGACCCCGGCCGGGTTTGAACCCGCGACCCTCGGGACCAGAGGCAAGGAGCATAACCCCTATTATATTAATATTATTTATTATTTTGAAAACACCATCGCGCAAAAAATAATTTAAAATGCAAGTTTGTGAAGTGTTTTATAGAATCTCACTATCGCTCGGTTTTTAAACATTTTCCTCGATTTTGTAAAAACCATTTTCCAACCTCGCATCATAATATACTATTAAAGACAAACGAATTTAGTGCCATATATTAGAGATTCCTGAGAAATTGTATAGATGGTATTGTAACACGAAACAAAGCTTGCAAACACAGAATGTGTTAGTGGGCATTAAATGTGTGCCTATATAGTTTAGGTTTAGTACCCTGAGTTTCAGTAGCAAGCATAGGAGTGAATTAGTGCTATGCCTTACAATGTATTCATCCGGTGAATAATGAACTGTAGTACAATAATTACGGTACTGTAGCTGATCCCAAAATAACAACAATATTTTAAAGAGTGTGACAACGTTTTTGTAGCGGATATTACACATACATAGATCAACACAATTGTGATCTGCGTTGCTAGAATTGTGTGAAGTAAACAGGCCTTCTGTTTATTATGACGTAATATAAAATTCTTATATATATTGGAAGACAGAAATATACCAAATTTACTTCGGCAGAGCATACAAAATATTTACAAAGACAACACTATAAAGATTAAATTAAATAACAGATTTTCTGAAGAAGGAATTATAAATCGTGGTGTGAGACAAGGCTGCCCCCTATCCCCAACACTCTTTGCAATTTATATCACTGAAGTAATATGTTGCTGGAACAAAAAATATAAATTTGGAATAAGAATATCAGAAAATAGAAAATTAAACACCATACTGTTTGCAGATGACCAAATAATAATAGCAAATTCCGAAGATAATCTACAGAAAGGTGTGTATGAACTTAACAAAATTACAGAAGAATATGGTTTGAAGATATCTACAGAAAAAAACAAAAATTATGGCATTTCAAGGTGTAGATCCTGTCAGAAGTAAAATTGTACAAGACAATAAAATTTTGGAGCAGGTGAATAATTTTACATATCTAGGATGCAGTATCTCATATGAAGAAGAAAAGGATGTAAATGCAAAAAATATATCAATTTTTAAGAATTTTAGGGGTAATAAATTCTATCTTCAAGCCAGAGTTAGTCCAAAAGCATTCAAGACTAAAAGTGTATAAAACACTTGCTCTTCCAACTCTTTTGTATGGTAGCGAAGTATGGACGTTGAAACAGAAGGATATACAGAGACTTAGATCTGCTGAAATGAGATATCTTCGGAGGACTGCAGGATACACGCTACTAGATAAAAAAAATGAAGACATCTTAGAAGAATTACACATGGAATCTCTAGAAGACAAAATTTCTGATTATAAGTCAAGATGGATACAACATGTTCATCGAATGGAAGATCACAGAATACCCAAACAAACGTTAAGATAGCAACCTGCAGGAAGAAGAAGACCAGGACGTCCACTCAAAAGACTTTTGGATGGTGTTTCTCTTGAAGCCGAAACAGGTAAACAAATGGCCTAAATTCGTGAATGTACTATGATGATGATGATAATACCAACCCCTCAGAATCCAGTATACCAATAGACCAGGATAATTAGAGAATTAAAAAATAATCCTGACCACTTATTGAACAGGATAATTAGCATAAGAGTCGTAGGAATTCAATGCATAGGTTTTAGAAAAAATCGGTGCGGTGCAAGAGGTGAAAAAAATCATAAAGGTGCCAAAATGTATTTTCTTTTTTTGTTTTACTTTTCAGCTACGAAGAAAATTTAATTTGTAAAAACAGAATAATATCATGTTATAGTGCTCCAAAAAGATAAAGTGAGATATCATCAATCGTCACCTATTAGGCCTTTGTAGATCTGTTTTGACCCATCTATCAGTCTTTTAAGAGGTCTTCCTGGTCGTCGATGTCCTTTGGGTTTATATTGAATCATTTTTGGGATTCTTGAATTATCCATTCTTTGTATATGGTCTAGCCAGTTTAATTTATATCTGTTGAGTTTTATTCTACTGATTCTACTTCAAGTTGTTCTAAAATGTCTTCACTATTTTATACTGCTTTTCTAAGACTTGAAAGTTATGTAGTTTTCCCTACGATAAGTTACCAGTCCTATCGTTAGGTACTCCAATAGTGGTGCAGCCACTTTTAGCCTCTGACAGGCTTGTATTGTGACACCTAATCTGATAAAATCGGTTCACAAATTTTTGGTAAAAAAAACAAAATGACGAAGAAGTGCCTTTTTCACATCGTATTACAAGCCCCGTAATTGTTGTAGAGACTCTTTTAAGAACTTAAATTATAACACTTTATGACTCCTACCTCTCATAAAAGTGTTGTGCAAACATATCTATAACTTTCTGCACAATTCGTTAAATTGTAGAAACAGGTGTCCCAGTAATGTGTTATCCATATGGTCAGTAATAGTTCCACAGCAACTGTTCTATGTGCTTTTTTATTCTAGAAGGATTTCTCTTTAACCCCTGTATAATCAAAAGTACATAAACAAGACTTAAACACCTAAAAACTCATCCAAAATATCTGACGCGCCGCCGGAGGGAAGGGCCGTCACGGTGAAAGAACGCGCGAAATCGTTTTTCAGGGCTCGAGCATTGGGAGGATAGATAAATTTCCCCAACCACGCCGCCCTTTCCTCCCCGGTGGCGCGTAAGACAGAAATAACACGATATTCAGTGGCGTTTTTAAGGCATATAATTGAAATTAACGTTTTTTAATTACTAGACTATTGTATAATGCTTCTAAATTAGACCTATAAATTATTACCTTGTTCTCGGTCTTCCTCAACTATTAGCTCTATAATTTTTAAAGAGGCCTTTCGAAAGCAATGTTTCATCTTCTGTTTATCAGTCAATACACAGAAGATTAAACGTTGTTTTCAAAAGGTCTCTTTAAAAATTATAGAGCTATAGAGCAATGTTTAATCTTCTGTTTATTGACTGATAAACAGAAGATGAGACATTGCTTTCGAAATGCCTCTTTAAAAATCATACAGCTAATAGTTGAAGACTGAGGACAAGGTTATAATGTGTAATTTAAAAGCGTTATATAATGAAAAACCTGAACGGAGATTCAAAATGTTTTAAAAAATCAAGAGAATTGTAGAGCAACTCTTGTTCAGGACCCGTGTTGTTCACCTTTTTGAGCGTTATATCATGCTATTTTTTTATTTTTCAAATTAAGTTTCCTTCATAACCAGAAAAGTGAAACAAATTCGCCATTTCCTCATTTTAGAACCAACTTTGGCAGAGATATTGAAGAAACGGAGAATAATGCTACATAGATTCTGGGTATAACGACAACAATTGAGAGAAAGAAGAATAGATTAAAGACATGACATAATACGGAATACTGTAGAAGAAATTTGAGTTCAATGTTTACATCAAATATTGGGAACCGAAGATTTAAATCGGTTTTAGTTACGTACGAAGTTTTGTAAAACAAAACCAAATTTTGACATTTAGAAAAATGGAGTGAACGTTTTTAAATATATTATTGTTTACAATCTGATAACACGCCATATAATAGCGTTGTTGGTAAAAACAGCATGTTACAAGCTAAAATGTTGTATGTTCGATTTCTAGTGCAGTCGAATTTTTAATTCGACTAAAAATTCTGGCGGCACGAACGTCCTGGGTTTAACTCAGCCTCTACCATAAATTAGTATTGTACACATGTTCTGGGGATAAAGACGGCGAGGGCTGATAACCCAGCTGAAGTCTCGTGATGATTTCCTGTTGAGAATTGATTCTTAGCCTCCTACAACCTGAAGGACCTTCAAATGCCTGTAGTAGGATTACTTTACTTTTTATCCAAAATTTTAACGATTATAATCTTTATTATTTTGAATATATTGTAAATCATAAATTATTTATGATGCATTATATTTCAGCTCGCCATGAGTACTTCAGGAGTGACTTCTGGTGCAATGTTTGGGTTATTCAGTTTTGGGATGTTTTATCCACGAGGCAACGCTAAAGTAAGATTTGTTTAAGTATAAACTGTGCATGATAATAACAAGAAGAATTCCCGAGATTATTTTCGTTAAATTGAAATTAACTTAATTAGCATAATTGTAATACATTCTTTAAAAAATGTTATAACTTTGTAAGTATGATATTTATTTTAATTCCGTCATTAATTTAGATACATACCGTCAACCGGGGTTACTTTGACTCGAAAGGCTACTTTAACAGAATTGGGGATTCTTTGACATTTTAAATTTCTTGCGTGTTTTGGGCTATTTTGACAACAATGCAATGATGTAGATAAGTCCTTGAAGGCGCACGAATAATTAAGTTGTTTTAAAAGCGGATGTTAATTGTTGGAGATACATCTGTGTTACTTTCAACAACAATGGATTGCCAGCAAGGATAAAATTAATTTCTTAATAATATCTCAGTTGATTTTCTGTGTAGAAAGGAGTCACAATGGTTAGAGATCATAAAAAGAAACCTGGGAGTCGTGCATACAAGATTAACCGTGATGAAGATCTTAAAAAAACCCCTTGAAGAATTGAGAAGTGGGAAGTTATCTCAGAAGCAAGCTGCAGAAATATAACGCAAAAAGAATCACTATTTTGTGCAAACTCCGTGGTGATCATCAGGGAAAGCCAGGGTTCCCCACAATTTTGAATCAAGAAGAGGAGAAGTTGATTTCTGGAACCTTAGGAACTGTTACAGACTGGGGCTTTCCTATGTCTAAGAGTGATATTCGCTCTGTTGTAAATAAATGTTTTCTAATTAATTCCTGATTGTCTAATTACAATAATTATATGATAGCCTAAAACATGCAATATGCTTACTTAATCTGGAAATGAATTTTGTGTTCTGTTGCGTGTCAGAATTGATAATGGAGTTTAAGTTTATTTTGTCAAATTATAGTTATACAAACATTTGTAGTAAGGTTGTTTACAATAAAAATATTTTAAAAAAGATAAATTGGTGTCAAAGTAGCACCTACAATGGGTCTACTTTGAATTATAGTGAAAACAAATGTGATGTCAAAGTAGCCCAGCACATGGACAAAACAGACCTAAAAAAAATCATTGTTGTCGTACTAAGTTTCTGTTTGAGGAGGACAGTACCAAATGGAATTTGTAGTCTAACGTTCAATTGGTACAATAAATTATACATTCAATTTTTTCGGCATAAATCATACGAATTAGACCTTAAAAACCTTCGAAAATGTGTCAAAGTAGCCCCGTTTTACGGTACGTAAGTGAAAGGAGTAAATATTCAAATTAAAACATATATTTGAAGTCATAATTTACAAGTCTCTGTCTTCGACAGAATATAAAATATAGTTTAAATTTAAGATACAAAATTTTCTAAAATTATCAATGATCCAAGAATGGAATAGTTTTTATCTGGTATCTCTAATTAATACAGTACTAATGACAGTAATAAATAAATGATATTAAAATTGCCGTATAATCTTCTTAAACTATTTCAATGAAAATAAATAAATAAAAATGACTAAATATCTTGAGAGAGAAGATTAATTATCTTGAAATTAATGCCAAAAATCGATCCATTAGAGAATTATATCAGGGAATTAGGATAGAGAAGAAAGTGTTTCAGGCTAGAACAAACATAATTAAGAATACCAATGGAGATATGATTGTAGATTCCAGGAGTCTATTAAATAAATGGAAAAGTTACTTAAACAGCTATTAAATGTATATACAGAACAGGATATTGAAGAGGATAATTTAAAGACAAGCAGAAATGATAATCGTAGAATAAAGTGCATTAGAGGTTGAAATGGCAATAGAAAAGTTGAAGATGTATAAAGCATCAGGTTCAGATGAGATCCCAACAGAACTGATAAAATCAGGGGGAGAAAAAATGATTGACAAGATATGCCGGTTGCTTAATATGATTTGGAATAAAGAAGCTCTTTCAGATGAATGGAAAGAATCGATTATCATACCAATTTATAAGAAAGGAGATTGCAACATATAGGGGCTTCTCATTACTTTCAACTTCGTACAAAATTCTAACAAATATTAGATTTTAGATTTATTTAGATTTTAGATTTATTTAGCCTGATATAGTTAAGGCCATGTGACCTTCCCTTCCACTCACCAAGACAAACATATATTACATCAGAATACAATCTCAATTAACTCTAATATTAAATACTAAATAAAAAATTCATCGAAAAGATAATATCTATTATATTACGATCTATAATGCAAACCAGTTAATGTTAGTTAAAATTAAGTCTAAAACTAATAATAACATGTATACAAGTAAGACATATTAAATTGTCCCTGTCTAATGTAGGTAAAAAAACAATGAAAAATAATGAGATATAGAAAACTAATTTTTCGATTATACAATATTTAAAACAAAAGAAAAGAAAGTATTTGTTAATCTTAATATTATTTTCATAACTAATTGAATTTATTAATTGTTAAAAGAATACAATCAGTGAGGTTTATTTAGTAAACATACTTTCTCCTTATATTGACGACATTCTAGATCATCAATCCGGATTTAGAAGAAACAGGCCTACAATAGATCAGATTTTTAGTTTAAGGTAGATTTTAGAGAAGAAATGGGAATATAATGAAACTGTACATCAACTATACATAGACTTCAAAAATGCATACGATTCAATTCAGACGGATAAGTTATATAGTATCCTGCTGGAGTTCGGATTTCCTAAAAAAGTTAGACTTATACGAATGTGTCTAAATGACACAAAGAGTAGGGTGCATGAAGGCAAACAGATTTCGGATACTTTTCAAATCCACAATGGGTTGAAACAAGGAGATGAACCATCTCCTCTACTATTTAATTTTGTACTAGAGCATGCCATCTAGTCTTTAGAGGATAAAGAAGGCCTACAACTCAATCGTATTAATAAGCTGTTAGTTTATGCTGATGATGTAGTACTGTTGGGCTATAGCGAGGAGATACTAAAGGCCAACAGGCACTCACTATTGAGTAACACTAAGAAATTGGGACTGTAAGTAAATTTCAATAAAACTGAATATATGGTCACACATATAAATATATTATATAATGTAAATGAACTGCTGATGACAAATTAGGGAAATTTTGAGGAGGTGGCTGAATTCAAATACCTAGGAACAATAATCACAAATAGGAATGAGATGCAGAAAGAAATTAAACATAGGTTCAATTCTGGAAATGCGTGCTATTATGCATTGCAGAGACTCTTCACGTCCCAACTCTTTCAAAAAACGTTAAACTGAAAATATATAAAACTATTATTCTACCAGTTATGTTATATGGGTGCGAAATATGGACTCTTACTTTAAGGGAGGAAAGATGATTACGAGTGTTTGAGAATAAAGTTCTCAGAAAAATTCTTGGACCAAAGAGAGATGAACAGACAGGTGAATAGAGAAGACTACATAACAGTGAACTACATGGTCTTCATAGGAAGCCAGATATAATGAGAACAGTTTATTCTCGTAGACTGCGGTGGGCAGGACATGTGGCACGAATGGGGAATGAAAGACGTGCATGGAAGCTTCTTGTAGGAAAACCAGAGGGAAAACGCGCAGTTGGAAGGCCAAGAATGAGGTGGGAGAATAACATTAACTATGATTTGAGGGAAGTAGATTATACATAGGATGATTGGAAAATATTAGCTCACGATAATGATGTATGGAGAGCTTATGTCCGCGCGGCCATGAACGCAAGGGTTCGGTAGTGCCAGTGAGTGAGTTAGTTATATATCTATTCTTTTAGCAAATTACGGAAGAATTAATATATTGAAAAGATGACCATTATATATATATATATATATATATATATTCATTCACATTGTTCTGCCCTATAGCAGGTCTTTCACTGGAAACTCACCATTCTCCACTATTTCATTAACTCAACTTTATTTTTTGTATCCGCACACAAACCATTTATTTTAATATCGTCTATCATCTGATGTCTTATTCTGTCTCTTTCTTTCCGTTGACCATTCCTTCTAGGGCATCCGTAAGCAGGCAATTTCGTCTTAGCTAGTAGCCAATCTAATTTATTTTCCTCTTCTTTATGAGTTCAAGCATTGTTCTTCTTTCACCCACTCTGTCTAGCACATATTTATTTTTAAATTTGTCTGTCCATTTTATACGTTACATTCTTCTCCGTATCCACAACTCAAAAGCTTCCAGCCGTTTTTCCTCATTCCGTCGTAATGTCCGAGTCTCTACACCATACAATGCTACACTCCACACAAAGCACTTCACTAGCTTGTTCTCTAATTATTTTGCCAAAGGACCGCAGAAAATTCTTCTCTTCTTGTTAAAAGCTTATTTTGCTATTACAATCCTATGTTTTACTTCTTGACCGCAGTTCATGTTACTACTGATAGTACAACCCAAGTATTTGTAGCTCTCCACTTGTTCATATTTAATCCTCATGTCTATCTGCCTTGGTTTTCTTCCTATAATCATGGCCTTCGTCTTATTTACATTTATCTTCATTCCATAATCACATAAACCTAGCATATAATATATATATATATATATATATATATATATATATATGTGTGTGTGTGTGTGTGTGTGTGTGTGTGTGTTTCGCGCAGTAACCAACCAATGTATCCCTATGTGCCGTGGTGCAGAGTACGCTTATTCAAGTCTCCATGGGAAATGAAATATTTTATGGATTTTCAGATAGTATGGCGCCGGTGTCCACTCAGCATCATGAGGAATTGAGTAGCGGCTCCTGGTTGAGAAAACCAGCTATAACAGCTCTCGTATCCGACTTGTTGATCACATGTCACCCTCATACATGCTGGACGATCGTGCATCCCTGTGGATGCGAGTTCAGCAGCAGTCTCGTCAGCCTGTCGCGCCATGATATATATATGTGTGTGTGTGTGTGTGTACGTTATTTTTATTTATGTGAGTGTCAACGCTATAGCGGCCGAATTTTTTTTCGGAATCAATCTCGTCATCTAGCAAACAATTAAATGTAAGATCGAGTTCGTTAATAAGCAACATCGGACGATTAGAGTGGGGATTCACCAGAAGCGAACATTTAAAAAATCGCACTAGCGGCCTTAATTTTCGATTTTTCTCCATGAAGCTCGCAAATTTAAAAATCACTCTACTGACCAGTTCTTTTCTAGTGTCGAAACTGTATACATATATTTTAATTAATAAAACAGATATATATTCCGTAAACTAGAAAAATCGGACTATAAATTCGAATTACTGGGGGATTTGCTTATTTTAGGAGTGACGTAATTTTATGTCTTCAACATTACTCAATGATGTATACATAAAAAAAACGTTAGTAGAATTCAAGTAAAAATGTTCGCAGAAAACATTGATAAACTTAAGGTTAGTAAATATATGTATAAAGAAAAGTCATTAATAAGTACTTTTTTTGTGAAAGTCAGATGTTGATTTTTTTCGTTTTCAACAGTAACCAAACTACTCTTTCTGATAGATATGAACATCCCTTACATACTCAGTAATGTTATTTTCTGTTCTTTTCAGGGAGCTTTGGCTGGAAGTATCAGCTGTCTACTAATCATGGGTTGGATTGTTTTCGGCTCCCAGATGGCAATGGCTAACGGGTCTTTCAAATATAAGGCTCTTCCTACCACAGCTGAGGGATGTTTCAATACTAATCTGACGGAATCAATATCGTAAGAACGTTTTTACATACTTTCAGTTCAAATCCAGCTGGGAGGTTTTTTTAGAAGAGTATTACTTTTAGCTCATACTACAATAGTATCGAATTTAAACATATTTACATTTTTACCTTATTCTGTAAAATATTAAAACTAAAAATAAAGAAATTGTTTTAAAAAACTAAAACAACACGCTTTATAGAAACCGAACTAAAAAATGAAAAATAATTTTAATTACCAACACGCTTGGGATAAATAATTTTACCATCAAAAGCGTGGGGTGCTTTTATGATTTTAAATTTTCTTCTTAGAGACTTTACTTTTACCAATATCTGTTTATTATCAAATATATTAATTGATAAAGAGCACCCCATGCTTTTGATGGTAAAATTATTTATCCCAAGCGTGTTGGAAGTTAGAATTATTTTTCATTTTATTAGATACTGTTTCTAATAATGCTTGTTGTTTTAGTTTTTTAAAACTATTTTTTATTTTTTAACACTACATATACTATAATTTACTACGTACTATTTAACATTATGTATATGAGAAAAAAGTTGGAATTTATAGTTTGCAATTATTTTATTTCAGGGAGGAAGTAACATCAGAAGACATATTTGTGTTATTCAGGATCACATTTCTGTATTATACCGTAATGGGAATGTTCATAGTATTTGTTGTAGGAACAGTAGTCAGTTTGATAACAGAGCCATCTGATGTAGAAACTATGAACCCAGTGCTCTTCACGCCTTTAGTGAGGAAATATGTTCTCAAGAAGATATCGAAACAAAATTCAGAAATGCAAGAATTCGATGGAATAACAGCCAAATCTGACTCTTCTAATTCAACAATAAAAGTGTAAAATACAAATTACAATTAAAAAAATTAACTTATGATTCTTGTTTAATTAATAATAACTAACTCACTAACTCACTGGCACTATCGAACTCGTAGGTACATGGCCGCGCGGATATAAGCTTTCTATACATCCCTATCCTGAGCTAATGATTTCCAATCATTGCCTATATAATCTACTTCCATCAAATCATGGTTAATGTAGTTCTCCCATCTTTAATAAATAATAGCCTAAGTATTTATAAATTTGTGTAAAATAACCAGACATTTTTCTGGTGGCACGATTAAGGTAAAGAAAGTAATTTTCACAAATATATTGTAAATCTAGAATATCATATTTTCTATAAATATGTTGGATTTAAAATCGATAAGAAACACATTGTCGACTATAACAACATTTATTTTCTAAACGTGTTACTATATAGATTGTAATTAATTTTATTTACAAAACATTTTAAACTCAAATATATTTTCAACTGCAAAATTATTAAGATTCAGTAGAGTATTTGAGGACTTTTGTATTCATTACGTACTATGTATGTACTATATATAGAAAAATATCAGACAGACCATAATTCCCTAACAAAAATCCCTATTAAAATTCTTATTATCTTCTTTAATAAGTATGAACATGCTGCAGATTTGTTAAACAGAATCAGCTAGATTCACAGAGAAAGGAGAATGATCAAAGGCAAAAAGTTATTTCTTTTTATGATTTAGCTTTGCTTCTTTATTTGTTTACCACTTGTACTTAGATCATTGTATTCCAGGAACCACTGACGTCCGCATGAGATTGAAGTCTCCAGCTATCAATTTTTCCCAATGTTGGTTTCATTTTACTTTTATAAGTTTTAAATATCCTAGTCCATTGCTGTCGTAATTCAAAGCCGGATGTAAAAGGAACAATAATCATTTTACAGATTTTTCAAATTCCAGGTTAGTTGGATCTTTTACATGCTTTTAATCAATTAATCTGAACTCAAAGCATTAATAATAATAATAATAATAATAATAATAATAATAATAATAATAATGTTTTATTTATTCTGGCAGAGTTAAGGCCATAAGGCCTTCTCTTCCACTCAACCAGCACAAATACAAATAAATATTTAACAAATATAGATATACACTATACTAATTATAAACATGGGGCACGCCGTAGCGTAGTGGTTAAGGCACTGAGCTACAAGCTGGAGGGTCGAGGGTTCAAGTCCCGTTGGGGTCAGGATTTTTAAACTGACCCAAACCTTCTGGCGGCACCATGGCCCTGGGGTCGACTCAGCCTCTAACTGAAATGAGTACCAGACGCTTGTTCTGGGGTAAAGGCGGCCGTCACGCAGGGCTGACAACCCGGCTGACATAAAGTGCCGATTGTCTAGAAAAAGTGGGAGCCTTAACCTCCTACTACCCCAAGGGCCTCATGAGGCCTGTTGTGGGATCACTTTACCTTTTTTTTTAAATTATAAACAGTTAAATATACATTAAATGTAGCAATGTAAATTTCATGTACAAACAACATTTTATACGATAATAATAATAATATAATTATAATAATATAATAATTATAATATAATTATAATAATATAATAATAATAATAATAATGATAATAATAATAATTATAATAATAATAATAATGATAATAATAATAATTATAATAATAATAATAGTATGATTATGATAAATTATACGAGAGACACCAATTAATATATATACCTTACACTGGGTAATGATGAAGTCGAGGTTAGAGCACATATAAATTTAGATTTCTTTTAAAAGTTGCCAAAAAAACTCGTACTTAGATTTTGAACTCGCGAATTTTAGATCGATGTATGGAGTGAATATGGTTAAGATTGAATAACCGGTACCAATTCGACAATGTTATTCTTTAAATTTACATCGGTTGTTTAACATGCTGTACACCTCTAGTAAGATAGCTTTTAACTTTATCGTACGAAGTAAGTCTCGTTATCGAATTCTCTTCAACCGAAAAATGTAATCGACCTTAACAGGAATTGAATTAAAGAACTACAGATACAAAGACGATGTCTCCTGATATTCAACAGTTAGTGAGACAGTTATTTCAGCAATAGTTCTATTACGCAATATCGCTTCAAAATTCATAAATTATTCACATGTTCTAAATCAGAGGTGGCACTCTACGATTTAAAGTACAGGAACCAGTGGTACAGGACCGTTTAGTGGACAGTAACTCGATAGAAATTGAGATTAAAATTGAGTCGTGACACAGCGATTGCCCATTTTTGTTCTAAATATTATGTACCACCAATGTAGTTGGATAAAGGAATACACTGCAAGCCGGGAGGTCTAAGATTCGAGTCCCGACTTGGTCTGGATTTTAAACTATCCTGAACATTCTGCAGTAACATAATAATAGATTTATGTAGCCTGGTGGAGTTAAGGCCATGTGGCCTTCTCTTCCACTCACCAGGACAAACATATGTTGCATATAAATACAAAACTTAATATAATAGTCATACTAAAGAATTAATTATCTGTCAAATTGAATAATAATGAAAATGATGTCTAATAATACAATGCAATTAAATACAATCAAATTAAATTAATGATAGAATGAATACAGACAGGAATAACAGCTCGAATCTACTAAACATAAAAAGAAAAGAAAGAAAAAATACAAAGAAAGTAATAAACTACAATGAATTAATCTATGCTTTTTATACAAGGCATTAGGTAAGTATATTAAAGAATCTTAAATCTATTTTTTATTAAATAACGAATAAGCACATTAT
Source organism: Diploptera punctata (assembly GCA_030220185.1). Taxonomy (NCBI): domain Eukaryota; kingdom Metazoa; phylum Arthropoda; class Insecta; order Blattodea; family Blaberidae; genus Diploptera; species Diploptera punctata. Next base: position 910,338 of record JASPKZ010009829.1, on the reverse strand, counting down.
TAAGTTTTAAAAAGTAATATTAGTGAGTTGTTTTTGTTAGTAATTTTATTTTCAATTTGTTTCTGAAAGATGGTAAAGTTCGGCAGTCTCTGACATAGGGTGGAAGGGAATTCCATGTTCTAGCAAGAGAAATTGTAAAAGATTTCGAATAAGAGGTAGTATGATGAGGAGGGATATAAATGACACTGCGCTCAAAGGGATCGGGTATTTAAGTTATGTGTATCAGAGAGTCTAGTGAAGCGGTGTGATAAATAATAAGGTAATGATGTGTGTAATATGTTATAGAGAAGGCATAGGGAATGGATGGTTCTACGATCTTGTGGACGAAGCCATGACAATTGTTCCAGGGATGGTGTAACGTGATCAAATCTACGTATACCACAAATAAAACGTATGCAAGAATTATGAACACGTTGAACTCTCTGAGTAAGAACAGTATTTAGGTCTGTAAAAAAAGTATCAAAATAATCAAAATGGGGCATTGCAAGTGTTTCTACTAATATTTTCCTTAGAGAAAACGGTAAACAATTTCTTATACGATTTAATGAGTGTATTATTGAGATGATAGTTTTGCAAATGTAATTTATTTGTTTATTCCAAATTAAATGTTTATCCATAAATACTCCTAGATTTTTTACTATCTTACTATAAGGGATCTGAACCCCATTAAGTAACACATTTAATACTGCATTTGTGTTAATTGAGGATAATAGTCTCTGATGTCCCATAATGATTGCTTGTGTCTTTCTAGGATTTAACTGAAGTCCATATTTCTCTGTCTACGCAGTTAGCGAGTCAAGGTCCTCATTAATTTTGGTTACCGCGCCATTTAAAGAATATTTGTCTGAGTGAAACAGCTCTGGGGTGGAGAGGATAAAGGCAATCTTCACGAAAAGATAACCCGATTGATACTTCTCGTGATGAGTATGTTTTAAGGTAGGAACATTAACCTCACAGTCCTCAAGTGCCTCCTAAGGCCTGTTGTGGAATACCTTTACCTTAATTTGAAGTACAAGAAAATATCATACATATATTTGAAGGCAAATGTCTAAAACACAATCGCTAAAATGTTGCGCGTACATTATGTACATATATGTATATAATCTCGTTAATTCATCGTCATACAGTATCTCTGACATACAAAAATTATAGTATAGACTTTGAAGCAATTGTGTGTAGGCCGACCTCAAACAATATGTTTGACGAGATCATATCAGATATTCGTAACATATGTTTCCTTTCAAGGTTTCTCTAATGTAGAATTGTGAGGTAATTAAAAATCACAAATTTGCTACTAATTCTCTACGAAGTGAATTGAACAAGTAAGTACTGGTTACGATTTATAGTATTACACTAAGATATTAATTATAAAATTGGTACCTGGTAAGTCAGTTGTCCTCAACTAAATTATTAAACTTCATCAAGTTACTCCAATGTGGAGGCCTTTCAAAAATAATGTTTCATCTTCTGCATTTTAACTGGTACTGGTATTTTGCTTAAGCAAAGAATAAAGACCTACTTAATGAGAACATACCCTCATACATAAATCCGTTATACAACACAATTAGTACAACACCGTCAGTATCAGTTAAAATGCAGAAGATGGAACATTGTTTTGAAAGGCCTCCATATTGGAATAACTTGGTGAAGTTTAATAATTTAGTTACGATTTATAGTATTACACTAAGATGTAAATTATAAAATTGGTACCTGGTAAGTCAGTCGTCCTCAACTAAATTATTAAACTTCATCAAGTTATTCCAATATGGAGGCCTTTCAAAAATAATGTTTCATCTTCTGCATTTTAACAGGTACTGGAATTTTGCTTAAGCAAAGAATAAAGACCTACTTAATGAGAACATACCCTGAGACATAAATCCGTTATACAACACCATTAGTACAACACCATCAGTATCAGTTAAAATGCAGAAGATGGAACATTGTTTTGAATGGCCACCATATTGGAATAACTTGGTGAAGTTTAATAATTTAGTTGAGGACGACTGACTTACCAGGAACCAATTTTATAATTTACATTTGATTACATATCTTCAACGGTGCTTTAATATGAGTTTCAAAAATGTTGAGTATTACACTATTTAGAAACCTCTATCTAATATGAATTATATTTGTGCACTTAAAATCTGAAATACCTCAATTCATTTTTAATACATGCATGTAAGTGTATTATATCTTGGATGATATAATTATATAGGTACCTACTTCAAAATTTCTAATTGTTAACATTATATTTAAATATAAAATCAACTATGTATGTTCATATATATATATATATATATGGGTAATCCACCGCTGTGGTCTCGAGGTAGCATGCTAACTTGTCACGCAGCGAGCCTGGGTTCGATGCACGGTCGGGGCAGTTTTTCTGGGTGAGGTTTTTATCGGGGTTTTTTCTCACCTGTAAGACAAATGTCAGGAAAACTTTAAGGCCCAAGCGGTTCCCGAAATCATATGGCCATCATCATCATCCTTCTCATTATCATCGTAATATCATCATCCTTCACCGGTGTGGAGAGCAACGGGAAGCTACCACACCTACAATTCCGTAGTAAAGCTGCAAACATAGCATGAAAAATGCTATGATTGCAGTGAAGGACCTGCCTTCGGGCAGAATTACTATGAATGAATATATGGGTACATATTACAGTAGCTGAATAAAATAGTCTTGCCTATGCTTGCATGGTCTTATACGTATAAGGGAGTTTTATTATAGATAATAATATGGTTTCGTGTATGGGGTGAGTTTTTATAAATTGAGGTCTGTGAATGAAAGCCATACATAAACCAATTTGGATTATACAATAATGTTTACCTCTATATGATACGGTTAATGATGTTCTCACTTTGAAATGGAGATAATGATATACTACCTATTCATTTAGCTGACATAATAATCTGCTAGTTTTTTTTTAGAGTTATATTTTTATTGGTTATAAAAATTAAGTAGGCCTATACCGTCAGCGAAAGAAGGTGATTTTTTAAATACGTATATTTATTATATACCCGTACGAAGGTAATACCTTTATTATTGTGTATGGAAGGAGAGTACATAAGTTCACGCAGACAATATTTAATAAAATACATTTTAAAAATAATTTATACAATGTATCTCCAAAGAAAGTCACATTTTGATAAACTATTTTTTTCATATACTAATCATAACTAAGGCTGATGATTTATGGTTCATATGATGCACTGGACTAACTAACTCAGTAGCTCTATCGAACCCGTAGGTCCATGGCCGCGTGGACATAAGCTCCCCATACATCCCTATCCTGAGCTAATGTTTTCCAATCATTCCCAGTATAATCTACTTCCATCAAATCATGGCCAATGTTATTCTCCCATCTCATTCTTTGTTTACCAACTGGGCGTTTTCCCTCTGATTTTCCTACGAGAAGCTTCCAGGCACCTCTTTCATTCCCCATATGTCACATGTCCTACTCATCTCAGCCTATGAGACTTAACTCTTCTTATTATATCAGGCTTCCTATGCATATTATTGTAGCTCACTTATGTAGTTTTCTCTAGTCACCTGTCTCTTCTTCTCTTTTGGCCCAACATTTTTCCTAAGAACTTTATTTTCAAATACTCGTAATCTTCTTTCCTCCCTTACAGAAATAGTCCATGATACGTATCCATATAATATAACTGTTTTATATATTTTTTAGTTTAACATTTTTCGAAAGGGGTTGCGAAGACAAAGAGTCCCTGTCATGCATAATAGCATGTATTTCCAGAATTGAGCCTATGTTTTAATTTCTTTGTGCATCTCATTCCTATTTGTAACTATTGTTCCTAGATACTTGAAATCAGCCACTTCTTCAAAATTCCCTTCATTTGTCATTATTGTCCTTTTCTATTATATAATGCATTTCTATGTGTGAACATATATTCGTTTTATTGATGTTTATTTCCAGTCCCAATTTATTAATGTTATTCAACAGAGTATGCGTGTTGGCCCTTAGCATCTCCACGTTATCGCTCAATAATACTAAATCATCAGCATAAACTAACAGCCTATTAACAACAATGAGTTGTAGGCCTTCTTCATTCTCCAAATATTTTATGGCATGCTCTAATACAAATTTGAATAGTAGAGGAGATAGTGCATCTCCTTACTATAACCCACTGTGAATTTCAAAAGTATCAGAAAACTGTTTTCTTACACGCACCCTATTCTTTGTGTCATTTAGACACGTTAAGTTTTTTTTGTGAGATGTTACATCACAGTGCCTCGAAATTGGCGCCGTGTATAATGTAAACAATATCGATGCGGTTTTCCAACTCTTGACAGACTCTGGAGAACATATCAAGTATGATTATAGCTGCCCGCGGCTTTTTCAATCCTCATTTAAAGTTCAAATCTATGACATGCGCATGCGACCCTCGGAACCAAAATCAAGATAATTCTGCTAACAATATATCTTCATAAGACATCTTTGTATTCTACTTCTTTGATTGTAGCAATTTTTTGCTTCTGGAATTCCCTCTATCATGATATCAGGTGTTTTCACGGGCACTTCATACTTGTAAGTCAAGCCTAAACATTGAATGTCAGCCTCGGTTGTCTGGGGAATAAGTTCCTTGCCTCTGGTTTCGAGGATCGCGGGTTCAAACCTGGCCGGGGTCGATGGATTCTTATGGTGGAAAAATCTAAAGGAAAAGTCCTGTGGGGTAATGAAAATATCTGGAGCTATAACAAATTTTATAACTTTATCATCTACCCTCAATAATTATTAAGGCGTGGTCATGAAAATAAATCAATTGCTCTATAATGTCTTCAACCCGTAGATCCAGAATATGAAGATTTTCAGGCTCGTAAAAGAACCTTAAGCCTAAATTAGATCTCTGAGCAAAATTTAATCGGACTTTTCCAACCAAGTAATGCCTTAGTTGCCTACAATATGGCTTTTGATACTCGTACTTTGCAGTTCAAGGGCATGTTATTGTAATTCCCACAACTGTTTGGAAGCGGTTGTTTCTTTCAGTTGCCGAGGTTAGTTGATCCCTATGACAACTGACACTACGTGATTTTTGTCGCTGCCAGAAGAGTTCCATTCTACAAATTATTACACTAACCATATTAGTCTACAGCTGGTTTTATAGTCGAATGGAAGCTGACATCGATGTAAATGTATGTTTTACTTTGTCATCCACTGCTCGACGTTGATCGGTAAAGTAATACCAAATTCCCTATGTATGTCTCTTGGAGGCAATTTGCTAATTACATGTCACTCATTCGTTGACACCTGTACGGAAATAAGTTTTATTAATTAAGGTCCCACTTGGGAACGTGTGGGTATACACTAAACTAGATTTATATTATAGCCTATAGAATACACGTGTAACATAATATAACATTTTCTCCGTCAGATAACGACATTTATGATATGTTATAAGTAGTTTTATTTGCATTTAAATTAATCCATAGCAGTAGGCCTATATTTTTTCCTCTCTTATTCATTAGTTTTTTTTTCAATAAATGAATATTTATATTTTATACAGTAATTATACTGTCATGTGATCATTTATTTCATTGAGACATAATCTTAAATTTAAAGATGTAAATTTTATTTAACCTATTTGAGTGGTATACAATATTTTAAGGTTTCAGCTCTTTCAGGTAAAATAAATCTATTATTATTATTATCATTATTATTATTATTATTATTATTATTATTATTATTATTATTATTATTATTATTATTATTATATTATATTCAGAATGTTAGCAAATATAAGTACGAGTACGGTAAATACAAAGGAACTTTATTTTGGATGGCTGGATACGACTATATTCGTACTAATGCTGGCTTCATCAACAATGATTGGAATTTACTTCGGTATCTGGGGGAAAAGAGAAGATACCCCAAAGGAATATCTACATGGAGGAAAGAAAATGAGCACTGTACCAGTTGCTGTCTCACTCGTAGCCAGGTGATTAAAATTATACAAAATAAACTACCATTAAAAAAAAGACTGCGTAGAATATATCTTTATTAAGTCCAATCAGACTAGTCTATTTTCTGGAGACCAACATTCCAAGCATATACGTTGTTCGGAAATTCATACTACAAACTTCTAGGGCTAGTAGAGGGGACTGAGTAGAGAATATTTTGAATAGGAACCCATGTCCGGAAAGTACCGTTTTCGTGCTACAGCCATTACATTTGTCGGATTTGCCGGTGTTGTTTTACAACCGGATAGGCAGTACATGACGTCAAGAGTTATGGTCGTTGCACAAGAGATTAACGGGACTCCAGGTATGATGGAACGAGTGTACCGGAACATAATTCGTCGGTACAATGTGTGCAACGATGTCGGTGGTCGTCACATCGAGCCTCTGTTGTAGTGGGCAGTTTCGTATGGGATACATCCAATGAGAAGACAGAAACAAATTTGTTTTTTTTCCCCACTGTTGACACAACTGTTATTGTGATAAATGAAAGTGTTTTTATTATTTTGGTACTGTTACCAAATAAATATGACTTTCTTTTGAAATGAGTCAATAGTCATTTAATTGTGTACCTTAATTCACAACTCAATTGACATGACGATCTTCTGACGTCATATACTGCCTATCCGGTTGCAAAGCAACACCGGCAAATCCGACACATTGTAAATGGCTAAAGCACGGTAAAGGCATGTTTCCGAACATGGAGTTCCTATTCAAAATGTTGTGTACGCAGTTCCCTCTACAAGCGCTAGAAGTTTGTATATGAATTTCTGAACACTCTGTAGCGATTATCAATTCATTACAATTGTTCATTTTGATCGTCAATTAAAAAATAAGTATGTTGGAAGACAACTGACCCATTATAATACATTATGAAAACAGTTCCTTTGCATTAAAAGAATAGAAAATAAGTATTTCCAGATGAGTAGAGACGTAAAATCTAAATGAATTCGTAAAACAGTTTTGATTATTGAAAGGTACAAAGAATTATTTCATGTAATTTTATTTTAACTACACTGCTAAAAACAATTAGAGGAACACTATGAAATATGCAAATATTTTTTCATTGGATAAAGGTACAAACATGAAATTAATAAAGTACATTATTTGTGGTTATTTATTTATTTATTTATTTATTCATTTATTGCTCATGTCAGTAAAAACAAATGAATAACGCTGACAATTAACTTTTCAAATAATTCCGCTATGTAAGCAATTGAATCTTGTGCTTATTTTTCAAAGTTAACACTCGTTATATAGAGTTAGTATCGTGTATGGCCTCCACGACATTCGATGACAGTTTGGCACCTTCGTGGCATGCTCCCAATGAGATTTTGGATTTCCTCTTGCGGGATATTCTCCCATTCCTCCTTCAGAGCATCTCCAAGTTCCTCCAGTGTTTCTGGAGCATGATGTCGGTTCCTGACCTTCCTGTCTAGAAGATCCCACAAGTGTTCAATAGGGTTGAGGTCTGGGCTGACCGCTGGCCACTCCATTACCTCAATTTCATTCCTCCTCAGAAAATCCCTGGCGACAACCGCAGAATGTGTCCTGGCTTTATCCTGCATAAACAGAAATCCAGGGCCTAATCCAATGGCAGCAGGTACTACATGCTCTTCCAGAACGTGCTCGATATACCGGACAGCATTCAGTCGCTGGGGAACAAGTACAAGGTCCGAACGATTGTTGTACATAACTCCGGGCCACACCATTATGGAACCTCCTCCGAATCTATCAATTTCCTGTACAGCCTCTGCAGAAAATCTTTCTCCTGGCCATCCCCACACCCTCAATCGACCATTACAACGTGTAAGACGATACCTGGATTCGTTCGAGAAGAGCACAGACTCCCACTGGTTCAGGTTCCAATCACCATGGTTTTCAGCATACGTACGTCTTGCTGCCTTATGCCCATTTGTTAAGCGTGGTTTTTTAACGGTCCTTTTTGGACGAATATTCTCTTTCCTTAATCTGTTCCTTATGGTTTGGTCTGAAACCCGATTCCGGAAGCCATATGAAGGTCATTCTGCAGGTCTTTTGCAGTTTTTGTACGTTGTCGAAGAGCAGAAAGAACAACGTATCTGTCATCCTGGGGGTTTGTTTTAAATTTACGGCCCTGGCCACGTCTTCTACAATACTGACCTGTTTCTCTGTGCCTGTTGCGTAACCTGGACACCACGGAAGGAGAAACCCCCAAGCTCTCTAGCCACTTGTCGCAGAGATTGACCTTGTCGTAAAAGATGTTGAGCATGATACACTTCAAACTCATTTAAATGCCTCATTTTGTCAGAGACTTCAATAAACAAGGCAATAATCAACATTCGTCACTATAGCAACATCAGGGGAAGCTTACCAATTAGAAGTGGCCAGTGCCTTCCAAAATAAAAAAATTCTCTATATTGTTATTTGAGGTAATTTCTCTGTATTTAGGCCATGGATCTTTAAAATTTGTATCCAATGATAAAATTAATAATTCAATTTACATATTGTCCAACTTTCAGCATCACAGCTTTAAAAAACAATTACTTATTCAATGTATTACAAGTGTTCCTCTAATTGTTTTGAGCAGTGTATTTTATTTACTATTAATATATATGTTTTTTCACCAAATGTTGTAGAAATGTCCCCGTAAAATATCCTCAGAATGAACTGTCTCGCATTCAGTGCAGAAGCTATTATGATTATTTAAAGGTAAATTAGGAATAAAGTAATATATTCAAAATGTGTTCTAAGAGCGCGTAAACGCACAGTTATCATCATTAATATGTATTGTATTAATATACACATCCATTTCTATTTGAATAGACTTGTAGTTTACTCATGAAATTACTAATTCAGTTGTCACATTTTATATGTATTTTTCTTTTTTAACAAACTCTAATGTTCAATTTGTCGTCATTATGTATGACTGTAAATTACGAGGCGTGTTTGTAAAGTAAGTTCCGAAATGCTGTAGTAATTAAACAGGAAGATATTTACTAATCATTTTTGTTGGATTTTATTCCTAACATTTCAATTAGTTTTTAACATAATCTCCGCCATTATTGAGGCATTTATCGAGTCGGGACACAAATTTTCTATCCCTCATTGTAGAATCCGCCCGCCTGTGATGAGAACCACTTCCGCACTGCTGTTTTCACTTCATCCTCGCCTTTAAAACGTTGGTCACTGAGAAAAGTCTTGAAGTGCAAGAAGAGATGACAGTCACTTGGGGCCACATCCGGGCTGTAGGGAGGATGGTCAATTTGTTTCCAGCCAAATTTCGTGATGATATTTTGGGTGTCACGAGCTGTGTGTGGCCAAGAGTTGTCATGAACCACACAACTCCACCGGTCAGCATCCCACGTCTCTTGTACTCAATGGCGCGACGGAGCTTCTTTAAGTCTAACAATAGGTTTCTCTATTAATGGTTTCACCCTGAGGCAAGAATTCAATGAATAGGACTCCTTTTCTATCTCAAAAAACAGTGCACATGATATTACGTGTTGACATGGATTTATTGAATTTCTTTTTCCTTGGCGATGCAGTGTGGCCCCATTTCAAGGACTGCTGCTTCGATTCAGATGTCATGTGAGACGAGACACCCAATTCTCGGCATCTGTCACGATATGGTCAAGAAACTCATCGCCTTGTTAACCGTAACGTGTGAGAAAGCTCAATGCACTGGAAGCTCGTTTGGTTTTGTGTTCCTCGGTGAGCATCTTGGGAACCTATTGTGAGCGCAATTTTCGATATCGTAACATCGATCTGTCACAATTTTGTAGAGAACACTCCGTGACAATTGTGGGAAATTCAAGGAAAGCGAAGAAATTGCGAACCTCCTATCACGAATATTTTCATCGACAGCACGCACCGAATCGCCATTGATCAAAGATGGCCGACTGGTACGCTGTTCGTCGTGCACTGAGACGCGGCCTTCGTTGAACGTCCTAACCCATCCCCTGACCATACCATCACTAATGGCATCTTCATCATACACCTCAAAAAGTTGACGATGAATGTCAGCTGGTTTTATGTTTCTCGCATTCAAGAAACGGATAACAGACCGTATCTCACAGTCGGCAGGGTGCTAGATCAATTTAAACATTTCAACTGATCACAACTAACCACAGAAGTTCTGAAACTGCAAGCCCAGTTTGCTACAGGACTGAAGAAGAAAACGCGCATGCTTAAAATTACGATTGCAGCGATGCAAGGGCTATAAGTGAACACGGACTTTCTTTAAAACACGCCTCGTACTAGAATGAGATATAGTATTTTTAACAAGTTTTAAATGTATACACCATCTTCTTGTGCCCAATATTAAGTTTTGATTCTCTTCCTCCATTCATCTGTATCCTTGCAGTTACCACCCTGCAGTTCCCTGTCCTTCATCAAGTTCATAATTACTCTATCCATATCTTCTTAGGTCTCCCTCTTTTTTTCCTCCGATTTGGAATCCACTCCAAACTCCTAAGTGGCAATGTGCCTTCATTCATCTTCATGTATCCAAATAATTTTTCCCACAAATTGTATAATTGTTTCGTGAAAGTTTTTTTTCTCAGATAATACTGTTTCTGATCCTGTCTAATTTAGAGCGTCGAGTCGTGCTAATATAGTACAAATTAAAATATGTTTTGTATGTTTGCAGTTTTATATCAGGTATTATGGTGATGGGAGCTCCAACTGAAATTTATCTTTATGGTATTAACTATTTACTTATCTGTTTCTCCATACCTCTTGTGGGGGCAGCAACTTACTACATATATCTACCAGTATTCTACGATTTACAACTAACTTCTACTTATGAGGTAAACATAATTAGATGTACATAGCTCTACTGTGAGGAAATTATTATTTTCTAAAATGTCCTTTTACCTTTTGGTTATAAAACCTGCTGTTAAATCATAATTTTTAAAATCATACCTAATTGAAAATGATATTTGATAATACGTTACATATTCCAGAATTTTCAAAATAATGGATTTGTACAGTCCATGATCTTTATGGGCTTTCATGACCTAGCTACGAGGCGCCCCTTGCCTCTGACTTGAAGAAACGCAGTATCAAATTCTCCAATCCCATTATCCTCCCAAATACGCCCAAGACTTTCCAGTAAAGATTTCCCAATGAAAATGTTTAAATATTTCTATACTAACCCAGATCAGCTAAATTAACTGTCTACCTCGATATACTAGACTTAATATCTTTAACAATATAAGGACATCGATATGAATTATGGAGTTCATTAGAAAACCTGTTCAGTTTTCACATTTTATGGGATAGCAATATATTTTCAAATATATTTACCTTACTTTCTTCACTTAACACGATAGAGCATGTTTGACGCCTATTAAATAAAACAGATCAACTTTTTTTAACTTTGGATTTTTAGACAAAATCCATGGAGACAGGAGTTATTAATCTGTACAGTAACACCAATTTTCTGCAAGAAGCCTGTATTTAAATTATTCGTGTGTATGGTGTTTATTTGGATGTTGTTATGCATTATACGAACTATTTCCACACCAACTTCTCTAAACATTTAAGCTAAAATATATAGAATAGTGATTTTCCCACTTATATTGTAGATATGAAACATGATATTTTACTTTAAGAGAAGAAAAAAGATTATGAATATTTGAGAATAGAGTGCTTAAAAATATTTGGACCAAATTTGAGGCGAACAGATGGGTGAATGGATAAAACTATAAAATATTGAGCTATATGATATATATGGGAAACCATATGTAATAAGAACAGGTAAATATCGTAGATTGTGGTGTGCAAGATTTGTGGCTCGAATAGGAACAGAAATAGAGGCATAGAAGCGTCTTGTAGGAAACCCGGAGGGAAAATCCAGCTAGTAGTTGTAGAACGGGAAGGGAGAATATGATTAACCACGATTTGAGGAAAGTTAATTATACGGGAAAGACTGGAAAACCTGAACTCAGGTTATGGATGTATGAAGAGCTTGAGTCTACGTAGCCTTGAATCTCAGGTTCAATAGTGTCAGTTAGTTATTGGTTAGTTAGTATTATTTCGATCTGTTGATAATGGTTCTAGTTTTAAACATTTTAAATACGTCATAATAAATATTGCCTATATGACCAAAAAATTGCAAAGTAGAATACAAAGCGCAGAAATGAACTTCCTTAGAAGAACAAAAGGCTGCACAAGATTGGATCGGATAATGAATGTAGATATAAGAACAGAGTTAAATATATATCCATTGGATGAGAAAATCAGAGAATATAGAGAGAAATGGTTTACACATGTGGAAAGAATGAATGTATCAAGATTACCAAAAGCAGCCAAGAGGTTCAAGAAATGTAGAAAGGCCAGTGAAAAGATGGACAGAACAACTGTGAGGCGGAACAGGCAATTAGTCTAGCCCGTGAAGTGAAGAAGAAGAAGAAGCCTATATTTATCCTGCAATGATATGTTTTATTTTTATCAGGTGCATTTAAAGCTTACAGTGCGATCAGATATACTACACTCTATATTTTTTATGGGCACGAGTCGGACTTGCTTGATTAGTGTTTACACGCTCGCCTCTGATTCCAAGATTTAAGGATTCGAATCCCGTCTAGGTTGAATTTTTCAGTGCGTAGGAATTTTCCTAGTTCGGGTGCCTTCAGAAGGGAACTAAATTTGCGGATACAGTGACATAGATTTGCGGTATGCAAAAAAAAATCATACCTTAAAAAGAGATGTCTCTAAGCAAAACTTTTCGCTCTTTGTCGACCAGATTCCAAATGTGACGCTAATTACCTTAAAGAATATTGTTAAATACACTGCTCAAAAAATTAGGGGATATTGTAGAATAACCTATTAAGACTATGTTTTAGGAACAGTATTAGATGCAATCACTTTCTATTACTCCAAAAGAATGTCAACAAGAGTTTGAAGTCATTACGTAACCTCTGTACCACACCAGATGTCAAAGAGATCCTGATTAGGAATTTGGCAAACAAACAAAGCAACATTAACATGGGTGAAAATGTTTCTTTAGTATGGTGTATGGTCTCCTCGAACGGCCAGCACTGCCTCACACCTGTATGGCATTGATGCAATGAGGTTAGCAATGAGTTCTTGGGGGATACGTGGCCACTCTTCCATAAGAGCAATGTGCAGCTCTGGAACAGTTGTGGGAGGTGCTGGTCTGCCTGCAATGCACCTGCCTAATGCATCCCACACATGCTCAATCGGATTTAAGTCCGGGGAGGAAGCTGACCATTGCATACGCTCGATACCCTCCACTTCCAGCATGTCGTCCACCAAGCCAGCTCTGTGGGGTCGTGCATTATCGTCCATAAAAGAAAAGAATCACCTATGGCATCAGCATAAGGCACGACAAAAGGTCGGAGAATCTCATCTCTATACTTTACCGCAGTCAAAGTACCACCTTGGATAACGTAGAGGTCCGTACGTCCACCACTACTGACTCCTGCCTACACCATCAATCCACCGCCACCATATGGGGATCTTTCACGTACAAAAGCTGGATTGTTTCGTGTCCCTTTTTCTCTCCAGATGAATACACGCCGACTATCACATTCCACGTTGAATCGCGACTCATCAGAAAAAAGAACTGATCTCCATTCAGCATGCATTCAACAACTTCAAAGTCTTATTTACATTATCTTGGAGTAATAGAAAGTGATTGCATCTAATACTATTCCAAAAAACATAGTCTTAATAGGTTATTCTACAATATCCCCTAATTTTTTTGAGCAGTGTAAAATAATAATAATACATTACCGAAGAGCGATGTTCACGGTTCGAGGTCAGAAGCGATGCGCAGTTAACTTCATTGGAATGTGCATAGTTTTTTATATGTTTGTACTTAAAAACAATTCCCGTGCAATCAGAATAGATGTCATGTCATTTACTTAGTTTCTCCTCCCTTCTATAGGTAGTTTACGTACCACAATGCTATGCGGACCTTACAGTGACACGACTTATCGGGAGAGTGATTTTAACTATGAATCACACAATACTTTTTTGACCATACAGGACATGAAGGGCCTCCCCGAGTGAGGGATCATGCCCTCCACCGAGACAACACAACATTAAGACGAAATACACCATTCACACGCACATTAATACTAAGGAATATAGGCCTAATATACTTAATTACTCACTGGCACTATAAAACTCGTAGGATCATGGCCGCGCGGACATAAGCTCTCCATACGTCCCTATCCTGAGCTAATGCTTTCCAATCATTCCCTATATAATCTACTTCCCTCAAATCATAGTTTATGTTATTCTCCCACCTCATTCTTGGTCTACCAACTGGGCGTTTTCACTCTGGCTTTCCTACAAGCAGCTTACATGCAAGTCTTTCATTCCCCATATGTGAAACACGTCCTGCCCATCGCAGTCTACGAGACTTAACTGTTCTTATTATATCTGGCTTCCTATAAAGACCATGTAGTTCATTGTTATGTAGTCTTCTCCATTCACCTGTCTGTTCATCCCTCTTTGGTCCGAAAATTTTCCTAAGAACTTTATTCTCAAATACTCGTAATCTCCTTTCCTCCCTTAAAGTAAGAGTCCATGTTTCGCATCCATATGATATAACTGTTAGAATAATAGTTTTATAATATAAGTTACATAATTATTGATCTGGAAGATTATTCTTATTTATGTATATAAATTGTTTAATAATAACAAATAAAACATATTTTGTTTCAGTATCTTCAGCTGCGATTCAACAGGAGTGTCAGAGTGATGGCGTCAATACTCTGTACGATTAGTTTACTTTTATACATACCAATTGTAGTTTACGTGCCAGCATTAGCTTTCAGCCAAGGTATGCATTGATCAGCCTATGAAAATTTATCTAGGATTAAATAATAATCTAATTATACGAGAGAATGTTGAATTTCACTACGATGGTCAAAACATAATAAGGCTTGTGAATCTATTATCTGTGGTCGATTTTAGAGTGTAACTCCAAACTCCATCTCCATCTGTAGGGAAAATCTTCAGTGGCTAGATGAATGTAGTCCACAGATTTGGGGAAGTCTTGTATTTTTTCTATAGTAATTTATAAGAAGAAGACTTTTAATTAAATTTAAAGTCCGTAAATTTCTATTTCTATTTTATTTATAGGGCATTTCAATTATATTTACCATATATTTTTTATTTGATATATTAGTATTTATAAGTTGTCAATACATACCACACAAAAAATTATGTTAAAGTTTGATCTTTAATTAACATATTACGTAAATTCATATTGACATTAATTCATCGTGATTAGAGAAGTCTTGGCGTTACGAGAATTAAAGCACCAATAGGAAATTTTAAAATGTGATAATATCTAAAATTGGATTTTTTTAACTCGCATGAAATATATAAAAATACTCTCGGTATATATATATTTCTCCTTAGTTTAATCTTTCCTTTTATTGGTAGTCTCTTGCCCTACGTCATGTGGGCATTACAGGGACACGAACTGTCGGAAGAGTATTTTTAAACTTTGGATCACATACATATATTTTGACCACACACGGATATGGAGATAATCCCTATATGAGTAATCAGATCAATTTCAGGGCTACCTCCGAGACAACATTAACATATAAGACAAGACGTACCATTCAGTCTCACATGTTCATACTAAAACACGTTAATATGGTAGGATGATGAATTTGATGGACAAATGATGTTCGGGACTATTTAGGCCTTAAAGTTTCCCGACATTGTCATATAAATCAGGATGAACCCCGAAAAAACCTCACCCGACCCGGGATCGAACAGGGCCCGTTGCATATGAGACAAGATGTCACCCAGAGATCAACGCGGTGGACATCATGAAAAAATTAAACATAAATTCAGTATTAGATGCACTTGATACACTCTACTTAAACGACTCGGTACAAGTATCCTAGTATTCTATAATATAATGACGTCCTGATACTCCCAAAGAACATTAATTAATTAAAAATTATTCAATTGTTATTAATATTACTAGCTAATACCCGGCGTGCGCTACTATGCGTAAAAAAATGAAAATTAATGTGCTTTCATGTTTAGTTAAATAAGTGAAAGGAAAAATAATTATACATTTATATTTTTAGATACCCCGTGCTGATTACCCGGCGTTGCTAGGGAATCTACTTATCCCGATATTCTTTGCATAAATAAGCTGAAATACGAAAATTGATGTGTTTTGTGTTTAGTTAAATAAGTAAAAGGAAAAATGTATATCGTAATTACTTTTAAATACCCCGTGCTCTTTACCCGGCGTTGTCCGGGAATCTACTCATCCCGATCTTCTTGACATAAATCAGCTGAAGGACAAAACTTTAATGTACTTCTTTATGATTAGTTGAAAAAGTAAAACGAAAAATAATTATAAATGTATATCATAATTAGTTTAAGATTCCTCGTGCTGATTACCCGGTGTTGCCCGGAATCTACTTATCTCGATTTTCTTTGTTTAAAAGACAAAATTAGTTATTGTGAGTAATCCGTATAAGAATACCCGCCA
Organism: Diploptera punctata; assembly: GCA_030220185.1. NCBI lineage: Eukaryota > Metazoa > Arthropoda > Insecta > Blattodea > Blaberidae > Diploptera > Diploptera punctata. The sequence continues at coordinate 893,872 of JASPKZ010009829.1, read as the reverse complement.
TGTGCTGCTATACTTGCACAGGAATCTACGTACTTGTCTCGATCTTCTTGGAATTAATGAAAAAGAAAAATGGTTATTGTGAGTTATCCGTAAGAGGTAAACATAATTATGCAGTGGCGGACTTTTTTGTAGAGCTTTTTGAGATACCGTACTCAATTCTGTGTACATTAATTTTGTGTATTTGTTATGGTTTAGGCAGCGTAAGCCATTTAAGCGTCGAAAGTGCCACTTTTCTCTCATTTTCCACTACAAAGGGCGATTTTAAGGATGTAGGATTTGAGTATCACAACTCTCTTATAGCCTATGTTCATCCCGGGAATCTCCTGAACATTTTGCAAACAGCCCCATCACAATTGGATCAACGGTATGGCCGTACATAAAGTACGAACAAACAAACAAACATTTTTGTATATTATATTATTGTTATAAACATCATACATGTAGATACGTCTATTTCCTCTTCATTTTAAAAAATATGAATATTATTTACGTTATTATAGTTATTAATTTACTTAATATGATACATTGGATATGTCAATGTTTAATGTGTTATGTAACTACTACCCTCCCATGTGCCAGGGAATATTTCAAATAATTTAAATAATTATAGGTAATACCAACATTCATCAGTAAATAATTACACATACATTACAGAGTATAATATTGTAACAAATATACTGTGTGATTTATGTTCAGTGTAAATTAAGTCATAATGAACGTATTTTGTTTGAATTATTTCTGAACATATACAATATAAAAATTCATTTCAACCATCTTAGAAAAATAAGTATGATACATAAACCAATTTTCATCATTGGAACTGCTAATGTATAAATCAGTTATAAATATAATGTTTTTCATGTGCAAATTAAGAGATATTAATGATCACTTCTGTTGCATTTTTAATTTCAGTCTACAAGTCAAATATTTGTTTTAATTGCAGTAAGTGGAATGAATGTGCATTTCATAACACCAGCTCTATCTGTCCTCTGCATTTTCTACACTATGATTGTGAGTTAAATTACATATACGTTACAATTTTATACTAAAACATCAGTCAATTTATATGAGTAATAGTGATTGATTAAATTATTCAAGCATTATAAACTTCATTATATACGATTATAAGATATAATAAATTAAAATAAACTACGAAAAATTTCTTAACTATGCCGTGATAAATGGATATTACATAAGTTTCTTTAATCGTGCTTCTTCCAGCGACATAATACACAAATCAACAATTGTTGTGGATACTGTCCACAATCGATAATGATCATTCTACAATATTTTAGATCATAAATTCATTGTTATATCATATCATATCATTTAGATCGAATGTAAGATACTAAAATTGCTTTAAAAATGTATTTGAGGCTCCCTATTAATAAAACATAGGCGTAGATGAGAGAATTTAGTTTGATAATAATAATAATAATAATAATAATAATAAATAATAATAATAATAATAATAATAATAATAATAATAATAATAATAATAATAATAATAATAATAATAATAATAATAATAATAAGAATAATAATAATAATAATAATAATAATAATAATAATAATAATAATAATAATAAATAATAATATAATAATAATAATAATAAATAATAAATAATAATAATAATAATAATAATAATAATAATAATAATAATAATAATAATAAATAATAATAATAATAATAATAATAATAATAATAATAATAATAATAATAATAATAATAATAATAATAATAATAATAATAATAATAATAATAATAATAATAATATAATAATAGAGTCTTCAGTGCATGCAGCATTGAATATACCGGTTTTTAAGCCATGGAATTTATTATTTATACACCGTGTCCCATTCAAACCTCCCACATTTAAATTAATCATGACTCTCAACATATGCGGAATTATAAAATTAGGTTGGTATTAAAAGAAAGAGAAACTCAAAGAATTTTTGTTTTCATTGTTGCCGTTAATTCATCTGTCGCATGTTGGACAATAATTATATAAAATAAAATGGCGCCAGACATCACTCCACTGGACTTATTCCTCTGGGTGTATGTAAAAGACCGTGTGTTTGCGACTCCAGTACAAGATCTTCATGATTTACGAACCCGTATCCTTGACACAATTGCAACAGTACCAATGGACATGTTGGACAGAACGTGGCACGAAATCGAATACAGACTTGATATTGTTCGTGCTACAAATTGTGCACATATAGAGGTGTTTTAGTGTGTAGCAATGAACATTCTTTGAGTTTCTATTTCGTTTAATACCGGCCTCATTTCACAATTACTCATATTTTGTTACTTATGATTAATTAAAACGTGGGAGGTTTGAACGGGACGCCCTGTATTTTAAACATACAAATTACTCCATATATTTATAATAATAATAATAATAATAATAATAATAATAATAATAATAATAATAATAGTAATAATAATAATAATAATAATAATAAATTAATTAATTCTAGGGAGGAATAAAGGCTGTGGTATGGACGGATTTCCTTCAAGGTGTGTTAATGTTAGTATCTGGTATTGGTGTTATTATTCTGGGAGTAGTAAAGAATGGAGGTTTTGGCACTGTCTGGGAAAGGAACTTGGAAGGTGGAAGATTGAATGTGGAGTAAGTAACATAACTCTTTGTGTAATTATTGTTTTTATTCAAAAATGTTTCTGTTATTTACACAGGTATCCTCAACCAAAACATAACTATTATTATTATTATTATTATTATTATTATTATTATTATTATTATTATTATCATTATTATTGTTATTATTATTATTATTATTGAAATTATCATTTGCATTATTAATATTAATATTATTATCATATTATTATAACTTGTATGTTTGAAGAATGTGAAAATAGAAACAATTACTAATCAATTATGAAGTTAAAGTTAACTTATGAAATATATGTACATTAATTATTTTCTTCGTATTTGTCCGGCAAACCTTTTTATATCATTATTTAGAAAAGACTTTGCATAAATTTGAGATGGAATTTATCTCAGTCTACTTTATTGAACATAAACATTTTAACAATTAAAACCTGTTTTAATAATATCTTCTCGCATAAAACTGGCCTCATCTTAATTACGTCTTCCAAACGTAAATATTACGCAATTTATTCTCAGAGTTTAAATTATAGTACTGGTATTCACTTCAGTGGCTCTAAAAAAATTGCTCACTGACGAGGGTATTAATAAACAGTAATTAAATCGAACCGGTAACTTTCAAGTTGGAAAAAATAGTTAAAATGTATGTATAAATAACATAAATACATTAAACATATATCAACTGTCTAACATTATATATTAAAAGGCAATGTAGTGTAAATTATAAGCACACAAGGAAATTTCGAACCAATATTAAAAACAAAAACTGAAAACTGAAATATGTTAAAATATAGGCAACTTTTTCTTCTTTCAGTTTTAATCCTTCGCCGTTCAGTAGACTGACTTTTTGGTCTACTATTTTTGGCAATGCCTTCTACTGGACAGGAGTTATGGCTATAAATCAAGCTATGGTACAGAAGTTCCTCTCACTTCCTTCATTCAACAAAGCAAGGACGTAAGTAACTTTAAAATCACATTATGTTTCGATGGAATTTAAACCTGAAGTAAGAAGTCAAATTTTACATTAGAATTATTTTAGGAAGTAATATTTTGAGCTTCTTTTAATCAAGTTTTTTTTTTAGTCTGAAACTGTCTTACTTCAATTTAATGTTGATTTGACTCGAACATGATTCGATATAATCTTCTATATCATCTTCAACTTGCTCAGACTGATGGGTTTTAAGTTGTGAACTCTGGATGTCTATATCAGCTCCCTCTTCCGCCTGGCTGAAGAACCTCCGAACTAGGGCACGTTAAGCAGGGGAAAAAATGTAAATTCGAATGCTTAATTATTAAAACAGTTAGAAAATACTAAGGAACTCGCCATTTGGGGAAAACATTTACTTTCAGGAGAACAAAAATTGAGTTATGAAGATGATATAGAAGATTATCGATACATGTTCGAGAACAAATCAACATTAAATTGAGATAAGATAGTTCCAGACTAAAAAAAAAAAAACTTGGTTTACATTAGAAAATAATCTTAGCTTTCTGATTTCGAATACTTGCCTTATGTTAAGTGATCCTGGTGGAATAGTAGTTACCATGCTCGTCTCTAGTTCCAAGCACAGTCATTTTAAAATTACAGAAATTGAGAAGCTGATTATCATTGTTTATATTAGAAAATGTATAAACATTTTAAACTAGTTTGAACAAAAACCGATTGAGGGTCTTTCCACTTTTCAGCGGTTGCCCTTTTACCAGCCGGCTGCTGGCCCTTCACATCCACATGTGTCAATCACAGAGGTAGATGATCAACAGCCAGTGTAGGGGTGACATGTGGTTAGCATGTCGAGTCCCCCAGCCGTTATAGCTGGTTCCTCATCCTGGAGCCGCTACTTATTGTAGCTACCCAATTGCCTCACGATGCTGGGTGGGCACCGGTCCCATACTGGCCGAAATACCATGATAAAATTTCTTCCCCCATGAAGACTCGAACTAGCTCAAGTCCCGTAGCTCTGCGCCAAGGCTTCCTATCTTAACCGCTCGGCTACGGCGCGGGAACAAAAACAAGTACCTAATTTTCACGATAGTCATCTGTCTCCATGTTAATTTATTTTTAGTTGTTTATTGTTGCAGGTCCTTAATATTGTTCGTAATATTTCTAATAATGATCACGTTTGTTAGTTGTTTGTCTGGGATTGTTATATACGCTACATACTATGACTGCGATCCAGTAAAATCCAAGGTAAGATTAAAATATTATTTTCAAAATAGTTACTAACATTTCGTATTATTCTACTTCCTATCCACTTCTGTGTGAGATTGATATTTTTACTCAATATGTAAATTGAATTAGGAATTTGGATACATTAAATAACTTTTTTCTTTCAAAAGTATATGTATTAAGCCACCATTATCAAATACTCCATGTAACTTCTAAAGAATCTATACCGGAATTTTTGGGGGTGTTCCCGAATTTCATCCCATCAACACTGTCAATTCTCCCTTCCCTTCATTTAATTTCTCGAATATATTTCATATTTACCCTTCAACTTATCCCACCTTAGGAAAAATAGTTGGTTGGCAATCAAATGTGTGGTTGCGGAGATCTAGTGGAACCAATCAAGGTGCTGCCTCATGACACCGAGCCTGATTAATAACAATGGCTGACAGTTCCGAAGGAAGTGTTACAGTCCCTACATACAAGTCAAAACTGGCGGTATGGGTCATGGGAGGAGAACCTAATGTGTTGGACCTGGAAGAAGACCTACAACTTACATAACACCCTTGTGTAGCATTTAATTCCACTCAACTCTATAATATTGGGATAACGCAATAGATACTTAGGTTACGGTGCTCAGGGGATCTGCCCTCCCAGTCTGAATAAGTAATTAACTGAAGAAGGAACTAACTTCTGAAAAATAAACATGATTTACTTTAAATATGAAAATATGGAGTAATTTATTATGGAATATAAAAGAGTACCAACGTAAGTATTTAGAACGACTTTTTTAAATTTTAAAGGTTACTGTCATTTTTCATTTCGAGAAAATATTTTAATGATATTATTCACATTCAAAATAAGGGCTGTTATACATTTATACAGTTTAATACCCCTAAATTAATATACTATATATATATATATATATATATATATATATATATATGTGTGTGTGTGTGTGTGTGTGTGTGTGTGTGTAATTTAATATAACGTTGGTACGCTATCGCAGGTATATTAATCCTTGCTTCCTGACTAGAGGATCCAGGTTTGATATCCTGCTGGATTATTTTAATTGTAAAAATTATCAATCTAGGGACTTGGAGGGATGGTAGTGTACATTTTTGTGATTACATTGTGTGCTATATGCCTCTATTAAACTCTTCCGTAGTACATATTGAAGAAGCATGTGGTAACTACTGTTGATAGTGATTCGTTCAGTCCGTCGCCGTGGCGTAGTCGGTAGAGTCCCTACCTTCCACTACGGCGACCCGGGTTCGATTCCCGGCGGGGTGGGGATTTAAAAATATCTCCACTTTGGGTCTGGGTGTGTGTATTGTCCCTAATGCTCAACTGAGTGCACATTTCCTAATAAAAAAATTGTGATTCGTTCATAGTTTGAGAACGCTGAGCCTGACGGTCTCTTGGCGTTATCGACAAGAGTTTGTCACGTGCCGGCACTGGGCTACACTTTCTCCCTTCTCGTCAACATCATCAACTCTTACACAACAAATTCGCACTGCTTAGAAACTTAAACTTACTCCCATCTTCACTCCTCTCTACACTCAATACAAGTACACATCACCTAATTTTGGTACAGATAAGAAGAAAATTTTGTATTATACAAATTAAAACTTATATCAAAGTTCTACACAATCTGTTACGAATAGCCAAACAAAGGGAAATTACAAACAACAAATAAAAAAATGGCATAAAAACAATTTGTAAAACCCAGATTGTTTACAATGTGCTCTTAAAAATGATAAATAGCAGGACAACGAAAAACAATTATCATCCTATAAGGACGAAATCTGAAACATGACTTAAAAATCTAGGAATAACCTGTTGAAATGAGACTGAAATGAGATTATCTATCTTTGTGAAAAGTGCTATAATAATTTAAAGTAAAGCAAATTAAAATAATAAGGTGTCTAATTAAATATCACATTATTATGTTAAAAATGTCATGTATAAAATCTAACATTAATTTTGTTGAAATATTACAGACTGTAAGCAGACCTGACCAGGTATTACCATACTTTGCTATGGACGTTGCAAGGTCTGTGCCAGGTTTACCTGGACTCTTTGTTGCTGGAATATTTAGTGCATCTCTAAGGTATTGAAACGATTGCATCTACATTCAAATTACATGAAATATCAAATACTGATAACAGTACAATGAGTGTTTCTAAGAATCTCAAATCTGAAGGAAGAAGCCTCGTCCCTTACTCCCCAGGCTTAAATTACAAATTCCATGTCCTCAAATCTCAAAACGGGTAGTTGAAAATTAAATACTAATTAAGTAATTAATTATGATGTGAGAATTATGTATTGTGGTATTACTACAATATATTGGTAGTATAAATCTACTAATCTCCAGAACAACGAAAAACTGATAACCCGGGGTTAGGTTAAAATTTAGTTATATGTTTAGGAATTGGGTTATATGGAGTGGTTTAAAAAAATAGTTTCTACATTTATCCAAATTTCAGGGTATAACACATATTTTTGGATATTTTGTGTTTTTCTTTATCACAGTTCAACCTCTCGTCTTATAGGTACACGTCACCTGACCTTACAGCGGCACCGCCTGATTTTTAAATATTTAAGAAAATATAGCATACATTTACATAACTGAACGATTTATTTTAAATATGCTCCGTATTTTATAGTTTCAGCGTATTAAGGCAGATAATATTTAAAAATGTATTTTACTAGAATGTGCATTTCAAAGCTGGATTATTGAATAATTAAGGAATGTTAAAAGTATTTAATATGGTATTCTCTTTATTGATAAGCCTTCTCAATCAGCCTCCTCCTCAATCAACCTGACGACAGTAGATCTGTTCAAGTCAACGAAAGGGCCACAGTAAATAGGTCACAAGTTCAACTATTTATATTAACATGTTCTATTAAATAGTTCACGAACTGAACATTCGCGTATAAATTTTGAGTGCATCTTCAGTGTGGTTTATATATTTCTTCTTTCAATATATTAAATAGTTAGAATACCACTAGAACGTAAATCGCCATCTGTAAATTTACGATTGTCTGTAAGTGATTTTTAGAATGAAACACTATCAACAAATTGTAAAATAATTTTAGTAGTGCTTACCAGAAAAGTTATATAAGATATGTATTAGTTATATATCTCTACAGAACAGATTAGTCCATATAGCCTATATTACATATTATGAAGATAGTATACAGGTATATGTATGTACATATTTAGTCATATTTATTGATAAATAACTCACTCCAGACATTACCGATCCCCGTGGTTCATGGCCGGGGGAATAAAACAGTCTAGAATTAATATTTTCTAAAAAAATCTGTATAATAATATATCTCAAACCATGCCTGATATAATTCCTCCATCTATTTCTTGACTTTCTACTAGGCGCTTTCCCTCTTTGTTTTCTTAAAATAATTCTGCATTCCGTTATTTGTTTACCCTTCCGCGTCACATAATGCCCGTCCCAGTCTTAACTCTTGTTATTACATATGGTTTCCCATAAATATCATATAAAGGGACAATCGTTAAATTGTGTACATTACAATCTGATAAAACATATTTTACTTTTAATTTGTAGAAAGAAATTTCATCTAATTCAGCTAAGAGTTTAGACTCCATAAAAGTGTTTATTTCTACACAGACGTTTACATTATTGGAAAAAAAATATGCGAAAGAACATACTGTTCTCAGAAGATACGTAATTATACATTTCCAGAACAGATACGTATAAACACGGCCTAGAACACTTGGTCAGATTCAAACATGAACCTAAGAGGACACGTCATTTGTCACGAGACGTGATAATGTAGATATGTTGGAACTTATTTGAAATTTTTGTGTTTATAACAGAGATCGCCTACAAGACTTTACCTCAAGTCTCGAAGATTGTGCGTTGGGCGATATGCTTCAGCGTAATGCAGAGCATGTGTAGAGCGACTAGTACAACTTCTTTTCTTTAGGCGTTTTATTTTATGAGTCCGCAAGCCCTTCCTCGATAAATGCGTGTTTATTTAGCCTAAGCGAGAGGCTCGATGCTTTACAAATGCTTTAACCATCTTATATAGATTATCTCTCTCTCTCTCTCTCTCTCATTATATATATTTTCACTATTTAAAGATAATAGTGGACATTCAGAAAGAACAATTAATATTTTACTGGTATTAGTATTAACTTTTTTTCGTATGTACACGGGTTGGTATACACTATAATAATACAGTTTATTTACCTATGACAATTAATTCCATAAAATATTTATAATATAATGTTGCAGAAAAGGCGTCACCTTAATATATTTATTTCATTGATGCAGTGTTTCTTTCATAATTATACATTTTATATAATTGTTTTATAATGTTCATTTTAGACTCAACAATGTTATTTCAAAATTGTATGTTAAGATATACAGGGCCTTTGTAAACCTACTGTATGTTACATGACTGTACACCCAGTTAAATGACACTGTGTGTCTCAAATCTGAAATTTGAAATGAAATTTTTATGATTCTATAATTTAGAGATTTAGACTCTTTTAAACATAATTGCTAAAGAAAGTGACTTTACCTCAAAGAATTATGAGACACCGAAGATGGATTATATTACGGGGTATAATTATTAACTACGTGGTTTACATCAGATGATACTTTGACTATTTAACTCATGCCCCAAATGGGAGTCAATACCAATCAAGTTACAATGATGTTTTATTTACAACCAATCACAGTCGTGTTTCGCCTAGAATTTACCAATAAAATTTATCATAATAAAGAAAGCACCTCCTTTTTAACACTCTGAATAGATCATAACATTATTTTGCATTGGCTGACTCACCAAGAAATACGGCTACCAGATTGTATATACAGTGCTTGAATGTCAACACATACCGCATGCGGGAGTTAATATAAAAACATTTATAGAAATTGATTATACCACCAAAAAAAGAAACCACTGTTTGCACTTTCTTAAATGTATTTTTTTCCAGAAAAATATAATTGTCATATTTACATCATAGGACATCAGAAATGAATTAATATACAGTTTGATGTGTTTCATTTTTTCTCCGCTAGAGTTCATTCTTACAATATTGCTTTCCTTTGGCAATAAACAATATGATCTGGTTGCAGTGACGAACAAGAGAAGCAAATGAAGCGTACCAATCGTTTCTCGTTTGTTTTCAAACCGTTTACATTAAATATATAAATATTAATAATAACTATATTTAAATAATGATTTGTGAGTAAACAGCTTAATTTTATTTGTTAAATAGTCCTAATAAATGCCACTCTTGATTTCCAAATTCTCTAAATAAATACACTCCTCTCTTCGTGAGTCGTGAATTTATCGATAATTTGGAAATCACACGTGGCATTACTTATGATAAATACACCAATATTAATGAAAGCAATTCAATAGGTATTCAAAGATATTCAGTTGAGTCAAATAAAAAAACATTCCATTTACTGTATTTCAGATATTCCATATTTTTATTTGTATATATATATATATATATATATATATATATATATATATATATTTGATGTTTATTTTATTCCATAAACTTTTTCAATTTCTAACAGTTGACACATTGCTATCAAGTGATATAATAACGGCCATTCAAAATTGCATAAATTTATTATTAGATATTATTTATTTCTGCAACGGAATTTAAATATTTTTCTGAATTTTCAGTACAATGTCCAGCTGTCTTAATGCACTAGGAGCCACGCTGTTTGATGATTTTGTCCGTCCCTGTCTGAAGAACAAAATAAGCGATAAAATGGCTAACAACATAATCAAATGTGTTATTATTGGTGTTGGAGCAGTTTGTGTTCTGATTGTGTTCATTGTGGACAAACTAGGGAGTGTATTACAGGTAATTGTAATAAATTACATAAGACAATAAGCTTGTTCACACACTGGAAAACAAAATAAAGACAAGTGTTTCAGACCCTTCGTTCAAGACCTCAGATGATTGAATATGAAAATACTTGTCAATAACTAACTCACCAGCATTATCGAACCCGGGAGTTCATGGCCGCGCGGACATAAGCTCTCCATACATCCCTATCCTGAGATATTTTCGTATAATCCCTTGAATAATTAACCTCTTCCAAGTCATGCGTTAAAATTATTCACTTACCTCATTCTTTGCCGACTTACTAGAAGGATTCCCTCTGGTTTTCCTAAAGAGGAATAGCGCCCAGTAGGTCGGAAAAGAATAAGTTGGGAGTAAACATTTAACCATGATCTGAAGGAGGTAAATTATACAGGGGGTGATTCGAAAACATTAGCTCAGAATAGTGATATATGGAAAGCTTATGCCTGCAGGGCCACGAACCTCCGTGATCGTAGAAAATGGAAAATAAAAAATCGATTTAAAGTAGCGTTGTCAACTGCAAATCCTCCTCAAAATTATTGAACTCATTGACGTAAGGATTGAGAAATAGTATACAATATTTCTTTTTCTGCAATTTATAAGAACCTTTGAAAGTTGTACCAAATGATAACAAATTTATTCTCAACTTAAAATGTTCCTATAATGTATGTGTAATTATTATAATATTTATAAAGGGTCCGGTTGGCGTTGAATAAACCTACTCAGATTCACAATTTTTACTAAGTGTCGGTTAGCCAACAGTGGTAACTGTATTACGCCAGTTTAAGCTATATGTTATGCAGGGGGAAACTGGCGTAAAACAGTTACCTCTGGTGGTAATGCCTAGCATGAATTATTAATGTAACTATAGAATGTTTCTCTATACCAATAATAAATTAGGTAACAATTTTACGTTTTTAAATAACGTGACGTGAAAAAAAATTCAACAGTTTCATAGTAGGTAAAAAACCTATAAATATGGATTCCTAAAATGAATATCTTCTGAGTACTAATAACGGTTTATTTTATTTGTTTTAATTTTCCTATTTTGTTACAGTTATACTATTTTCTATTTACATTCACATTTATAAATTTGACACAAGGACATTCACAATCCAGAGCCTTACGGAATTCCTACTTTTTTTTGAGAAAAATATGCATGTCCAAGGTCAGAAACCAAACTTAGGTATCTTACCCTTTAGCTAGTAATGTGCTGCCACATTACCTGGAACATTGTTTATTTATACAAATGCAGAGAAATTCACAGAAGTAATTTTCCATCCAGGATCATTACAGGGATGTGCATTTTAACATCAGCATTAGCGTCTGTTAGAAATAACCCGATCTGTAATGTACATTTTCTTTACAACAATGTATAAACAACCTTCTTATTCTTATTATTATTCTTCTTCCTTTCCAGGATTTGGTCAATGCGACCTGTTCCGTTCTGAAGTCCATAATATCCTTGCCCGTCCCAAAGATCTTTTTCCATGTGATTTGTAGATGTTGATCGTTTTGGGTAATCTTGTATTGTCCATTCTGTCTAAATGTTCTTTCCATTGGTATTTTTGCTTTTCTAGTTTATCGACTATTGAAAATATCTCCAGTTAATTTCTTATTGATTCATTGTGTAGTCTATCCATGCGTGTACATCCATTTACAGATCTTAAAAATTTCATTTAAGTGGCTTGAATGTGTGAGATATCTTTTTTTTTGTACTGACCCAAGATTCAGTATGCATACAAAAGTAACGAGGAACAGCCCATAAGTTATTTAAAACCTGAGCTGACGTTTCTCTTCGAGTCTTCAGGAGGGATACTATCTTATGGTGCTCACACATAATTTGTATATCGGTTTAATTTATTATGTATATCCCAATCATAGCTCTATGTTATATCTGACCCAGATAGTTAAGGTGTGTTATCTGTTCTATTATTTCATTATTCATTACTATTTTTTGCTCTGAGTTGCGCACTTTGCCCTGAAAATAAAAGGCCATAATTTTAGTTTTTGATAATTGAGACTTTGAGATTATAATAGAGTCCTAATTAATTCAACGTGTGTAAATGGCTCTTTGTACAATCTACTATCTGACTTCTGATGTTATAATACCAGAGATCTGTCTGCATACATTAAAATATTCATATAAATTTCCTTATTAATTTGTATTCCTATTGTACTTGATTTTTTCCATTTCCGTGTAACCTCGTCAAAATATATATTAAACAACGTAAAGTGATAATGTACACCGTTATCGAAGTCCTCTCTCTACCAAACCCTTTCATCTACCTTCATGAGGTGGCACAAATACATTTTCCCTTGAGGGTAGCTAAACCTGAAGGTTAGAGACCAAATATCATGTAGCTAATAATTAATAAACCGTAACACGCAACGTCATAGAACGAAAAATAATATTATTAGAAAAGGCAGATATCCATGTTGGATTTGATTATTGTGCATATTTCTGTAAAAGACTATTTATAATATAATAATAATAATAATAATAATAATAATAATAATAATAATAATAATAATAATAATAATAATAATAATAACGTCCGCGAGCTCTTCGGTAAAAAACCAACAAATGGAGACGTTTATTATTTAGATTATTTAGAACGTACTATGATAAAGAATACAACGCTAAATATGACAAATCCTCTTCTCTGATAAGTGTGATTGGGACAGTATTAAATTGAGAAATAGTAGGTATAAAAATGTTTGTCCTAAATTTTTAGGAATACAATAACGCCAACCGAGCAACAGTTAACATAAATAAAACGTGGAGTAACCAAGAAAGCGTTTAACGAAAAGTGAAGTGTATTTATAATAGTAGTAGGACTTTATTAGACAAAAAGTAAGATATTTACAATATTATTTACAAATATGGGTCGCACGGGCAGTAAGCCGTACGTGCTGTTGACAGTCCGTTACAATGAAGCAATAATTGGTACTAGTGTGAAGAAAAATAAACAACAAAAAAAAGCAATAAAATTACAATTACATAAAGAAAACACAATAATATTACAATTAAATAATAACACAATAGCATTATACTCTAAAAAACAATAACATTACAATTACATAAAGAAAACACAATAATATTACAATTAAATAATAACACAATAGCATTATACTCTAAAAAACAATAACATTACAATTACATAAAGAAAACACAATAATATTACAATTAAATAATAACACAATAGCATTATACATTAATTAATTTATATATAATTATTAAGAATTAATGTTATTGCATTTTGATAACATATATTTATTCGTGAATGAGTGTTGTTCTTATTTTCCGCGTTTTGTCCAGAAATTTACCTAAGTTTATCCAATTTTCTGGATTTACCAATAACTCGTAGTATGCCAATCTTCCCCGATTTAAATTTAAATAAAGGTCTTAGTACTGAGAAGAGGAAAAAGTTTGATGTAGAGTTTTATATTTAGAGTGTAATTGTTATACGTGTGTGAAAATTGAGTCCTGACAAAAAGTGACAAAAATAATCAGTCAAACAGATATTCCTATATGAATATGGATACGGTAATAATTATTAGAGAAGAATTAAACATATAAGAAAACAATTCAACAAATACTAGGTGAAATTGAACAAGATATTATGTTATTTAACTGCAAAAATAAAGTATTTAACATTCATTAAAACACCCTTACAGACAATACATAAAATGTTAAAAATAATAAAAAACAGAAATTGACAAAAATAAAATCAAGCGCTTAACCTTAACATACACAAAAAATCGAAACAATAAAACTAAAAACAAACATCAAAAAGGCTATAAAATGTCAAGATAGCGTATAAAACGGATAATAAATGAAATAACATAATTTCAAGTAAAATAGGGAAGACATATAAACCAAAGGGTGTACAAAATCAAATGCAACATTCGTAGCAAATTTTATATCGGCAGAACCACTAGACACTTTAATTAAAGATTTAATGAACATTTTAAAGGTTTCTAAATACAATGAGGATAAGTCAAACTTTGTTAAACATGAAATAAAAACTGATCACCAATTTTATGTAATTATGGGGTTATCAATTCTACACCGAGAGAGTAGCAACCACAGACTCAATATCCTCGAACAAAACTAAATCTTGATAGAAGCCAAGAATATTACTCTTCTCAACGAGAACACATCCATCGATTCGAAGCCTTTATTTAAAGTATTAACAGACAACCAATTAATAGGCTACCTTTTAAAAAGCTGAAGATTATGTACGTTCTTCCTAAAGGCCTACATGAAGTTTAAAAAAAATCATATTGGTTTTTTAAAGCAATGATTTACTATCACTTTGTATGCTAATTCTTATTTTTATCTTGTACTTTCATTAACAACTCCATATTGTACACTCGCCTTATGTTTTATCAATTTAATCATAGCTTATTCATAATTTTTAATATAGTTTAAACACGATTTGTGCGTTGGGAAGTGGAAGAGAAGAACTTACGATCTTAACTTGAACACGTATAAAATATTGTTATTATTATTATTATTATTATTATTATTATTATTATTATTATTATTATTAAGCATAAAGAAATGGAAGAAAAATCTGGTTTTAGAAGTGGTAGGTCATGCATAAATAATATATTTTGCACAACACAAATTATATAAAAAAAAGAGCTAACAGAGATATACATTTGTTTTTGTCGATTTAACCAAGGCATATGATTGTATTCCTCAAAAAATGTTATGAGAAAATTTAGACAATTATAACATTACCAAAAAAATAATAGAAACTATAAAAACATTATAGAAAGGATCTATTTCGAAAATAAAATTTGGAAATCATATAACAGAGGGATTTACTATTACAAAAGGTTTAAGGCAAGGTTGCATTTTATCTCCAACTCTATTCAAAATTTATCTCGAAAGAGTACAAAGAGACTGGAGGAGAAAATGTCAAAAAATGGGCACAAGACCACGATGACATAGAATATCCATCCACCCATAGTAATTCTGCCCGAAGGCAGGTCCTTCACTGCAATCATAGCATTTTTCATGCTATGCTTGCAGCATTACTAGGGAATTGTAGGTGTGGTAGCTTCCCGTTGCTTTCCACACCGGTGAACGATGATAATGATAAGGATGATGACGATGGCCATATGATTTCGGGGACCGTTCGAGCCTAAAAATTTTCCTGACATTTGCCTTACAGGTGAGGAAAAACCCCGATAAAAACCTCACCCAGAAAAACTGCCCCGACCGGGAATCGAACCCGTGCCCGCTGCGTGACAAGGCAGCACGCTACCTCGAGACCACAGCGGTGGACTTTACTGCGTGTGTCAGACACCAAGCCGTGCGCGAGGGCACGGCCGCAGACATAGAATATTTGGCACAAAAACTAAAAGAAGAATATAAAAAATTGGAACTTTATATAAAGATTGAGAAAACTAAATATCTGTGCATAAGAGAAGAAATGAATTTTTTTTTCAAATGCCCCAGGTTTGTCTTTCGACATTCCTGGTTTCTCTCTGGAATGGCGTACTTGTAACCCACTTCTGAGGTTGGGGCGCCTGGAAGGCGGGGTTACGTTGCCCCGATGATATAATGGGTGATGATGATGATAATGGTGCGCCAGGAGAGTTCCTAATCCTAAGCTTAACCTAAGATGGATATGAATGATGATGATTGCGATGGCCATATGATTTCGGGGACCGTTTGGGCCTTAAAGTTTTCCTGACATTTGTCTTACAGTTGTAGAAAAACACCGATAAAAACCTCACCCAGAAAAACTGTTCCGACCGGGGATCGAACCCGGGCCCGCTGCGTGACAAGGAGCACGCTACCCCGAGACCACAGCGGTGGACGAAATGGAAAATATAAATTTCAACAATGGAGAAGAACTAAAACCTAGTATTGAATGCACTTATTTAAGAGCAAAGTTAGACCATTCAGGCGATAACACAGTGGAAATCAAAAATTTCCTAACGACTGGTCGTAAAGTTCAAAGTCCATTAAAATGTAAATTAATCACACAATAATAATTAAAGTAAATTTGATCCAGATATGCAATATAAAACTAATTGAGATATTGTGAAATTTGGTTAGTACTATTTGCCAACTTATTACAAATATAACTAAAAATTACTGTATTTGTATTCCTAATATTTTTAATTTACAACAGTCCTTAATGCAATAAATTAAGACTGCAATTTATATATATTCCAATTAGAATTCTACCTCAAAAATAAAACTTTATAAGTACAATATAAGTTTATGCATCAACTATAAATTTTATAAACTTATACACTATGCCAAGGGAATATTTATAAAATCTCTTAAGCTTTTTAATTGATAATAAAATTTGATCATATTAAAATAAGGCAGTTATTTATTTCCTCCCACTTTATATTCCAGCCCTCAATTAAAATACTAATGATTATGTTACCTTTGCACGGTCAAAATACCGCGACCATTTAATTAAATCATTGAGCAGGTAATACTTATTTTATTAAGTTGATAGCTGATTTACATCATATATCTAACAGTTCCTAATCGTAGTCGAGCGGTTTAAGGCATTATGCCTTGGTGCACAGCTATGACTCTTGCGCTAACAATTGAAAAACAATTTGCGAAATTCAGTTTTGCAACAAATGTTTGATAAGCTATCTGGTATCATGATTGATTTCTGAGTTACGAGTATCTATTTACGTGACAAATTAGTTAAAATGTAATGTAGGCCTATGTAGGATAATTCCCCGAAATACTAGACTGGCATGTTACCGTAACCAATAAACTACAGAGACGGTCTGAAAGCTCAGATAGAACATTTAAACTGTGATTACAAGTAAAACGCCTTTTTCTCTCCTATTATAAGAGATATTGACATTATGTAACTTACAGTCCAATCATATATCATTACAAGATATTTTCTATTTTTATAATTTATATAATACTTAGATAGATAGATCATCGGTTGATTAATGTCTCTGACATCGTCCGATTCCTAATAGCCAATTTTGTCGGTTCATCCAATCTCCTGGTTGTAGATTTTCTCCTTCCTATATAAACATATTCCCTGACTCTAGGAGGTTTTAGGTCTTCCTTTGCTTCGTCTTCCCTCAGGTTTCCATTCCAAAACAGATTTTGGTAGTCAATCCTCTTCCATTCGCTGGACATGTCCGTACCATCTTAATTGCCGAGATTTAATATAATCTAAAACAGTGTCTTCAATCTTCATTTTCTCCCTTATGACTGAGTTCCTAATTTTTTCTCTTCTTGAAATTCTTGCGGCCCTTCGTATAAAATCCATTTCCGTTACCAAAAGGTGTTTGTTTGTTTTTGTTGTTAATGGCCAAAGCTCTGCTCCATAAATAATGATGCTTTTAACAATTGTATGATATATATTCATTTTATTTTGATTACTTATATTTTTATCCCACAATATTCCATTGAGGCAAGCAATTGCAAATTTTCCTTTATTATTTCTATTTATTATTTCCTCTTCATAACTCCCATTTTTATTTATTTTAATTCCTAAATATGTGATCTCACTACAAGATTTTATTGATTCTCCAGTCTCCAAAATTAAATTTTGTTCTGGTTCACCAATTGATAAATATTTTGTTTTTTTCATGTTCAAATATAATCCCCATTTTCATATTCTTCTATAAATTTTCCAGTCATATATTCTAAATCTTCATGATCTTGTGCAATTAACAATTGATCATCCGCAAAATGTAAGTTGTATAAAGTTTTGTTGTTTCAAATAGGAATTCACATGCTTGAACATTTTCTCCTCCAATTCTTTAATATTTCATGTACATATATTTTAAACACAGTCGGTGATAGACAACAACCTTGACGAAGAACTTTATTTATCGTAAAATCATGTGACAATTTACAGCCAATTTTAATTTTAGACATGCAATTGTCATATATATTTTGTATAGCTTTAATTATTAGAGTCTTAATTCCCATACGTCTTAAGTTTCTCTATAGTGACATTGACGTATGATTTCTCTAGATCTACAAATAGTAGGTGCAAAGGTTGTCCATGTTGCATTTTCTTTTCTATTACCTGAGTAATGCAAAATAAATTATTATTATTATTATTATTAGTATTATTATTAATGTATGTGAACTTCACACGAGTGATTTTTATCTTAATAGAAAGTGTTACTAATGTAATGACTAAATTTTAATTGAGAAAATATAAAATGTTTTCAATGGAAGCATTTTGATTTACTTTAATGGGAATAAGCGTGGGAGCATCAAGTATGACTTGCTTCCGTTTACATTAATTAGTGTGAAAATGTTATCACAAAACGTTACCAACGCTTTGCAGCGTATGTGAAACAATAACTCTCATACGTTCTCTAAAATCCCCGGAGGTTAACGAAGTTTTAATAACAGTAGGTTGCGAACAAAACATTTCAGATTAATGCATTTAGCTTCAAGGTATTCGTATAATATTTTCAAATAAACATTTTTTTCCTCAACATATCAATAATTCAAAACACTAGGCATTGTGTAGAAATTCATTAATACATTTGCATTTTGAAAATGTTTATCTTGTTACATTGCACGGTAAACCTTATGAATGTTACATGTTGTAAATGCATTTCACTTCACGATTTAAAAAGTGTATAAAATACTTTCATAAATCCGAACTGTATAGAATGGGAGGATAAAACGAGGTATTCACGTAAACCTTACAAACAGCTAAAGATTGACAAATCTTCTGTAAAAGTAATTTATTTTTTAACAATCGTTACATTCTCTTTAACAATATGTGGTACTTATAAATAAGGCTAGAATTTTTTATTAAATACTGGCTAATAGCCGGCGGCGCTGCTACGCCTAAATAAATTATAATTTGTTTTTACGTTTAGTTGAATAAGTAAAAGGAAAAATAATTATAAATTTATATCGTTAATATTTTTACATACCCCGTTCTGATTACCCGGCATTGCCCGGGAATCTACCAATCTCGATGTATTTGGCATAAATGAGCTGAGAGACAAAAACCGTTATTTCGAGTTATCCGTGCTGCTGCTCTACTTTCCCGGGAATCTACTTATCCCGATATTTTTGGCATCAATTAAACACAAAAATGGTTATTGTGAGTTATCTATAAAAGATAACATATGCTGTAGTGGGCTTTTTCGTAGAGTTTTCTGATATTTTCAATCCTGTGTAAATTACTTTGGTGTATTTGTTATTGTTTAGGCAGCGTAAAGTTATTTAAGCGTACAAAAAGCCTCTTTTATTTTACTTTTTCACCACAAAGGGTGATTTTTAAGGGTGAAGGTCTTGAGCATCAAAACTCTCTTACAGCCTATAACCTTCCCGGGAAAATTCTGAACATTTTGCAAAAAGCCCCATCACAATCGGCAGTGCAGGCTTGCCCAGAAATCTACTTATCCCGATCTTCTTGGCATCAATAAAAGACAAAAATGGCTATTGTGAGTTTTCCGTAAACGATAAACATATGCTGCCGCGGAATTTTTTTTGTAGTTTTTTGAGATATTCAATTCTGTTAAATTAATGTTGTGTATTTGTTATGATTTAGGCAGCGTAAGACATTTAAGCGTAAAAAAGTATTATTTTTCACGTTTCCACTACAAAAGGTGATTTTTAAGGGTGTAGAAGTTGAGTATCACAACTCTCTTATAGTCTCTGTTCATCTCGGGAATCACCTGAACATTTTGCAAAACCCCATCACAATCGGGCACCCGGATGGCCGCGCATAAAGTACGGACAAACAAACAAACAAACGTATTCCCGTAGACTTTCACGGCAGGAGATGATCTTGATGAAGATTTTCGGGCTCACGACCACCTCCTACAGCCCGAAAATCTTCATCAAGATCATCAAAACAAACTAACATTAATATTTACGTGTAACTAGCTAATAGCCGGCGTGCGCTGCTACACCTAAATAAATTATGTGTTTTTGCATTTAGTTGAATAAGTAAAAGGAAAAATGAATATAAATTTATATCGTTTTTATTTTTAGTTAACCCGTGCTGATTTCCCGGCGTTGCCCGGAAATCTACGCATCTCGATGTACTTGATATAAATGAGCTGAAAGACAAAATTCGTTATTTTGAGTTATCCATAAAAGAATACCCGCCGTGCTCTGCTATGCGTGCTCGGGAATCTACTTATTCCAATTTTCTTGGCATCAATAAAAGACAAAAATGGTTATTATGAATTGTCCATAAAAGATAAACATAAGTTGTCGCGGACTTTTCTGTAGAGGGTTTTGAGATATTCAATTCTGTGTACAATAATTTGGTACATTTGTTATGGTTTAGCCAACGTAAGCCATTTAAGCTTTCAAAAAACGACATTTCTTCACGTTTTTTCACTGCAGAAGGTGATTTTTAAGGGTGAAGGGCTTGAGCATTAAAATTATCTTATAACCTTCCTGGGAAACGTCTGAATGTTTTGCAAAAAGTCCCATGACAATCGGATGAATAGTATGGCAGCACATGCTTGCTCAGGAATCTACTTAACCCGATCTCCTTGGCATCAATGAAAGACAAAAATTACTATTGTGTGTTATCTGTAATAGATAAACACATGCTGTCGCGGAATGTTTGTAGATTTTTTTGAGATATTCAATTCTGTGTACATTAATTTGGTACATTTGTTATGGTTTAGGCAGCGTAAGACATTTAAGGGTAAGAAAAGGAATTTTTCACGTTTTTCACTGCAAATGATGTTTTTTAAGGGTGTAGGAGTTGAGTATCTCAACTCTCTTATAGCCTATGTTCATCCCGGGAATCTCCTGAACATTTTGCAAAAAACCCATCACAATCGGAGCAACGGTATGGCCGCGCATAAAGTACAAACAAACAAACCAACATACATACATACATAGATACAAACAAACATTCATTTTTATATAGTATATATATATGTAACAACATTATGTAAAACATGTAAGACTACAAAAAATCCTTAAAATATCTAACAATAAACACATTAAAATTTAATACTTTACAAATTTTATATTAAACGTTAACTCAAAAATAAACTTAGTTTGAAGGAATAGGGCAGTTAAGTACTTAAGGCTCTAATATTTCTAAGACAATCGGCATGAAATATCAGCCTTGCGTCATAGCCTTCCTTACCCCCACAACATAGTATGGTACTGGTTTTTGTTAGAGGCTGAGTTGACCCCGGGCCATGATATGTCCAGAAGGTTAAGCCAATTAAAAAATCCTGACCCACCATCGGGTCTCGACCATAGTTCTTCCGGCTTGCAGGATATTTTTTTAACCAACTATACAACGACGTGCCCCCAACATATTTACATTATGTATTTAACTCATAAACAGAGTAGATTGTCAGGTTTTAAAAGAGATCTTGTAATGTGCGACTCTATACACAAGTGTTCACTGTCTTCCCGTATGTATGTTTATCGTGTTCAGTAAATGAAATATTCTTCTTTGAGTGTTTCTCTGCGGCTTTGTTATAGGTTTGAAGAACGTTTGAGTGTAGAATCAGGTACCTGAGTTTTTTAAATGTAAACTTACATTGTCATACAGACTGTTTTAACTTATTTTCCACTCATCAAAAATCATTCTTCTTTAATCAAGAGACAGGATATGTAGTTTTATATTGCTCATGTCAGTAAAAACAAATGAATAACGCTGACAATTAACTTTTCAAATAATTCCGCTATGTAAGCAATTGAATCTTGTGCTTATTTTTCAAAGTTAAACCCTCGGTATATAGAGTTAGTATCGTGTATGGCCTCCACGACATTCGATGACACTTTGGCACCTTCGTGGCATGCTCCCAGTAAGATTCTGGATTTCTTCTTGCGGGATATTCTCCCATTCCTCCTTCAGAGCATCTACAAGTTGCTGCAGAGTTTGTGGAGCTTGATGTCGGTTCCTGACATTCCTGTCTAGAAGATCCCACAAGTGTTCAATAGGGTTGAGGTCTGGGCTGACCGCTGGCCACTCCATTACCTCAATTCCATTCCTCCTCAGGAAATCCCTGGTGACAGCCGTAGAATGTGCCCTGGCAATATCCTGCATAAACAGAAATCCAGGGCCTACTCCAATGGCAGCAGGTACTACATGCTCTTCCAGAACGTGCTCGATATACCGGACAGCATTCAGTCGCTGGAATAAGTACAAGGTCCGTACGATTGTTGTACATAACTCCGGCCCACACCATTATGGAACCTCCTCCGAATCTATCAATTTCCTGTACAGCCTCTGCAGAAAATCTTTCTCCTGGCCATCCCCACACCCTCAATCGACCATCACAACGTGTAAGACGATACCTGGATTCGTTCGAGAAGAGCACAGACTCCCACTGGTTCAGGTTCCAATCACCATGGTTTTCAGCATACGTACGTCTTGCTGCCTTATGCCCATTTGTTAAGCGTGGTTTTTAACGGGCCTTTTTGGACGAATATTCTCTTTCCTTAATCTGTTCCTTATGGTTTGGTCTGAAACCCGGATTCCGGAAGCCATATGAAGGTCATTCTGCAGGTCTTTTGCAGTTGTTGTACGTTGTCGAAGAGCAGAAAGAACAACGTATCTGTCATTCTGGGGGCTTGTTTTACATTTACGGCCCTGGTCACGACTTCTACAATACTAACCTGTCTCTCTGTGCCTGTTGCGTAACCTGGACACCACGGAAGGAGAAACCCCAAGCTCTCTAGCCACTTGTCGCAGAGATTGACCTTGTCGTAAAAGATGTAGAACATGATGCACTTCAAACTCATTTAAATGCCTCATTTTGTCATAGACTTCAATAAACAAGGCAATAATCAACATTCGTCACTATAGCAACATCAGGAAGCTTACCAATTAGAAGTGGCCAGTGCCTTCCAAAATAAAAAAAAATCTCTATATTTGTTATTTGAGGTAATTTCTCTGTATTTAGGCCAAGGATCTTTAAAATTCGCATCCAATGATAAAATTAATAATTCAATTTACGTATTGTCCAACTTTCAGCATCACAGCTTTAAAAAACAATTACTTATTCCATTTATTACAAGTGTTCCTCTAATTGTTTTGAGCAGTGTATATATATATATATATTTTTTGCATATAGAGAGAAACTGTATATAGAGGGAATTGAGGTGAAGGAATTAAAGTGGTTAGGACATGTTTTAAGAATGTAAGATGAGCGATGGCCAAAGATACTCTATCAATGGCATCCGACCAGAAAGAAGAAAAGAGGGAGACTAAAGTTAACATGGAAGGAAAACATGAAGAAATTAATGCAAGTAAGAGGGCTAAGCTTTGAAGATGCCCAAGATCGTAGACTTTGGAGGTTTGGTACGGGAAGACGGCAGCAGTTGTAAAAACCCGAAGACAGATAGAGATAGAGGGAAACTGATCACACAATTAAGTAGCCAGGTAAAAGAACAGATAAAACGTATGCTTTTTTCCTAAAGCAAGTATTGGGTCTGTGAATAATTATTGAATAACAAATTGGAAAAGTTTTCTTGAAGGATACAATTGAGATAATAGGGATTTATAAATTCTTTAACATCATCAATATTACTCCGTACTGTGTTAAACAGGAGAAATAATGTCGGGGCCGGAACAACTTATAGTACTTTGCTTGTTTATAACAAGGTAAATACAAACGGATTGAATTGACAGTATATCCAATTATCAGTGTTGGACCCCTGGCTAATAAAAATATTTTTATTTCTTACTTATATCATCCCTACAATTGTGAATATTCTAGGAACAATTATGTCGATGCTTCCCATACTTATATAACTCGAGACACCTTTCCATTCAAGAAAATATTCACCTTATTTCCTGTAGTTCTTATGTGGAACATAGGGCAGCTGTAAAGTTCCTCCAGCATACTCTGCTTCCAGCCAGCCATTTCATTTGTTTCCAGCTTTTCCCTCTTTCCTTTGCTTCCACCTCTACTGATCGCTTCCATGTTTCCTAGGTCGTTCCTTCCTTTTTACTCCTCGCGGGTTATAATCCAGTGCAGTCGATGGCTCCTTCTGGTTTTCTCTACGTGTGGCCTATCCAATTCCACTTTCTTTGTTTTATTTGGTGACATATTCGAGATTGGTTGACTTTCCCCCACAGTTCTTCATTTTATATTATTTCCTTATTTTTTAAAATACGCCTCAGACATATGTTTACAGAGTAGAGGTCTGCATCTTTTTACTTGTTGCTTCCGTAACTTTCCATGTTTCACAACCATAGAGGAGGACTGATTTTACATTGGTGTTGAACAATGTAAGTTTTGAACTGTGTTCAGTGAATTGTTCTTATCTTTCCATATGGGGTATAACTGCGCAATTGGTCCATTTGCAAGACGAATCCGTTTTTTATATCTTCTTCTACTCCTGTTTTGTAACCATACTTCCTAAATATATGAAGGCATCAAGTTATTCAAGAAAATAACTAACTCTAAATTACATTAATCGTTAATACTTTCCAAGTCCCGCGCCGTAGCCGAGCGGTTAAGGTAGGAAGCCTTGGCGCAGAGCTACGGGACTTGCGCTGGTTCGAGTCTCCATGGGGGAAGAAATTTTCTCATGGTATTTCGGCCAGTATGGGACCGGTGCCCACCCAGCATCGTGAGGCAATTGGGTAGCTACAATAAGTAGCGGCTCCAGGTTGAGGAACCAGCTATAACGGCTGGGGGACTCGACATGCTAACCACATGTCACCCCTACACTGGCTGTTGATCATTTACCTCTATGATTGACACATGTGGATGTGAAGGGCCAGCAGCCGGCTGGTAAAAGGGCAACCGCTGAAAAGTGGAAACACCCTCAATCGGTTAATACTTTCCACTGCATAATCCTTATATTGAAATTATTTATAATATTTATTATTAGTCTAATCTTATAGATTTGTGTTTTAGTAGTCTAGCTTTCTTGGCTTTATTAGAGCGTAAGGTTTTAGGCTGTGTCCAAAAAACAACCAATAAACTAATTAATTCCATTTCTAAACTATAGTTTATACAATCTAAGTAATAAATACATTTTAAATTTTCGTCTTTGAAAATTTAATATTCAAGCAATAACTATAAGTAAAGCCACATCACCAATTCGATTGGATGAGGCAGTTAATATTTGTTAAGCTTATATAGGTGTCCTCATGTCAAAATGAACAAGCAAGTTGGTTAAATATATAAGATAATAAATGATAAAAGAATTTACTCTACCCAAGAATTTCTTATAGGCACAGTATAAGAATACGAATCCTATGCGAATGTTGCCATTTTTGACATTTTATAATTAGTGAATATATTTACAACTATAAATTCAGTTGTACAATGTTGGCGGCGCTCATAGGAGCAATGGTGTACACATTATAAATAATATTGTTTTAGATTCTTAGGATGACGTGGGTTTTTTAGGGTAAACTTTCTGTCCATGTGTAGTAAAACAAAGTCATAAGAAAGTCATGAGTTTAAACTTAATCTTATATCTAACTTCTAGTATAAAACAATTTATATCTTGTAAAACCTTCACTCTATATAATAAAAAACGTATAAAAGATGTAAATATACTAAATCGAAATAATGTATATGGTAAAACAGAGATTGTAAATAAAAAACATTAAATTATCGATTGTTGAATAGTTTACATTTGACATTCATAATCCAGTATAAAAATTAAATAGGGATGTTTGGTGCAGTGGAATGGGTGTATACCACAATTATAGATTGAATGAAATACAATCTATCAAAATCCAGTAAACCGTATTTCCTAAAATCAACTTAAAAAATGACTCACAATTTGCAGTTACTTCACAAATTCTGTAAAAACTAAATTGTGGATATATGGATTTTCATCCAATTCCTAATTAAAGTTGGAAATCATCTTCATATTATTCCAAAAACCCATATCATTCTAATATTGGATTATGAGAATCAGATCCAAATTTATTTGTATCGGACTTTATGTTCCCTATCTTAAATCGTCTATTTACAATCCCTCTATAACCAGTAAATTTCTTACATTTAATTAATTTACATTTTATGTAATAAAAGGTAAGACATATTAATTCAATACCAACATCATAACCATATTTAAAAACATCACGTTACACTTTTACATAGGTATAAATGAAATTATAGAAATGGTATTTTTTTTTTATTTCAGTTGAACCTTAGCATGGCTGGCGTAACCAATGGAGCTTTAGTGGGACTTTTCTCTTTAGGAATGTTTATACCTAGAGCAAATTCAAAGGTAAGTACATTTAAGCAGCGTTTTCTTAACAGAATATCAGTATAAAGGAAGACATATTATGAACAATGAATTAAAGTAGGATATTACGTAATTTCTTGGACAATAATGTCATATTCAATTATTCCTCTATGCGTGAAGGCAATAACATCAATGTCCGGGCATTTATATAAGTGATTGAATAACTTAAGAATTCTTGCATATTTCACATGAAATTAAAATTTATTAACAGATTTGACGGAAAATAACTTTAATGACCAATATTGTTATTGGGCCTTGTTCATAATAATAACAACCAAAATGTTACGTCAAAATGAAATATTTATTTTAAAAACTTGATTCAAACTTATTTCAAAGCTTCGTGGCACACTCTTTTTTTTGGGTAGCCTGTATACGATACTGTAACTATGTTGTATTCTTAACACAAAGTCTATGACATTACTTTTGACAATGTTTTTTTAAACATCTTGGCCCAGGCTTTGTTGTTAACTGCCTTCAATTAATGTTATTGCCCATCCAAAGTGAACAATGTCGTAAACCACCGGCCTTGTACAACATTTCCCATATTTACTTCGTTGTCTGTAACACACATGCACGCACGTACGCACGCACAAACACACACATATATAGGCCTACATATATATGTATACGTCCACCCATAGTAATTCTGCCCGAGGGTAGATCTTTCACTGCAATCATAGCATTTGCAGACGTAGATGGATTCAGCAAGAATACAGGCGACAGATCCTATTAAAATGTTCATGGTGATGATAATGATATAAAAATATCTTAATGCAGAATATTCAGACTCTTTCTTGTCGCATAATTAACTTATAACAGAAATACACAAAATTCTACGGTCCAATCTTCGCTGTACCAAGTATTCATTTCACTGTAATATTCATTTTTTTTTAACCCTCCAGTTATAAATACAAGTAGAGAGGAAATATATACCTTAGCCGAGACTAGAATCCTGTATTTGTTTAATACAAACATACTTTATTTAATATCAATCAAAATGTCTTGATATATTGGCATAATTTTATAAAAAAACCCTAAAACTTCATAATCTTAACGCTGAAAATGGCTAAACTTTGTTTTTATAATGGTGTTTTTAACTATGGAATGGATCTAGTTCTACATATTCTGGTTAACACATTAACATTCCATGTGTAAATTGAGTTAAGTTACACTTTCGTTTTCCTATATTAGCGAATAAATTTTACTTTCGAGGGGAAATTTGTATATGAAATTTCTCAATGTAAAGCTTTATTTTTCCCTGCAGTGTAATAGAATCATATTTTTTTTGTCAATTTATATAAACTACATTAGTCGGCCGCGGGGGATTAGTGGTTATGCTCCTTGCCTCTGGTTCTGAGGGTCGGGTGTTCAATCCCGGCCGAGGTCGATTGATTTTTCTAGGATGGAAAAATCCAAAGAGCAAGACCTCCGGGAAGGACTTTAAGTCGTGGGTCGCCTGGGTCTCGAGACTGGAGATTTTCAGGCTCATAAAAGATCCTTTAAACAAAATTTACCGACCGATCTCAAACATCCTAGTAATACCTTTGTTGCCTGCTAGATTGCTCAAAGAGTCAGTGTGTTGACCGCATGCCACTTACGCCATCTTTGGACAAATAAGGTAACTAAAATGAACTTGGTCTATAAATTCCTGACAAAGGAGAGACTATGGCTCAACAATGGGCTACGTCATTAATCATCTTCAAACTACATCACATTTATGTAGGTATTGAAAATACATTTTATCCTATTCACTAATTTTCCTCTCTTTTCCTCTGAAGTATTATAATTACAAGGCAATATAAGTGTGTGTGTATATATACTGGAATGATCACACCATATATATATATATATATATATATAGTGTGATCATTCCAGTCTTTGCTTAAGTTTCTTCGAGTAGTAGGAAGTCCCCTGGGTTGGTTACCAGCCATCCGCAGAGCAAGACTAGTGGTAGGGCTGCTACCTTATAGCCTCTAGTCAGGCGTTCAAAATATGGAATTTCCTCCAATTCGATGGAACGGTTATACCGCCGTGACTCGGTCCCCATTACCTCGTTAGTTAAAAGCAGGGTGTACCACGTGCAGGTGAGGTTGAGAATTAGGTAGGAGAGGTTATAGAATGCACATCACTACCTCTTACACCCAATATACCCCAACTGGACATAGGGACCAAGGAAGACCAAAACATCGGTGCAAAGATCAAGACCATCTTCGCTAGGTTTACCGTACAGGCCACATGGCCTAAAACGAATTTGTTCATGATGATGATGATGATGATATATATATACTTTTAATTTTTTTAATATAACAACTGTTTATATTTTATTAATTATTGATTTTGATTAATTCTATTAGAATTGTAAAAATATAAAAATATGTCGTATAGGATTAGGTCTACTCATGTTTCATTTTTAGTAAAAATTGAATGTGCAAATAAATCACCCACTCTTACTCTAATTCAAAACATGCTATTATTTCTGGTTTCTCAGTGTAAATAACATGGCGAAAATTTCGAGTTTACTGATTTCAGGGTGCACTTGTTGGAAGCATCAGCAGTATAGTCTTAATGGGATGGATTGTGTTCGGTACTCAAAATGCAATGGCTAATGGGGACATCAAACAACCTCTGCTTCCATTTAGAACCGATGGATGTGACGTGAACGTCACTTATTCTGACAATGTAGAGTAAGTATCTTTCTAATAAGTTGCACCTCAAATTTAAAGAGAAATTCTAAATAAAGAGAGAGTAGAAAGTAAAAAAAAAAAAAGAGAAATACACCGTATCCCATTCAAACCTCCCACATTTTAATTAATCATAACTCTGAAAGTGAAATGAGGTTGGTATTAAAAGAAAGAGAAACTCACGGAAGTTTTTTTCATTGTTGCAGTTAATTCATCTATCGCATGTGGGACAATAATGACATAAAACAAAATGACGACTCCTCAGCAACGAGGACAAACTGTTTTCTGGTATGCAGAGACGAAGTCAATAATTACAGTGCAAAGAAATTACCGGAGAGAATATGGAGGAAATGCACCTATGGGAAGAACATTAAGGCATGGCTTGAGAAGTTTCTGTCGACTGGAAGCGTTAAAAAAATCAGTAGGTGCTCGTACACGTGTTTCAGGAGAAAATATTGAAGAAATTAGAGCAGGATGGTGCACACATAGAGGTGTTTTAGTGTGTGGCAATGTGTGGAAATGATAATTTTTTGAGTTTCTGTTTCGTTTAATACCGGCCTCATTTCATAATTCCGCATACTTTGATAGTTATGATTAATTAAAATGTGGGAGCTTTGAATGGGACACACTGTATATTATTTCTGTACAGATAACTCTGTAATTTTACATATTTTTCTGTTTTTATTTTTCATATACCTTTAACAATGGGCCTATAATTAAAATAATAAACCTACAATTTTGTTTAATATCTTATGTATAGTTCCGCACATCATTTGAAATTTCGACACTTTCATATTTATGTCTCTTTCAGTTTTTGTGTTTATAGTAAAATTGATTAAAATTTGTTATTTGTTCTAGAGGTATATCCATTGAATTATAAAATCAAAGAATATAGCGATAAATGGTTTAGACATGTAGAAATAATAGATGTAACAAGATTACTAAAAGCAGCATATAACTAGAAGCCAAGAGGTTCAAGGAATGTAGGAAGGCCAGTAAAAAGATGGACGGAACAACTGTGAGGCGGAACAGGCAATTTGCCTAGCCCGTGAAGTGAAGAGGAAGAAGATGAATCCTAAATTGTCTTTAAACGAAAAATCAGGGTATAATTGAATTGTATCAACATTAGTGTTTAATCTATGGGGATAATTTCATCTACGAGTAGTTTGATGTAAAAATGAAATAGTTTGAAATTTCTTCGTTTAAAATTACTACTTCTACTTATACAAAATCTTAGGAAAGAAGTTGTTATATCAACATGTGTCCGAAAATAGCTAGTTTGGTTTATTGTATAGAGAATGCTAATATGATTACAATAACATTACACCGGTTCGATGTCTATCTTTAATTAAATACCACAATAAGTTGCGTCCGATATTCAGGAAGTAGGGGTTGCATAGTTAGAATAATTAATTTAAAACATGTAAACATCTTAATAATGCAGAAAACAAATGTATTTTTTTGCACGATAGTGCATTCTGTCGTCCTTACAGGAATAGCGGCCATGATTGAAAGTTCAATTTTCTAAATTTCGGGGTTGCAAACCTATAAATAAATAAATAACTATACTGTAATACACATCTAGGGTGGAAAGTAAAACCACTGCCCTTTATGTATCCTACTACTTACAATGTATATGCAAAATATATCCAAATGTAGTGTTAATATACATTATACGAAACAAATCGCTGCATTTTAAATGAACTGAAATTTATTTTAAACAATATAAAAAATAAATTCATATTTGCCGCCATTTTATGCCTGATTGGTCTCGACTAAATTATTGTCGGCATTAACCGTATACATACTTACCAGACTGCTAACGTCAGTCGGTTGTTAATAATGAACGGCAATATGTCCAATAAAGATGTTAGTATTTTACTATTATTTATTATTTTGAAAACATCATCGTGCAAAAAATAATTTAAAACTCACGTTGTGAAGTGTTTTACAGAAGGTGAGGAAATGATTAAAAACCTGGCTATCGCTCGGTTTTTAATCATTTTCTCACTTTTGTAAAAACCACTTCCCAATCTCGCATTGTAATATATTATTAATTAAAAAACATTATGGCACTTGTAGATTAAACGCAATATATATTTTACCATACATTTAAAAACTGCCGCTGCGTCTTATGTAATAAAAACGGGTTCGACCCCCAGTCGAGAAAGTTTTCTTGGATGATTTTTTCGGGGTTTTTCCTTAACTGTAAGACATATGTTAGGAAACGCTACGGGCCCAGAACATCACCTGTCCATCATAATTACATTCGCCATGTTTAGTATCAATGTGTTTTGTTTTAATTTTGTTTTTTATCGGAGGAGGCCTTGACATTGAGATGACAACTCTTTCGAGGAGGCCCTTCAAGTCTTTGCGTGGTCAAAAAAGTAGGTGTAATTAATAGCTTAAGATCCCTCTCCCGACATGTGCCACTGTAAAGCTTGTGGAGTGTAAAAGTTACCTACAAGATGAGAAGTTAAAGTAAGTTGATTAAATAAAAAAAGTTTAAAACTCTCATTAAAAAGACAAATCGTAAACCAATAAAAAACAATTTTTGAATACATTATGTATATATCTTTTTTCTTTTCAGGTTTCAAGAGTCAAATGAAGAAGTCTTCATCTTGTATAAGTTATCGTTCCTCTACTACTCTCTTATTGGAATAGTAATAGTACTGGTTATAGGAACAATAGTTAGCTATTTCACAGAACAACCTGAAGAGAAACAAATGGATCCTATTCTTTTTACACCAATAATTAGGAAATTTATGGAAAGGAGACAAGATTACGAATGCACCGAATCTGCTGAGAAAGAATTTCTCAATTATAAGCCTGAAGAATTCTCAACATGTCATTAAAAACTATAGTTTATGGTCCCTGTGAAATCTATGTTTGTCAATTTTTATTTTCATTGTTTCCTTTATTATCCTCTGCCCTTTGAATCAAGCGTGATATTTTAATATCTTAGTAAGTTCCTCTTCATTTCATATTTCAAGGTTGTTACTGTACATCTGATTTATGTTCAAAAACTAAAATCTCCATCAGGTATCGAATATAAATGAAGTATTAAGTGTAGGCCTGTATGAGTGCTGCACTGGTCTCAACGTGTAAATGTAAAATTTTAATCAATTCTCTGAAAAGACATGTGACAAATAGTAATCACTGTAGATTTTATGGAGCAGGGATCATGTTGTTTTACTTTAGATGACACATTCTGATTGAGTGATCCCTAGTGAGAAGTTCCTTAACCAGATAAATTTAGTTATCTTTACTTTCCTATGGAAGTTAGCGAGTGGTATGTGGTTAGTACATCACCTCGAAAAGACATGTAGTAGGAAACCGAGATATTACTTGGACGGAGGTATACCGAGATCGAATTAAAATCGTGATATAAGATTTTGGGAAAGAATAAGAGAGAATATTTTTCACTTTTATTAAATACAATAGGAAGTAACATTAAGAGGTTTGTGTTGTAATTAAAACATTTTGTCTATACATTCTTACCTCTTAGAGTTGTTTTTGTCGAACATATGGGGCTAAGAAGCTCTGAAACATATGTTCGACAAAAACAACTCTAAGAGGTAACAATGAACAGACAAAATGTTTTAATTATATTTTTCAGTGTTAACCTATAAACAACAGTAAATTCAGGCCACAATATCCCTAAAATATAAATGGATTCATGAATATCTTCAGTCATCATCATCATCATCATCATCATCATCATCTACCGTCACGGTTTAGACCATTTCTGATCTGTTCCGGCTCCATACTATAGTTGCTCGCTTCATCTTTTAAATGGTCGTCCACGACATCTATGTCCTTGTGGATTGTAATTTAACATCATATAAGGTATCCTCTCTTCACTCATTCTACTAATATGTACAAAACATTAATTTCTATATTCTTCTATCTATGCTACCACACTAGTTATTTATAATTCCTCACGCATATCTTCACCCCTCGATTATCTTCAGTCATATTAATTTAAATTAAGTAACGAAAGCAGAACCATCTAGTATACAACAAACCACAACATCATAAAGCCATCAAATACGAACTGAATGTTGAAATAATACATCCAGAATTAAAATATGTTTTATGACAGACTTAAAGTATTCATTCATCTACCCTGAGGTTAGCATTTTTTCTAAAACAATAAAAATGTTTTATTTTCTATTAGTGTAGCCCTTCTTTTCCAGATTATAAAATTCTACAGTTTATAGTAGCCATACATTACTTCTTTTATTTATTAATATTTTATGAATATATGCTTTAGTCCTGTATATTTAATGACGTCCTGCAGCTGCCACATCGACAGCTTGACAGATTTCTGCGTATGTCTGCGAAACTTGGATTTAAAGAGACAGTTAATCTCGATTTATTTTTTCTCACAGTATTTACAAGTCAAACCATTAGATGGCAGCACAAATCACAAAATAAAGCAAATACTTCAGAGAGAGTAAAGTTAATTATTCCTGTTCTTTTCTTTGCAGTCTGTGTTATAAATATATAGATACAATATGAGTTCTAAGCCTTGTCCGAAGAAAAGCAAGAAGTCTCGTGTTTTCTGTGGAAATCAGTAAACGATATTATCTGCTCATAGTGGCAGTGTAAATAATTCTAGTTTAGGTAATAATAAAAAGTGGTAATTTATGTTATGTACAAAATGTACATTATGTAAATACGAAACGTAGGATATTATATTTGATTTGGAGCCATTGAAAACTGTATGTTTAATGTTTTGCCCAAAAAAACTAGCATCAACTATATTGTTCTTCGATGAAGCTGAGAATAAGAGAATGTGATGGGCTACAACAGTCAATTTAATGGACACTAAAGCGAAAGCATTTGTTCTTCTAAAAAGCAGGGACAAATTTCTGAAATAAATAAGAAATGGGTTAATGGATTTAGTGCAGTAGGTTGTGGTCGTGCAGAGCCAGATAATTATGAATAATGTCACGAGTGATTTCCAATTCATCTAGAAGATTTGCAAATAAAGAGTGACATTTGTTAGGAACATTTAACGAATAAAATTAAGTAGTTTACTCACATATTACATCAATATAGTTATTTTAAGATATTTATATATTTAATGTAAACGGCGATGTTCGAAACAAATAAGAAATGTTTGGTTATGTTTAATTTGTTGATCACTGCAACTTGATCATACTATTTAGTGCCAAATAAAATCGCAATATTGTAAGAATGCATCCTAGGGGGAAAAAATGAAACATATCAAACTGTATATTATAACCAACATTATAGGATATTAATTCATTTTTCGGAAACAACTCAGTAATATCAGTATTTAAAAACACAATCACTGAACACACAATTATCAAATGTGTAGGTCGAAGGAATCTGTTCATTATTTGCAACATTCAACGTACGGTATTTGATAGAGAGTCAGCCACTGCAAAATGATGCTCTGACATGTTCGGAATATTAAAAAGGAGGTGTTTTCTTTATTTTGGTAATCAAAATTCGATAATTATCGAGGTGAAACACGACTGTGATTGGTTGTAAAACAAAATTCATTGAAACGTGATTGGTCATTGACTTCCATTTGGGCATGCGTAAAAGTCTTATTTATTGAATATATCTCCTCCGCCAACCATAAACGTATATTAGAACCAAGTGAAAAATAGCTGTAAACATGTACTCTAAGAGAAGTAACAGATTAATCTTTGCAGTCAGCTGCTCAAGATGTGCATACACTTACAGGTATTACAGTTGACAGATCCTGGCATAAATGTATATTCACTTCCTCTTTAGGTGTTGTTAAGGCTGTGTTAATAGACAATAAAAAAGTTCTGGACGAAATAATTTTTAATTATTGAATATTATTACCTATTTTGGCAGATAAGTGCCGTAGAGTTAGAATCTGAAATATTTAGCACAAACTGCACTGGGTGTAAAAAGTTTGCAAATAATGACAAAAAATTCTCGTGTCTTTCTGGCATGGCAAGCTGAAGACAAAATATTGTAATTGGAACTGTCAGGGTTCTTCTCCAATATGAAATCGGTTGGGATAGCTAGAATCTTTCTTTGTTCTAAAATTAACAGAAATACATCACCTGGCCATCATAATCATCATTATTACATTCGCCATAGCTGCATTCTGGACCATCGCATATTTTGGCATTTATCTGACGGGGGGCGGGCCTACACGTTTCTTATTTACATGTGATTACAATGTTTTAAGTATATTAAACTTGCAAAAATGTCATTTATTCTGGTTGAGCCTGGAAAAGTGAGTTACAACTCAGCGATTTTCGGACCACGTCAAAGCGTGCATTAGGGCTAGTTGGGTCCACTGCATCTTACGAAAAGCTGAATCAAAATTTCAAACATTATTTTTTTTACAAATTTTAGTATCATTTGCTATGGTATCGACTCTTCTTTGTTATTCTAACAGTTATATTATACGGATACGAAACATGGACTCTTACTTTAAGGGAGGAAAGGAGATTACGAATATTTGGGAATAAAGTTCTTAGGAAAAATTTTGGACCAAAGAGAGATGAGCAGATAGGTGAATGGAGAAGACTAGGTAAATGTGAACTACATGGTCTTTATAGGAGCCAAATATAATAAGAACAGTTGAGTCTCATAGACTACGATGGGTAGAACATGTGGGACGAATGGGGAATGAAAGACGTGCATAGAAGCTTCTTGTAGGAAAACCAGAGGGAAAATGCCCTGTTGGTAGACCAAGAAAGAGGTAATAATAATAAATAGCTTTATTTTACCTGACAGAGTTAAGCTAAATTAGGAAGCTCACTCAAGAGATCCTTGATTTCATTCGTGGAATAATCCAATAAGTAGGATTATTAAAAATATAAGACTAATAATTAATCATGATTTTATACTAGAATTTAGTATAATAATTGTTCTCAAGGCCTTGTTTGCCACTTAACCAGGTTTTTAAAAAATACAAAATAAAAAAAAATAGTCTTACAACTACATAAACAATTACATATTATAAAAACAATACAATACAATCAATATTTATAATCTATTTTGATTTACTCTAAATTTAACGAATTGAATATATAATATGTAAAAGGTATAAAAACGAGAAAAAATTATTAATGACGTATAAATTTAAATAAATAAAGAGAAATTAATTATTAGACAACAGGTAACTGTATAAGCGTGACTTAAAGGTGCCAACTGTGCGGCAACCCCTGATATCTTGAGGAAGGAAATTCCAGTAGCGGACAGAGGCTACTGTGAAGGAAGTAGAATAAGAGGAAGTGCTATGAAGAGGAATTGTTAGCAGACTGTTATCTTGTGACCTAGTGTCAATATTGTGGTAAGAGGATAACTTCTCAAATCTGGATGCCAGGTAAGTAGGAATGTAGGAATTCAGAAGCTTGAAAAGTAGTGAAAAAGAATGCAATTTACGTCTGTCAGTAAGACGGAGCCAAGAGATGTTATTAAAGTGACCGGAAATATGGTCATAACGGCGGATATTGAAAATGAATCGAACGCAAGCATTATGAACACGCTGCAATCTTTGCGAGAAGTCATAGTTTAGAACATTATATATAATGTCACAATAATCGAAGTGTGGTAACACAAGATTCTGCACAAGGATTTGTTTTAACGAAACTGGGAGAAAATTCTTTAAACGTCTACGATAATGTAAGATGGAGAAAGTCTTTTTACATATGTGTTTCCTTGTGTTTGCCAGGTTAAATTTGCGTCTAGATGTAGTCCAAGATCTATTACTGAAGAAGAATAAGGGATAACTATATTATTTATAGTAATGTTTGGAAGTGTAGATATGTCAAAAGTTGTAAGCAGTCTTTGTTATCCCATTAGAATTACTTGCGACTTGTTAGGATTTAGATTTAGATCGATACTTGAAGACCAGTTAAAAATGGATGTGAGATCGTCTTTCATTTTCGTCAAGCTGTTATAGAGAGAATGAGGAGGTGAATGTAGGTAAATTTGAAGATCATCAGCATAAAGGTGATAACGGCAGTGCTTTAGTACAGTTGGTAAGTCATTTATATAGATTGAGAAAAGAAGAGGCCCGAGAACACTGCCCTGGGGGACTCCCGCCTGCACGTTGTGCCAAGACGAAGATCTAGAGTTTAGTGAAACGTATTGTTGACGACCGTGCAGGTATGAGTCGAACCAGGATACAACGCTGTCAGACAAGTGTAGGTGCTTGAGCTTTATCATAAGGAAGTCGTGGTATACTGTATCAAAAGCTTTGCTGAAGTCAAGTAAGGTTAAAGGAGACATTTCACGTCTGTCCATGGAGAATAATATTAATTATAGTTTGAGGGAAGTAGATTATACTCGTACAGAGGATGATTCAAAAATATTGGCTCAGGATAGGGATGTATGGAGAGATTATGTTCGTGCGGCCATTAACCTATGGGTTCGATAGTGCCAGTGTGTTAGTTAGAGTTAGTTACGAACTCATCCTTGTTATAGCCAAATATATTTTTTATCGACTTCTTCATCTCCTCCTTGCTTTAATTATTGTTTTGTGGTTCAGTTTTTTGAATCTTACGTTTGGTATATTGAATATGTACTTTTGTCGTCTATATTTGTCATTTTTTCGGTTAAACAAATCTAAATCTGACACCAGTGTATTTTCATGATTATCAATAGAATCATAGAATTACTGTGAAAATGCATTGGCAAAAATAAATAACATCTCAGACATTTAACATTGATCTCTTGTTAAATTTCGTACTTTTTGCATATCGTGTATGCGTGTTTAGAAGTATTTTCCGTGAAAAAAAACTATATACAATATTTTTCAAAAGCGAGTATGTGCACAGATAGTTAGGTAATTCATCAGTACGTTAAATTAACATAGTCTTTTATTTTCTGAGGTCATTAGCGACGAATATTTGCTCAGATG
This sequence comes from Diploptera punctata, assembly GCA_030220185.1. Lineage (NCBI taxonomy): Eukaryota > Metazoa > Arthropoda > Insecta > Blattodea > Blaberidae > Diploptera > Diploptera punctata. The sequence goes on along the minus strand of JASPKZ010009829.1, from coordinate 855,413 downwards.
TCCGTTTTTCAGACTTGAGGTTCCTCTAATGTGCCATAAATCTGCGTTAAAAGGCCACGGCATTATTTACCTTCTGAAAGAAGCTACATGGTATTCAATATTTTACGTCTGTAAAGTACATCGACCGCGACGGTTCGAATCCGCAAAACTCGAAACCAGAGACAAGCTTTTTAACTACTAGTTAACCGGTACTGACTGAGTGCATGTAATAAATATTAAATTCTCCTGTTTTATTCGTACTCTAAGTTCTAATTTTAGAGGTAATGCAGTGCATTACATGTTTTAATGAAAAGCGCTAGTTTATATTCACATTCCATGGCGCGGCAGGCCTAGAAGGTCCTTAGCCTACCAGCCGGCTGCTGCCTTCACATCCACATGTGTCAATCACAGAGGTAAATTATCTTCTAGCCAGTGTAGGGGTAACGTGTGGTCAGCATGTCGAGTCCCCCAGCCGTTAAAGCTGGTTTTCTCAACCTGCAACCGCTACTTATTTTAGCTACCCAAATGCCTCACGATACTGGGTGGGTATCGATCCTATACTGGCAGAAATACCATGAGAAAATGTCTTCCTTCATGGAGACTCGAACCAGCGCAAGTCTTGTAGCTCTGCGCCAAAGGCTTCCTGCCTTAACCACTCGGCTACGACCGGGTAGCACCCAAAATTATTTATATATCAAAATTCTTTTACGTTTCTTTCGTACTTTAATTTTCATATATATGACATGCAAATACCAAATAAGGAACAATTAACAATGTAAAGCATTGTATTTCAAATATTACTGTACACAGTTTTGACTTTATTTGAACTGTGCCCTAGCTGAAACTACAATTTTTTCGGGTACATGTTGGAAATGTATGTTGGTTATGTCTATAAATTAATAAATAAATATAATATTTTTTTATATTTTTTTCCAATTATATATTACTGATGGAATACATTAGACACCGGTACTGCCATAGCAGTATGACTACTCGCAGACCTATTAAAATGTTCGTAAATCAAATAATAAATATCTTAATATTGTTATTTTAATAATCGTAATTTGTCAGTTCTATATAGAAGATATTTCCTGTAACGGACGCTCAATTTTGAGGAATGAGAAATTCTGGAAATACAACTAGATTCTATTAGCGTAATGGATTTTGTACATTTCCCAGAACTGACAATTATCTTCAGTGTTTCAAGTAATGTGTAATATTCAGCATTAGTACAATGTACAAGATGATGTATGTTTGGTTATTGAATTCAAAGTTCACAAGGTGGAAGCACGAGAAATGGGTCTACATTGTTAATTATATGGATTATCTTCAGATTACTGAAAGCTATGGCTAATGGAAACACCAAGCAACCCCCATTCCAAATCAATGAATATAAACCAATATTCAGTTTGATAAATTTAAAAAGTATATTTTATTACAATACTCTATATAGAAATATGAAAAATTAGGCATTAACTAACTAACTCAAGGCACTATCGAACCCGTAGGTTCATGGCCGTGCGGACACAAGCTCTCCATACACCCCTATCCTGAGCCAATGTTTCCCAATCGTCCCCTGTATAATCTACTTCCCTCAAATCATAATATTATTCTCCCACCTCATTCTTGGTCTACCAACTGGGCGTTTTCCCTCTGGTTTTCCTACAAGAAACTTCCATGCACGTCTTTCATTCTCCGTTTATGCCACATGTCCTGTCCATCGCAGTCTATTTGTAAATGTAACCTAATTAAAACATGTTTAAGAAAATATTCAATAGAACTAATTAAATATTTCTCTTCCTCCTACAAATGTTAGGAAACTTTAAGGTCCAAACGGTTCCCGAACATCATATGGCCACCATACTAATCGCCATTCATATTCGCCTTAAATTAAGTTTAGGAATAAGGACTCCTTGAGCACCACTATTATCATCACCTTCATATCAACGGGGTAACGTAACCTCGCCTTCCAGCGCCCCAGCCTCAGAAGTGGGTTACAATTGCGCCAATGCCAGGGGAGAACACCAGATATGTCGAAATGACAATCTGAGGCATTTGAAATAGAACAAAAAGGATAGGAATATATGAAGAGCTTATGTCTGCGTAGCCATTAAATTCTGGTTTCGATATTGCCGGTGAGTTAGTTTAACATTGCTCTCTAGAGCAACTAGATGATTATGTCTGATTAAGAATATTTCTCTTTGAATATCAGGTTTCTTTGCACTTACAATTTTTTTCTTACTTAACTATTTATAACGCTCTCACTTATTTTTAAAGTTGTGAGATTGTAAGATTAAAATATTATATATACCGGTAGTTAAAATGTCTTGCAATCTTTATTTGAAGTCAAATCCCGTGTTATGCTGATTTTCTTATAATGTCAGGATTATTACAAGTAATGCCTAATTTTTTCGGAAACTTTACCCCATTTGAACCAATTTTGAGGAATTGGCTGAATACAAATACCTAGGAACAATAATCACGAACAGGAATGAGACGCACAAAGAAATTAAACGTAGGCTCAATTCTGGAAATACGTGCTATCATACATTACAGACACTTTTGACTTCCCAACTCCTTTCAAAAAACTTCGGTAAATTTTACTTAGAGGCCTTTCATTCAGGCTTAAGGATCTTTTACGAGCCTGAAAATCTTCAGACTCGGGACCCACGGTTTAAAGTCCCTCCCGGAGGACTTGCTCCTTGGATTTTTCTGTCCTAAAAAATCCATCGACCACTGACGGGGTTTGAATCCTCGACCCTCCGGGCCAGAGGCAAACAGCATAACCACTAGCCCACCGCGACCGATGCTTTATAACATAAGAATGAAAATTAAAATGCAAATAACATCAATTAGCTGCATGTTCTCGCCTTCGGACGATTCCATACAACGATTTATCCATTAACTATAAATGGACCGACCTTCAGTCAACAACATTGACTAAACAAGTATCAAGTCTGTCATTCATGCGCAAGATGACTTGCTAACTCACTAAATGTTTTCTAGCCATTTAAAAAAAATTGTAATATATTTACACGTTACCTACAACAAGCAACAAATGCACTGAAATAATTGTGATGGACAAGTGATTGTTAATATTAACTACATAGGCTATCTAAGTAAGTATATTTTATATAATGGAATGATGTAAAAACAGGGAAATTTATGTGTTATTTATTAACGTAAATATCAAATATTCCTAAATAAAACGTACAACAATATTCACATTATAATATACAGTCAGCGTATTTGAAACTTTAGCGTTTTTACACGCCTTATATTAGCTTGGCTTGTATCTATCTATGTAACGGAATCTTTCAACACGATTTTTTACCCTCTTAAAAATATTGGATCGACTTGAAACTTTATATACTTGTAAAGGACCAATGACAATAAAATTTCATAAATAATATATAATATATGACATATAATAGGTTGCGGACTTATCGACTTTTTAGGCCTTCGTTGTAAGAAATTAATATTATCTCCTCTAGTAGCTCAGTTGGTAGAGCGACGGACTGTAGTGGTATATAAGTTCAGTAATCCATAGGTCGCTGGTTCAAATCCGGCCGAGAGGATATTTTTTTAGAAGAGTAATACTTTTAGCTCGTACTACAATAGCATCGACTTTAAATATATTTACATTCTTATCTTATTCTGTAAAATATTAAATGACAATTTTGTAAACTTATCACATTGTAATTTATTCAAAAAATACGAGAAGGATACGAATAACTGCAACTATTTACCTACAATAAAATATTCAAAAATATTATAATAAAGTTAGATAATTTAAAAAAATATATAATTATATTAATGCCTAGACACTAATAATATTGTAAGCAATTAAATGTTCATGGGATTAAGGTTTATAACAGCCAATTAAACTGAAAATTAAAAAAATAGGTAATTGAAAAAAACTAAAACAACACGCTTTATTAGAAAACGGAACTAAGAAATGAAAAATAATTTTAATTTCCAACACGCTTGGGATAAAATTGAAGTGGTCAACAAATAAATCATCTCCAACGCATCTAGAATAAAACTAGAGTCATCTACAAATGAAATAATTTTACTATCAAAAGCGTGAGGTGCTTTTTATGGTTTTTACATTTTCTTCTTAGAGACTTTACTTTTACCAATATATATTTATTATCAAATATATTCATTAATAAAGAGCACTCCACGCTTTCGATGGAAAAATTATTTTTTTTGTAAATAACTATTTTATTCTAGATGTGTTGGAGATGATTTTTTTGTCGACCACTTTCATTTTATAACAAGCGTGTTGGAAATTAAAATTATTTTTCATGTTTTAGTTCGGTTTTCTAATAAAGCGTGTTGTTTTAGTTTTTTAAACTGTTATTTATTTATTGAATAAAGAGCAAACGTAAGAATAATGCCACAAAAATATAGAAAATATGATTGAAAGTAATATAAAAATTTTCCAACAATTTGATAAAAATTACTTTAAAATTACATGTTAGAAACTCCAGTTAGCAAGTAATTTTTTGTATTGATATTGAACACATACAGTTCATTTTAATATCAATGTATTAAATTAACCAAATTCAACTTAATATGAAATAAAATTACATTAATTGGAAAAATATTCTACCTTTTCCTTTCGTAATTTAGGTTTTAGCTAACTATCCACTCAACACATATGTACACTTCGACTTTAAGTCTATTAAGTATAATATATAATATTATATTCTTGTAACTGTAATATATGATAGTATTCAGAGTTGTATAACTTTGATTAAAATACAGTACAATCATTATAGGTGAAAGACCTTGAAATAACTACGAACATTTTAATATCACTGAGCATATTCAAATAAACGCAAACGATTAAAAGATAGGATGCCATATTCTGCCGACTGATTTATCACTGTGTACTTTTTGTTAACATTCTTAACGAACTCTACATAGACTTTGATTTCTGTATGAATTAACAAAATTGCGTAGTTTACTTATAGAGTGTGAATGCACTTTACAATCTTTCAGTTTCTATTGATACAAAGTTGAAGTTCAAGTTTAATGGATAAAACTATTTCTGACTTAGAAAATCCAATCAGATATTTAATTCAGTTAAAAAGGCCATACATGATCAGTGGGTTTGAAAAATATAAGAAGACATAATACATAAGTTGATAAATAACGTAAGTTTTTCTACTGTCGATCTCAGATTTTTCGGAACAAAAAAGTGAAATACTAATTTGTAAATGAAATGCATGATTATAACAATTTATTAAGATAGAACCTTACAGTATTGATAATTCATATGCAGTTTATCTTGACAATATTTAAAATGAGTGAATTTTCATTTTAAATGCATTTTCTACAAAAATCCTTTTAAATAATGATTTTAATAGATACTGACAATCCCAAAATTCAGAAACAATAACCTTCTTTAAACCCTGGAACATGATTTTTTTAAAGTTAAAACATTAGTTATTAAATATTTCATTATATCGTGAATATTATCGCTTAAATATTATTGTCATTTATATATGTTTCAAATCTATAATTATCACATCCAAAATTATTTTGCAATAATAGTGTTTTATAGTTGTAATTTATTTTTTGAATCTGAATTATAATTCTTATTATAATTGAACTGACCATAAGCACGTGCTTTTACTCATCCCAGTACAATGTATATATATATATATATATATATATATATATATATATATATATATATATATTCATGAATACAATGTTAGATAAAATAAGTTAGCATTCTAAATTGTTGTTTCTCAAACATAAATTATGAAAATAAAAAAATAATTAACTCAAATGTGTAATTTTAAGACAGTCCTTTAGTATTCTTTGTGATTTATGGTAATCTCATTATTTGATAGTGTAAGATTTGTTCAGGATTAACCAACAATAGTTTACCTTGTCCTTATTTTATTTTTTCAGAGTAACTTACTTACTTACTCACTGGCATTATCGAAACCGTAGGTTCATGGCCGCACGGACATAAGCTCTCCATACATCCCTATCCTGAGCTAATGCTTTCCACTCATTCCCTGTATAATCTACTTCCCTCAAATCATAGTTAATGTTATTCTCTCATCTCATTCTTGGTCTACCAACTGGGCGTTTTCCCTCTGGCTTTTCCTACAAGAAGCTTCCATGCAAGTCTCCCATTCCCCATACGTGCAACATGTCCTGCCCATCGCAGTCTACGAGACTTAACTGTTCTTATTATATCTGGCTTCCTATAAAGACCATGTAGTTCATTGTTATGTAGTCCAGAGTATCTCGGAACAATAATCACAAGTAGGAATGAGATGCACAAAGAAATTAAACATAGGCTCAATTCTGGAAATGCATGCTATTATGCATTGCAGAGACTCTTCCAACTCCTTTCAAAAAACGTTAAACTGAAAATGTATAAAACTATTATTCTACCACTTATATTTTATGGGTGCGAAACATGGACTCTTACTTTAAGGGAGGAAAGGAGATTACAAGTATTTGAGAATTAAGTACTTAGGAAAATTTTTGGGCCAAAGAGAGAATGGAGAAGACTACTTAACAATGAACTACATTGTCTTTATAGGAAGCCAGATATAATAAGAACAGTTAAGTGTCGTAGACTACGATGGGCAGGACATGTTGCACGTATGGGGAATGAAAGACTTGCATGGAAGCTTCTTGTAGGAAAGCCAGAGGGAAAACGCCCAGTTGGTAGACCAAGAATGAGGTGGGAGAATAACTAACTACGATTTGAGGAAGTAGATTATACAGGGAATGATTGGAAAGTATTAACTCAGGATAGGGATGTATGGAGAGCTTATGTTCGTGCGGCCATGAACCTACGGATTCGATAGTGCCAGTGAGTAAGTAAGTATCAGGAACGACAAAAAATCCGAAATTACAGTAATTTAGTAAACGAGGTTTTAAAAATATTTTCATTTTTGGGTTCGCCGGTGGCGGTAGGTGACCCTCATGCGCAGAATGTGGCTCCATCATGTATATTGTCACGTTTAAAAACATTAACATTTAAAACTTCAAACGATCAGTTGGGTTCTTATGACTGCGGTGTGTCGGTACTAACTATGAGTGGAATTATTTTTGACTTATTGTTTTTCGTGATTGTGAATAGTGAACGGATTAAAATGTCCGCACTGAAGCAGAACATTTAGGAGCGCTACAGAATTTGCTCTAAAACAAAACTATGTAGAGCCACTTAAACTCATGTGCCAATTTATAATATATCATCATATGCAATAGTACAGTGATATCTCATTGTGTCAAATTTTATCAAGTAGGCCTATATGGTTCTAACTTAAAAAATTAAAGAAAGAACTGCTTGTCTCGTATAGAATATGTTCTTTTATTATCGAGGATATATCTGTCAAATCTGATACCACATCCGAGTCCATCCTTTTCATCGATAAGAAATAAATGCAATTACTTAAAATCTAAAATCTATTGTGTTTTAATGATTATTGACTAAAACTAAATGAGGAATGGAGGAAATGGATTCGAAAAGTAAACGAATGCACGGCTGAGCGCAGTTTTTGTATCCAAAACGTCGGTAAAAAGTATGAAAGAAAACTTTTTTAAGGTTGAGAAAGTCAATCCCGGAGATGATGAACTCGTAGTTGGAAACCCTATAAGGAACTCCTAAAAAATCAATTCCTCTATGCATATTATTAATAGTTTTATCATTATCATCGTCATCATAACCATCATCATCACCAACGTCACCATCATCACCATCATCATCGTTCATTATAATCATCGTTATCTTCGTTATTATTGTCATCATCATCATCACCATCACCATCACCATCACCATTATTATTATTATTATTATTATTATTATTATTAGTATTATTATTATTATTTGAACATATCAAAAGGATGGAGGAAGAGAAGAATTCTGAAACTGATCTTGGAATGGAATGCTGAAGGCAAAAGAAGAAGAGGAAAACCATGAGAGCTGTAGATGAATGGAGTCAGGAGGAGTATAAACAGCAGAATTTGAGACAAGAAGAGGTTCAAGGTAGAAATTTATGGAAGAATAAAAGTTATTTAGGGTTGAAGGAAACTATTCTATTCGAGTAATATACTTAAATAAATTATTTATATTATTATTATTACTACTATTATTATTATTATTATTATTATTATTATTAATATTATCTACATCATCATCACCATCATTATTTTGTTAGACAATGTCGAACGTCACAATCTTGCAATAAAAATCCATAAAATAAAATAATTATATAGTAAGGTGAAGTGAAGTGATACCTCTACAGGCCTCAGGAGGCCCTTGGGGTAGTAGGAGGTTAAGGTTCCCACTTTTTCTGGACAGTCGGCACTTGAAGTCAGCCGGGTTGTCAGCCCTACGTGGCGGCCGCCTTTACCCCAGAACAAGCGTCTGGTACTCATTTCAGTTAGAGGCTGAGTCGACCCCATGGCCATAGTGCCGCCAGAGGGTTTGGGTCAGTTTAAAAGTCCTGACCCCACCGGGACTCGAACCCTCGACTTTCCGGCTTGTAACGCAGTGCCTTAACCACTACGCTACAGCGTGCTCCGTTATGGTAAGGTAAACATTTTAAAAATAAACGCCCAGTTGGTAGACCAAGAATGAGATGGGAGAATAACATTAACTATGACTTGAGGGAAGTAGGTTAAACAGGGGATGATTGGAAAACATTAGCTCAGGATATGGATGTATGGGGAGCTTATGTCCGCGCGGCCATGAACCTTCGGGTTCGATAGTGTCAGAGAGTTAGTTAGTTAGTTAAAGTAATATTTAGGTGGATAATGTGTTTCAACGTCACATTATGCAATATATGTAAGAACTGATGTCATGATATTTCTTATTTCTTTATTCAGGTGGGAGGGAATACTGCGACCTAAGAGATGATAGATATAATGTTCTAGAGAACTTACTATCAATGATCCAGAAATTAGCCAACATATTTCTTTAAAAAATTAAACAAATAATTATTTCAGAATGGATAACAATACCACGATGGTCATCGATCCAAACAAAAATATTTTCTTTGGATGGCTCGATATGACGCTATTTGTACTAATGCTAGTGTCATCGACAGTTATCGGTATATATTTTGGATTTTGGGGAAAAAAAGAAGATACCCCAAAGGAATATCTGCATGGTGGAAAGACGATGAGTACAATTCCTGTAGCTTTTTCACTTGTCGCAAGGTAAGTTAAATTAAATATTACTTCTGTGTTACTTATAAACGCAATATTATTTCCAAGATCCCTGAAAAGTTACCATAAAAGTATCAAACAAGAAAATGTTACATAAAAATAACATGGTTGGTGAAAACTTTCAGAACTTATATATATATATATATATATATATATATATATATATATATATATATACATATTATAATGATATTAACTGAATTTTGCCGTTCAATATTTCGCAGACAGGTAAATAATATATATATATATATATATATATATATGCCAATATGAAATATTAAAATAAAACAATAATACAAAATTGAATTCTATACAATAGATTCATTGATAAATATGTGACAAGGATAAATAATTCTCAGCTTGAATATCAAGTTGCACCGTTTTCTAAACATTTTACATTCTTAACTTTAAACTTGTATAATAAATAACATTTAGCTTACCCCAAGTAGGACTAATATTTTTTGATAAGCTATTTATTTAGCTTCAGAATAACTTTTGGATACTTAAAATATAGTTTTATATTATGAAGTAATGGTTAAAGGGTAAATTTAAAAAAAAATATTTGTGCAATTAAAATGCAATTTTAGCGAATTGAGATTGTTCATGAAAATATATTTTTCTAAATATTTTTACAAATCTTTATCGAACCTTCTTAGCAGCACTGAAAATGACCATGAGAAAAATTATACGCGTCTGTTAACTCTCTAGTGGTATATTTTTTTTCGTAACCAAACACGGTTATATCAATCAACTAAGCAATGCAAAGTCCAATTCGTTAACGAATTATATTGGAACATTAGGAGTGGGGGTTCAGCGAAAATTAAAAATCGCTCTAACGGCTGCAATTTTCGAATTTTTGCAACGAAAATCAATATATTCCATGCAAATAAATTACTATTTTATTAAACATCAGTATTCACTCTGCCATCCATATTCGAGAATTCTAAGATCACATCACTTTTCGAATGTTTCGAACGAAACTTGCCATACGTACCAAAATTCTGAATTTTAAATATTCCAAATGAAATTCAAATGATGTTTGAATCACTCATTGTATGGAATAACATTATATTAAATTATTCATTGATCTCAGAATGTTTACTATTTTAGCGAATTCCGAGGGAATTTAGGTACCAATTGAGGTTGTTCTCATAAAAAATATAAATATTCATCGGTTCTACTCAGTAGGCACCAAAGGCGACCATGGCAAAATATATATAAAAAAAACTGTTGCTAGAATTATTTTACATTTATGTTTTCTGGTAAAGTCCACTCCTAATGGCTAGATGTCGGTGATTTTGAAGGAACATATTTCACATTTCAGTTTTATGGTGTATACCGAGTGTCGTTGGAAAAAATAAAATAATTCGGCCGCTACAGCGATTTTTATATTCTTGCCTTAGGTGATCACTCCACACCTAATGGTCCGATTTTGCCCTTTAACAAACTTTACATAACTTTTCTTAGTTGACTGGTATATGCCATTAGCAGTGGGAATTACCAGAAAACGTAAATGTAAAATAATTCTAGTATCATTTTATTAAGTTCATACGTTAGATGTAGTTAATAAAATAATGAAGAATAAAACCCGTAAACCAGTAAAATCGGACTATAAATTGTACTAGCTAAGCAATGTGCTAAATGTAGGCAGTTCCTGGATGACAGACTTTTTCCTTTTAAAGATATCTTAACTTCTTCTTCTTCACGGTTTAGGCTTATTTACTAGCCTGTTCCGGCTCCAAATTGCTGCTATTTCCATCTTTTCCTTGGTCTTCCCAAACTTCTTCCTCGTGGTGAATAGTTGTATGCTGCCTTTGGTATTCTATTCTCAGTCATCCTTGTTAAGTGTAGATATCTTAACAAATAATGTTATTTTGAGCCGAATTATTAACGAAAAATTATTTAATACTAGCATAGAAAAACTAAAGTCTTAGCATAAGTACTTGCTTGAATTCTGGACAGACGGGTGGGTTGGCTCGGCCGGACCGCTTCTGAAGAAAAGGGCCTTGCTTAAAAGTGGATAATTTCTTTCACCAATTCACAGCAACTAACACACACTAAAGAGCAGATTGTTCAGATGAAGGTTCGATTCCGATTGAGGGTCTTTCCACTTTTCAGCGGTTGCCCTTTTACCAGCCGGCTGCTGGCCCTTCACATCCACATGTGTCAATCACAGAGGTAGATGATCAACAGCCAGTGTAGGGGTGACATGTGGTTAGCATGTCGAGTCCCCCAGCCGTTATAGCTGATTCCTCAACCTGGAGCCGCTACTTATTGTAGCTACCCAATTGCCTCACGATGCTGGGTGGGCACCGGTCCCATACTGGCCGAAATATCATGAGAAAATTTCTTCCCCCATGGAGACTCGAACCAGCGCAAGTCCCGTAGCTCTGCGCCAAGGCTTCCTACCTTAACCACTCGGCTACGGCGCGGGACAGATGACGGTTCGACAACATCCAAACACACCTTCTGTCCTCAAACCCAAGCAGGTACTTGTGCCAAGTTAAAACTCAAGAGTGATTATGATATATTGGAAGTTTCTTATACGGTTTAAACAAATGTGAAATACTATTTGTAATTTTAAACGAATTTCAAGTTAAACTTTGTATGTTGCAGCTTTATATCAGGAATTATGGTGATGGGAGCTCCTACAGAAATTTACCTTTATGGTATTAACTATTGGTTTATTTGCCTTTCTATGCCCTTAGTTGGAGTCATCACGCATTTGGTATTTCTACCCGTTTTCTTCGAGTTACAAGTAACGTCTACATATGAGGTAAATAAAAATACTCTTGTATAATTTAAAAATCCTAACATTTCACACATGCCAATATAAAGTGAATGATTTTATTTTAAAAATGTATATACAGTAATATAAAAAATCCATGGCGCTATAGGCATTGAAGGCCTTTGGTCTGTCAGCATGTTGCTAGTTCCTTATCCACATGTGTTAATCACAGAGGTGTACGATCATCAATTGGTATACGCTATCGTGTCGTCAGCATAACTGATTCTCACCCATTATAGCTGGTTTTCTCAATCTGGAACAGCTACTTATTGTAGCTACCTGAATTTCTCACGATTGATACCGGTCTTATACTAAGATGTTAATTATATAACTTTTACCTGGTAAGTCAGTCGTCCTCAGATAAATTATTTAACTTCAAGTTATTCTAATATGGAAGCCTTTCGAAAACAATATTTCATCTTCTGCGTTTTAACTGGAATTGATGGTGTTATATAGGTTGTATAACGGATTTTTGTCTGCGGGTATGTTAATGATCTTGAAATGAATGCAAAAAATAGGAACATTAGAGAATTATATCAGGGAATTAGTATAGAGAAGAAAGGGTTTCAGGCTAGAACAAACATAATTCGGAATGAAAATGGGGATATGATTGCAGATTCTAGGAGTATATTAAATAGATGGAAAGGTTACTTTAATCATCTATTAAATGTACATACAGAACAGGACATTGAGGAGGATAAGTTACAGACAGCAGAAATGCTAGTCGCAGAGCCAAGTGCATTAGAGGTTGAAATGGCGATTGAAAAATTGAAGATGTATAAAGCATCAGGTTCAGATGAGATCCCAGCAGAACTGATGAAATCAGGGGGAGAAAAATTGATGGACAAGATATGCTGGTTGCTTAGTATGATTTGGGAAAAAGAAGCTCTTCCAGATGAATGGAAGGAATCAATTATCATACCAATTTATAAGAAAGGAGACAAAATTGATTGCAACAACTACAGGGCCATCTCATTACTTTCAACTTCGTACAAAATTCTTACAAATATATTAGTAAGCAGACTTACTCCCTATATTGATGACATTCTAGGAGATCATCAATGTGCATTTAGAAGAAACAGGTCTACAACAGATCAGATTTTTAGTATGAGACAGATTTTAGAAAAGAAATGGGAATATAATGGTACTGTACATGAACTATATGTAGACTTCAAAAAAGCATATGATTAAATTAAGAGGGAGAAGTTATATAGTATCCTGCTGGAGTTCGGAATTCCTAAAAAGTTAGTTAGACTTATACGAATGTGTCTAAATGGCACAAAGAGTAGGGTGCGTGTAGGCAAACAGTTTTCAGACACTTTTGAAATCCAGAATGGGTTGAAGCAAGGAGATGTACCATCTTCTCTACTATTTAATTTTGTACTAGAGCATGCCATTAAATCTTTAGAGAATGAGAAAGGCTTACAACTGAATGGTATTAATAAGCTGTTAGTTTATGCTGATGATGTAGTATTGTTGGCCGATAGCGAGGAGATACTAAAGGACAACACGCACACACTATTGAGTAACACTAAGAAATTAGGACTGGAAGTAAATATCAGTAAAACTAAATATATGGCCACACGTAGAAATTCATTAAATAATGGAAATGGACAGCTAATGACAAATGAGGGAAATTTTGAGGAAGTGGCTGAATTCAAATAGGCCTACCTAGGAACAATAATCACAAATAGGAATGAGATGCACAAAGAAATTAAACATAGGCTCAATTCTGGAAATTCGTGCTATTATGCATTGCAGAGGCTCTTGATGTCCCAACCCCTTTCAAAAAACGTTAAACTGAAAATATATGAAACTATTATTCTACCAGTTATATTATATGGGTGCGAAACATGACTCTTACCTTAAGAGAGGAAAGGAGATTACAAGTATTTGAGAATAAAGTACTTAGGGAAATTTTTGGACCAAAGAGAGATGAACATACAGGTGAATGGAGAAGACTACATAACAATGAACTACACGGTCTTTATAGGAAGTCAGATATAATAAGAAGAGTTAAGTCTCGTAGACTGCGATGGGCAGGACATGTTGCACGTATGGGGAATGAAAGACTTGCATGGAAGCTTCTTGTAGGAAAACCAGAGGGTAAACGCCCAGTTGGTAGACCAAGAATGAGGTGGGAGAATAACATTAACTATGATTTGAGGGATGTAGATTATACAGGGAATGATTGGAAAGGATTAGCTCAGGATAGGGATGTATGGAGAGCTTATGTCCGTGCGGTCATGAACCTACGGGTTCGATAGTGCCAGTGAGTTAGTTAGTTAGTTAGTTAGGTATGTTCTCGTTGAGTAGACCTTTATTTCTTGCTTCTTTTAGAATCGCTATGTCTTGAAGGATGCTGATCCTGTTGTTATTATACTGACTGTCTATATATACGGTCTTATACTGGTCGAAAATTCATGAGAAAATTTCTTCTCCCATGGGGCTCGAACCTGAGCAACATCCCATAGCTCTGTACCAAGACATATTTTAAACCACAAACAAAGGACATGTATATAAAAAAAATAATAATGTGAAGTAACTGGAATGGGAAAGACATTTTCATAAACTTTGAAATAATGAGAAAGTATAAACATTTGGACATTCAAGGATAAAATTATCTGGAGAAAAATCCATTGATTGTACCTCACAAGAGGAATTTAAAGAGGTGATATAAAAAACAAAACAAAACTTGAATAAATGGGATTACAGTTGAATTAATTAAATATGCAAGATTTAGAATGGGTCCCGCGCCGTAGCCGAGCGGTTAAGGTAGGAAGCCTTGGCGCAGAGCTACGGGACTTGCGCTGGTTCGAGTCTCCATGGGGGAAGAAATTTTCTCATGGTATTTCGGCCAGTATGGGACCGGTGCCCACCCAGCATCGTGAGGCAATTGGGTAGCTACAATAAGTAGCGGCTCCAGGTTGAGGAACCAGCTATAACGGCTGGGGGACTCGACATACTAACCACATGTCACCCCTACACTGGCTGTTGATCATCTACCTCTGTGATTGACACATGTGGATGTGAAGGGCCAGCAGCCGGCTGGTAAAAGGGCAACCGCTGAAAAGTGGAAAGACCCTCAATCGAATCAATCGGAAGATTTAGAATGGAAGAGATGATAATTAAGCTTATTAATATGATGCGATGAAAAGGTGCGATGACTGATGAATGGTCTACATGATTAGGGGTAAATATTTACAAGAAAGGCGATAAGGAAATTTGCGATAATTACAGAGGCACTGCGCTTTTATGTAGCTTATACGTGTATAAAATATACGCAAACGTATTAAGAAACAAAATATCAAAATTAGCAGAATCGTGCCTAATTGAAGAACAATCAGGATTTATGTAGGAAGGAGTTGTACTGACCCGGTTTTCACTATACAACAAATTAAATAAAATGTGAGAGTTTAATGTGCCAATCTTTTTACTCTTCATAGATTTTAAACCAAATATATGGTAGAATCCAATGATAAATTTTACGTAATATAGAATTTTATGGACTTCTAACATTATGAAAAAATTTCATTATACTCTTTTACAGTATTTAGAGCTACGATTTAATAGAAGTGTTCGAGTAGTGGCGTCATCCATGTCTACGTTTGCTTTAATAATGTACCTTCCGATAGTTGTCTACATTCCTGCATTAGCTTTTAGTCAAGGTAAATATGAACATGTACTAAATAGCCTATTTAATATTTTAGATTTAGTGAACGTACATATAATTATGACACAAAAATACTTATAACAATAAGGTAAAATTCCTGTTGGGTTTGTCTTTCGGGCTAAATGGACGTGGTCTGTTTTTTCTTTTTAGGACTCAACGTTTCGTCTATTATTACGGTAGACATCCTTAGGAGATTCTGAGTGTTGTATGAACTCCTAACTCTTCAACTGTTGAAGAGTTAGGAGTTCATACAGCACTCAGAATCTCCTGAGGATGTCTACCGCAGTAGTAGACAAAAGTTGAGTTCTTAAAAGAAAAAAACAGACCATGGTCATTTAGCCCGAAAGACAAACCCAACAGGAATCAAGACACCTGCCGTGAAAGCCTACAATTTTAAATAAGGTATAAGTTTTATGTTTATATTGTTTGAACCAAAATTAATTTAATCTGCACAAAATAAATCATTTTTTTAACAAAGAAAATTAATAGCAATTAAATAATACGCAAACAGAATTAAATTATCGTAATTTAATTCAGAGTCAAATCACCTACCCTATGAAGATAATTTAAATTATCTGTTATATCTTCGTTATGAGAAATTAATAAAAATATCATCTGAAATTGAATTCATTGCCAACGCTAACAGCAATATTGATATGCGAGCACCCCAATCCCCTATGAACATATACAAGGGAATTACAAATACTGTCATTGTATAGTTTTTTTTTTCTAAGGAAGGTAAGATTACACCCTCTCGTTTCAACACGAGAGAGAGGGAAAGCAAATCATGGTTAAGGAGGTTGTGAAACATCCTATGACAAATCCCCTTTAGTAGCAGGTTGTTCGACGGTTTTAAAATAGTGGTGGGATTCTTCCTTCCTTAGAGAAAACATCTATAGGAACTTCGTTGAAAATTTTATAGCACCATCTCTGTTCGGCGTTGAGTAAGGAACAAAAATAAACTGAAAATTTGTAACTGTAACCCAAATTGGTATAGCAATTTGTTTTTAAACAATTATTAAAATCAAAGAAAAAGCGTGGACAGCCCTTGCTGCAGGTAAGAATAAGTGGCGGGAGGTAAAAATAGAATGTGCGTGGTTGTCTAATTGATACTGTCGACCTGCGATTCTACAATATTTTCCGATTTTGATCTGAAAATTTTGAGTTTTGGAACACGCAGTAGTTCTTTTAGTACATTGATGTCAACATAATTGGAAAATACATGTCGATATGATACCCTAATACTGATAGTTACCTTTCCTTTTTAGATTTTTTAGGTTTCGGGATTACTCTTTATTTTATTCATGAAGTGAAAACACTACGCTGGACTATTGAAATTAACTGTAAAAAGGTTACAAGTTAAGTACTAAGATCTCAGTTTTATTTGCTTATTATGCAGTAGGACATTTCGTTAGAAGAGAATAAAGATATTTAATAATAATAGGTATAATTGCAGCCAATGGCCATGTAGAAAGAACTGTTTTCATGTCTTACAAAAGTCTGTTATCGATGTTCCTATGTTTTTACACTGTAACAGGTGATATCGGTCGCAGTGCGACCCACATAGTTTGCACTTGCACTTTTCTTCTGGGTTATGGCGCTTCACTGTTGTGCATATCCTGTGGTGGAAACCATGGACTGCGACTCTCGTCACGGTGTGTCTGAGGTCGTATCTGGCTGCTGTCCATTCCCTGTAGATCATCGCATCCGTTGCGTAGAACTCAGGCCATATCTGTTCTCTCTTCTCGTTGAGTTCCCACAGCAGTTCTTTGTAGGCATCTGTTGCCGGCACGAGAAGGTCCAGGTGGAGCTCTTCAATGAAGAATGGTTCCTTTGTCAGTATGTATGTTAGGCGTGAAGGCGTGTATTTTGATACGCTTAGCGCTGTCTTTAAAAAGTGTGCTTTGACTTTCTCTATTTCCTCTAGGTTTGCCTTATTTAGGTTCTTCCAAATCACTTCTATTCCATAGGTCATGATTGGTGCTATTTTTAAGCGGAAGATGGTCATTGCTGTCTCCAGGGATAGTTTACTCAGGCTTTTAATGCTGTTCGTTGCTATTCTGGCCGCTAAGGCGCGTTCTTTGATGTGCTTATCGAAGGTGTCACCTCGGCTCTGCAGTGTGATCCCCAGATATTTGAACTGGTTTACATTTTGCAGTGGGTCTCCCTTATACCGAATGCAGTCATTCGCTGCGAGTCTTCCTCCTTTCCTGAAGGTCATTTTTACTGTTTTCTTCTCATTTATTTCTAGGTCGTTCTTTTCGGCCCATGCTACGAGTTTGTCGAACGCTGTTTGAGCTTTTTCGATGTCTTGGGATGTAATCACCATGTCATCAGCGTATGCCAAGATTTGGACGTTTTCTGTTTCTATCTCTGTGGGTATTTTTGCTGTTGCTATTATGAAGAGTAGGGGACTCAACGGGTCACCTTGGAGTACGCCGTTTGTCTGATCTATTTGCTCTGTTTTTGAAACTCCATCGTCTATCTGCACTTGGTTTCTGGAGAGGATGTTCTCAATTAATCTAGTTATTTGGTTTCTCCCTGCTGCTTCTTCTATTCTTCTTATTATCAGCTGCCTGTTTAAGAGGTCGAAAGCCTTCTTGTAGTCTATGAAGATGGCATGTAGTTTTCCTCTCGGTTGTTCTAAGGCTATTTCGATGCTCTCTTGTAGACATTTAATTGCTTGTGTCGTCGATTTCCCTTTTACGAACCCGAACTGTTGTTCCGGTATGACGTGGGCTGTCATCGCTCTTAATCTCTCTGTGAGTATGCTGGTCATTATTTTTAGTGTTGTGCACTCTAGTGCTATTCCCCTGTATGAGTTTGGGTCCTTCGTGTCTCCTTTGGCTTTGTACAGCACCTTCAGCGTTGCTATTCTCCACTTGTCCGGAATGCTGCCTTGCCTTAGGCATTCGTTGAAAAGCTCTGTCCAGGTGTCTGCGAGAGCTTGCTCTGTTTCTTTGAGGTGTTCGAAGGCAATTTCGTCAGGTCCGCAGGCTTTTCTGTTTTTCGAACTTGCAATGTGTCGTCTTACTTCCTCTCTGGTGAAGAGGCAGGATTTCTCCACTTCTTCTTTCCTTCGTATGGTTTCTGGGCGTGTTTCTTTGGCCTGCAGTACTTCTTTAAAGTGTTTCTCCCACGTATGTATTGGTATATCTCTTGGAAAGGATGGCTGTTTTGGTGAGGTCACTTTATACCATTTTTCCTGTGCATTTTTCTATGATTTTTTTTCTCTTCTTCCGGATGGTATCTTTCTTTATAACTTTCCGCCGTTTGTTTATAGGCTCTCCTGGTATTTTGGTATTCTTGTAGGTCTTCGTGTGTTTTCGATTGTTTTGCCTTATTGAGTGCTATGATCGCGGCTCTCGTCGCTGCGTAGCATTCTTGTTTGAATCATGGCTTTGCCTTTTCTTCTTTTCCATTCTTTCTTTACTATCGCTTGTTTTATTTGTCCTTCTATTGCATCGACCTGCCTCATTTATTTTTCTTTCTTTTATTTCTTTTGATGCCTTTTCTATCGCTTCTGTGTTTAGTTTCTCTCTGTCAATCTTTCTCGATAGTTTATTTGTCGATTTTCTGGAGTTTTTTCTTTGTTGTGTGTCTTTTACATATATGTCGGTACTTACTGGTATATGTTTCCTTACTGGTATGTCTCTTCTTATCTTTTGGTGGGTCTTGTGGCTGTTTGTGAAGACATGGTCGATTGTGCTGTCTCCATTTGGTCCGATGTAAGTGTATTCTTTCTCTTTGTTTATTAGAGTTAGCCCTTCTTTTTCTATATAGCCGACTACAATTTTTTGGTTTATATGTGGGTGTGTCAATGTTGCAGTTAAGATCGCCCATTATTATCATATTGTCTGTCCTGTTCGTCTTGCTTAGTGCCTGGCTTATCTCTTCCTGGATTTCTTCTGCCTTGTGTTCTGGTTGGAAGTAGACATTTAGTACTGTGCACGTGTTTGTCTTTACTAGCAGCGTGTTTTTTTCTGATTTTTGAAGTATCTCGAACGGCGCCAATTTAGGTTTTATTAGCATTGTTATCCCTCCTTTAGGTCTTCCTCTTTCCCCTTGGCTGTCGTATGAGTTAATTGAGTAGAAGTTTTCCGTGCTCCATTGGATTTTTAGGTATGTTTTTGTGAATGTTATTATATCATATTCGTCGAAAATGTCTTCTGGTAACATTTTGAGTGCATTTCGTAGACCTTCTATATTCCACAGTAATGTCTTCAATTTTTCTTCCTTGTCCTGGTTTTTACAGTGTGTTCTCGGTGGTTCGCTTCGAGGGGAGAAAAATTTTGCTTCCCGTGTTTCGTTTCGAGAAACGAAAGGGCCGTACGACTACTCCTTCGGGCCAAAAAGTCGGGTCCGTTCGGCGCTTTTGCAATGTTTTAAGTTTATTCCAACCTTGAAGGCCTTGTTTCTTCCCATGGCAGGTAATTCCTCCACTTCTATTTCGCCGTCGATGTCGTTTCCCTGTAGATAGTCGTATATCATCTCTGGAGTGGTGGAGTTGTGCAGCTTTCCTATATAAAGCCATGCTCTTCTTTCGGCCGCTTACTGTTTGCTTGCCTCTCCAGTTGTTTGTTTTGTCCCCGTTATCGTCTTTCTTGTCATCTGCGGACTTCCTTCCCTTGTTGATTGTGAGTAGGATTTCTTGTTCTCTGCCTCATCTTCTGTTTGTGTCGGTGTGTCTCTTTTGGTTTCCTTTGTTTCTAGATTATCTTTTATCATCCATTTTATGTCCTCTAGCATGTCCTGTATCTGTTTGTTTACCTTCTTTATAATTTTCTCCTCAATGTCTTCATTTGGCAGCGAGGAGGTGTTTTGTATTTGACGATTTTTGCTGTCGTCTCCTTCATTATCTTCTGTTTCGCCCGGCGGTGTGCGTGTTGTGTCATATACTAGTACTGATGTGTTGGAGTCGCTCACTTCTTTCTGCCGTCCGCCGTCCGGGTTCCGCTTCTCATCGGCAGATGTCTCCTCCTGCTGGCTACTGTCGCTGTTGCTCGGTGTTTCTTGTTCTGCGTCAACAGATGTCGCTAGTTGTCTTGGCGTTTGGCTGTCTTCTCCCTCGGTGCTCTCTCTCACATTTTTCGATATGACCGTTTTAACCTCACTTTGTGGTTCACTTATCACTTCGTTTATGGCGTGTTTTGCCGTTTTAATTTCTGAAAAAACATGTTCTGATTTCACTTACCGCTTTCAGAATCCTCTCCTTCATTTCTTTCTTGATGTAACCTCCTCTATCCACGATATTTTGTATGCTTTTAAGCGCGTCTTCCATGCGGTCTTCTACCATGTCCGCCATCATGTAGCATTAGAAAAGCATATGAGCATTAGAAAAGAACAAGAACTAAAACTAGAGGGATTAGTAAACAAATAAAGCTTAAAATATCTGTCATATTCATAAATTTTGCTACTATAGACTACGGAGCAAATAGTTATTTTTAGATAAGCATTTCTACGGATGTGGTCACTTTCCACTCTAATACCAGGGATATGCCAGAGATACGTGAAGAAATTAAATTAATGCCACAAGATCAGATGAAATATCTTAAGTATTTATATAATTAAATTGAGATAGTAATAATTTTAAATTTGCCATAGGGTAGAATGATAATCGATAGCTTAAATTTAGTTTTCTGAGAAACAAATATATCAAAAGGAATTAGAAAATCATAGAAGTATAACAGAAAGAGTTGCCAACTATGGGAGTGAAGCATGGTACATTAAAGAATCAATGAATAGGAAAATCTTGGCATTGGACGTGGACTATTTGAGAAGGTCGGGATTATCAGATATGGATAAAACCCCAGAAGTAGGAAGGATGTAGAGGAAATAATGATTTGAACAAATTGAATGATCTTTAAGACGGTTGGGGATATATGGTGAAATTGAGGGATGATACTTGGCCGAAGACGATCATCAATTCGGAACACCTGATAGAGCAAAAATAAGAAAATCAAGATTTAAGGGAAAAGAAAATATGCTGATATGGATGAAAAGTAGATAACTAAATATGAAAGATGTATTGGATACAAATAACTAGAGACTAATAATAATTGGAAAGCGATTGCAAATCTTAATATATAAAAATTACGTGTCACGTTGTTTGTCCGCGATGGAATCCTAAACTACTAAACCGATTTTAATAAAATGTTGCACACTGTGTGCTGTTTGATCCAACTTGAGACCTACGGTTGATTATAACTAAATTTATAGTCGCATTATTTTTATTGCAAATTATTTGATTATTATTTAACAAAGAGTTATAATTATCTGTGAGTTCCATACGATTCTAACAGATGGCCGTGTAAATAATTGGTTTATTATTTAACCAGGTGGCTGTGCTTTTTGTTGCAACCGCGAATTTCAATTGAATTACAAATATTGGTTATTTCAAAATTTAAGTATGTTCAGTGTTTATTTTATTTTCCATTTATTGATAATAATATTAATTTCGTGTGTAAGTATTAGTTTTAAGTAATCTGGCTGAAAGACAGCATCTTAATTTAAATTTAACTGGACCGAGAAGCGAACATTGAATAATATGGCGAATCAGTTCTAGAGACCATGAATAATAAGATATCAAGTGAATTTCCGCAAATTGGTATAGGCCTATGTGACATAAATCTTACATTTAAGAAGGATGTCAATTTAAAAACATATGAAAGTCCTAAGGAGCGGAGTAACAGAATTGTAAGTATACTTAATATTACAGAAACAATCTCCATGCCTCAATTAAATGAAAAACAAGATGACTATAATATATCACAAGATGATATTACTATACAGAGACTTCTTGATGATAATGAGAATTCTAACTGGCAACAAGTTCGTAGAAAAAAACGAAAGTATAATGAAATCAGCAAGCCTCCTCAAAATATTCCATCAATAAATGTGTATAATCCTTATGATACACTTATGGATGAAAATGAGAATGCAGACAACATAAATTCATCTCAATCAACAAAACCACTTCCACATAAACCACCACCCATATTTATACCGGGTGTAGTTAGCGTACCAGAACTAAAAAACTGTGTAAAACAAAAACTTTCTGATTTAGATTTCTCACTTAGTTTACTACAAAATAATTTAACGTATACCTTAGCCATAGCAACGCGTGGCCGGGACTTATATATATATATATATATATATATATAGAAAACAAAGTCGGATTAGTAACACTATTTATAACTCAAGAACGGCTGGACCGATTTTTATGATCTTTGATTTGTTGGATTTGTTTCCGCCCCGAATAGCAGATAACTATTAAAACATCGGAAAAATTAACGTAAAAATATTTAAAGGCGATACGACGTTCGCCGGGCCAGCTAGTAGCATATATATATATATATATATATATATATATATATATATATTTAACTTCCATGAATAAGGTACAGAATTATGTGAATCGAACCTATTAGGATTTTTTATATATGACCAGTTTATTTAAAATATAATGAGGTAGCGGTGACGTTGGAATGGGGAAAATGTATTTAATTGTACTTCATACCAACTTTAATAAAATTCATAGTAAAACTCCGTTGAGGTATTAATCACAAAATTAACATTATAATATAAAATTACAAAAGTGCTACCTTGTGGGTCCGTATCCAGCAAAATAAACGTACGTAGAATAAATTGAAAAGATTTAATGGAAACAACCTGTTTCTAAATGAGAACAGTATATTCAATTCTCTGTACAAAATTATCACACGTGTACCAGTGTTTCATTCACTGTCAGTAGATACGGACCTATCTTCTGCTCCTTATACTGATGATGGGACTAGTTCCGAAAGGCCTAAAAATAATATGTTAGAAAGTTGAGGAGACTAGTCTACAAGGTAACAATTTTATAATTATATATTGCAATTTTAATTTTGTACTTGACATCAGTTTACATAAAAGTATTTTATTTATTTCATTCACAATTATTCACTGTACAAGTACATATAGTAATAAACTCAAACACAGTATATCTTCTCGTTTATTCATTCGTATTCACAGACGTGTTACTTCTCAATACCTATATCTTCGTTCTCAGATCACAAGCACTCATTGCCTCTCAGATGACGACTCTTTATTCCCGTCTCCATCCGTCTCATCCGATCTAGACCTTTCGAGACAGACTGACCAATATGCCAACAGACCCCTACTCGAATGGTCGCTAAAACGATCTTTTGAGAATACACGTCTGGTGAAATTGCTACGAGTTGTATACGTGACTCATGATCCGCGTATCCGAATCTCTTTGCTTTATAAGGTAATATTTGAGTGTTCGCGCCGCCAGCGAAATTTAAAGGCGCTCAAATTGAGCAACAAATTAACAAAACGTCATAATATCAATCCTTGAAAAATGTGAATGACAGTTTCATGCCATTTAAAAATTGATTTTTATAACACTTTGGAATTATGCACTTCTGTTTATTAGTAGAGATGGAATCTTTCCTTCCAATGACGCGAGATTAACTAAGCTTCAATCACACAGTAGAGGTCACTCTGAACAGCGGTCACACGTAAACAAGAGCAAGATTCAGACTTACAGACAAAGAATACTTCGGTTGAATATAAAAGTTGCGCACTTACTGTTCGGAATATTTGGAGTGAAATATAACAAATGTAAAGTGGTTATTCTAAACTGTTGCTGTAACCAGGCGGTACAGAAAACTATTCTAATCCCCTTCCCTTAGATGACACGTTCAATGGTCGCATCAACCGTACGCTGATTTGTTTATCAAGGAATGTTCCATCTCTACTTGTTAGTTACCTCTATCAAGTTTAAAGTACTCTTATACTGTACCAGATAAATCATTGCGTTTTTAGAAGATCTCCTGAGGTATATCGACTCACTCTTTTTTTCTTTTTTAGTGAGTGGTCTCAGTGTTCACTTCGTAACAGTTGCTACGTCAGTATTGTGTATCTTCTACACCATGTTGGTAAGTATAAGCAAATTCTGTAAACGACATCAATTGAAAAAATCAAATTTATTTACACATACCAATCCTTTTGCAACTAACTAAATTAAAGATTCAACTGTTATATTTAATTCTATCCTGATATAGCAGTCGTCCTAAACAAATTATTATTTTTTTAAATAATCACCTTCACCTATCTGAACTGATTGTGTTATAAGTAAGTTGCATAATGGGTTCACCAAACCATTTTCAACATACTCTTAAAACACTACCCAACAGAACAGCTTTGAAAATGGAACTAGTTCCGAAAGGCCTATCTGATTAAACAATTTTAATTTGTTGACGACTGTCATTACAGGCACAAATTGTATTGTTACTAATATACTGTGTACCAGTAATACCTGCATTCTGTAGACAACGCCGTGGCAATTTGTTGTAAACACATTAACCCCCCCCCTCCATCTCTGCGACCAGAATTCTCATCCTGGAGCCAAAATTCCAGGGCGCGACAGCTCTAGAAGCACCTTGGCTCACCAGCTGATTGGTGACCTCACATTCACATGTATTACACACAGGTGGATGATCATCTAGCCAATATAGGGGTGACATGTTGGGTCCCTGAGTCGTTATTACTGCTGGAGCGGCAATTTATATATGCTCACATTCCCCATGATGTTGGGTGGGCAGCGGTCTCATACTGGCCGAAATTCCATGAACAAATTTTCCCCCTTACGAACCGGTGCCAGGGCAGGTTTTTCTCGGGGTTTCTCCCGTTTTCCCTGCCAAAACACCTCTTCTCCAGGTACGTGTAATTAATTTAATTTATTTCACTTCAATTATCCCCGTGATAGCAAGGCGCGAGGCGGCGTCGGTGTATATCACAGAGTATAAAAATAAGGACTTTATCTAATTCAATCTCATTCCTAGATCTGGTATTTCGCCGGACACTAAAAGAAGACATTCATTGCTTTAATAAAATTGGTAAAATTGTAAACCTTTTCGACAGTTTGGATAATGGCATATGACAATAAAAAAAATAGGTCGTAAATTTATCATTTATATTTTGAAAACGATTTAATGAAATTTTGAATTGAATTATGAGTATATTTCATATTTAATTCAAATCACCCCAGTCAATTTAAATTTAAGGATATAATCTATGTTTTAAAAACGATTGGTGAAATTTGATATTGAATTATGACTATATTTTACACATATAATATAATATAACTTTAAATAATTATATAATACAATTTAACTTTAAGGATTTAAAATATATCAAGAATGAAATACATCAATTTGATTGCAAATAATTAATAAATGTTATATCATTTAGGGAGGAATAAAAGCCGTGGTGTGGACGGATTTTCTACAGGGTATATTAATGTTCTTGTCGAGTATTGCTGTTATAATTATGGGAGTTGTAAACCTGGGAGGTTTTGGCACTGTCTGGCAAAGAAACCTGGAAGGAGGAAGACTTAATATCGAGTAAGTTCCTCATTATTATGATTATTATTATTTTATATTATTAAGTACTGTATTATTATTTATTATTAAATTGCTTTTATCGTATTTAATTATAAATTATTAGTGTAATTATCATCATTGTGTTCGTAGATATTGATAACATTCCCAATAATAATTACTTAAATAATAATTTAAAAGCGTTACATTCTTAATAAAAAAGTTTATGAGTTTTAAGTGTCTACGTATAATATTCTAAATTACGTTAAATTTTGCATTACATAACTTTCTATTAAGATAATACGAAATATTTAACTGAACGATTTCTAAGGAATAGCTGATTAGGTTAGAATTTTATGAGGCTGGGTATTGGATATGGTCCCGCGCCGTAGCCGAGCGGTTAAGGTAGGAAGCCTTGGCGCAGAGCTACGGGACTTGCGCAGGTTCGAGTCTCCATGGGGGAAGAAATTTTCTCATGGTATTTCGGCCAGTATGGGGCCGGTGCCCACCCAGCATCGTGAGGCAATTGGGTAGCTACAATAAGTAGCGGCTACAGGTTGAGGAACCAGTATAACGGCTGGGGGACTCGACATGCTAACCACATGTCACCCCTACACTGGCTGTTGATCATCTACCTCTGTGATTGACACATGTGGATGTGAAGGGCCAGGAGCCGGTTGGTAAAAGGGCAACCGCTGAAAAGTGGAAAGACCCTCAATCGGAGGTATTGGATATGGCCTCACGATCTTAACTCTGCCAGTTTAAATAAATTATTAACATCTTAAACATATAATTCTCATGGAATTATGCCACTTGTTGGCCAGTTCCAGTATCACTGAACGTTCACGTCAAATACTCGTCTTTTTCTTATTAGTTTATTTATTTATTTTTTTTTAGAATCTTTGATAATCTGCCTTTTGAACTTCTGTCAACATATTTTAGTCATTTCGATTTGTAATAGTCTTTACTTTTTTCAAGTATACTGCCATTTTCAATATTTCTACATTAGATGCTTAGTCTAACTATGTGTAATCGACTGATTTTCTCAGGTACCGTATGTCATTTACGCTGCACTTACGTCTGTTATTTATCCAATATTCGCAACAGCAGAGAAAAGTAGGAAGAATTTCGGTATTTCACAATGTGCTTCTAGTTTTCTTTAATATTGACTTGGATTTGAATGTGTTACTTTTGTACTTGTTGCTTGTATAAAGTTATTTAACTGCCCTATGTATGAAATTATCTTTTATAGATCTTTGAATGGTTTACTAGTTAAATTAATTATTTCTAAGTAATGCGTTTACTTCCTATTGGGACCAACCTTTTAACCCAGGGTTGTATGTTTTAATTAAGATGGTTTTTACACCGTATACTATTGTTATTCTTTTTGTTAGGCTTATTTTTGTGAATTGTCTATTTCCCTGAATTGTGATATTATTACTGTTATTATTATTATTATTACTGTTATTATTATTATTATTATTACCGTTAGAGATAAGTCTGATAAAAGTAATATTGAGTATTAATGCCAAGTCCTATTGTTTCAGTTTCAACCCATCACCTTTCAGAAGATTAACTTTTTGGAGTGCTTTTATTGGTAATAGTTTCCATTGGACAGCAGCTGTATCTATAAACCAAGCTAATATTCAGAAATTTTTATCACTGCCTACGTACAACAAAGCAAAAATGTAAGTTTTCAATTGCAAATTAATATTACTTAAAATGTGTAATTTTTTCTCTCTAATTATGTTAATTACATCAATAGATCATTATTAGTTTTGAAGTCTTAATAACCAAAATTAATGGTCGTGTTCTCCATATTAAAATAGAACATATCCATCCATAGTAACTCTGCTCGAGGGCAGGTCTTTCACTACAATCATAGCATTTCCATGCTATGCTTTGCAGCTTTACTAGGGAATTACAGGTGTGGTAGCTTCCCGTTGCTTTCCACACCGGTGAAGGATGATGATGATAATGATAAGGATGATGATGATGGCTGGATGATTTTCGGGGACCGTTGGGCCACAAGCTTCCTGACATTTGTCTTACAGGTGAGGAAAAATCCCGAAAAAAGCCTCACCCAGGAGCCTGTCCCTTGGGGTTCACTATATTACTCGTACTCATAAAATCAGGTTTAAAATTATACGAATATAACATATAAGAAAATTTAAATACAAATGTCATTGGAAAGATCTAAACGTATTGCTCAGAAAGAGAAAAAGCATAATAGTGGAATTTAGGCGTTCACGGCCGGTAATCATAATGTTAAAAGATTGCGTGGTATGTGGCCGTGGTCTGTAACTGCTGTTTCTTCCAGACGTTTCTCCCTCTAGTTGAGGGAGAAACGTCTGGAAGAGACACTAGTTTTAGACCACGGCCACATAGCCCGGAATCTTTTAACATTAAAAAATATAAAAACAGAATAATTCCGTTCCATTTAAGCAGTGTAACTTCTCACCTTTTAGGTACCCGTGCCTTACAGTGACACCACCTGTTGCTTGCAAGACGGGTTTAACTATGTATCACACACAAATATTTTTGACCACACAGGATATGGAGGGCTCTTCGTTTCAAGGATTACCTCAATGTCAGGGCCTCCTCCGAGATAACATAACATTAATACAAAACATACTATTCACATACACACACATTCATAGTAAATCTGGTGATTATGATAATCATTATTATGATGGCTGGATATTGTTCGTGGGCCGTTTGGGCATAAAATGTTTTCTTACATTAACTTGCAGATAAAAAAAAACGAAAAAATCACCACCAGGAAACTTGCCCCATCGGGGATCGATCTCGGCCCTGCTGCATACTAGGCAGTGACGAGAGGTGGCAAAAAACATAATGATAATGATAATAATGATAACAATAATAATAATAATAATAATAATAATAATAATAATTATTATTATTATTATTATTATTATTATTATTATATCGGCGCGGTGGACTAGTGGCTATGCTCCTTGCCTCTGGTCCCGAGGGTCGCGGGTTCAAACCCGGCCGGGGTCGATGGATTTTTTAGGACGGAAAAATCCAAGGAGCAAGTCCTCCGGGAGGGACTGTAAGCCGTGGGTCCCGAGTCTGAAGATTTTCAGGCTCGTAAAAGACCCTTAACCCTGAATGAAAAGACATATAAGCAAAATTTACCGAATTTTCCCGTCCTAGTATTACCTTGGTTTCCTAGATGTCAGTATGAGGCAGAACGCTGACCATGGACCACTCAAAACTGATATCTATACGAAAACAAGTGTAACTAAATTAGTATCGTTCAAATTCTTCCTTGTAGGGGGGGGGCGCCTATATCTCTGTAAAGGGAAAACATGGCCTTATAAATACAACAATTATTATTATTATTATTATTATTATTATTATTATTATTATTATTATTATTATTATTATTAATTTATTATCAGCATTATGTTAATAATGTCGATTACTAATACGGAGAGAAAATAAATCAACAGTTATGAATTTAGTTATGATTAGTTAAGCATAAGGCACGCAATGTCAAAAAAAGAATAAATTTGTATAAATATCTGTTCGTACTCTACAATTCTGGGAAAATTGGTATACCACGGCTTGCTTTGAGAATTCTTGATTTAATTCAAACATTTAAAAAATCTGAAAGATAGCTTCCCATCAAATAATTGTCAACTTAACACAGTTTTCTTCAATTTCAGGTCACTTTTTCTATTTGTTTTCCTGTTAATCGTACTTGTATCTATCAGCTGTTATACGGGACTTATTATTTATGCAACTTACTACGACTGCGATCTCGTAGCAACCAAGGTAAGTAACAAGTAAAACTAAATCCTCAACTTGTGTCTCGAGTAATGTTAGGTCAAGGGGCGAGATGAAGCTTATATTATTGATGATATGTGATCCACAGGGCGTAACTATATCCTCATAACAAACTATGAGGACTTGTAGAGGGGACCAGGACGGTTACGTTTAGCATAGGAACTCATGTCCGGAAACGTACCGTTTTTCCACTAGACGCACGCAAATTACCAACACACGTTCAACTCTCACGTATTTTCGGCGCCAAAAAATTACATGTTCTTTCGATTTGACCGCGCTGTGAGGTCACACGAAATCCCTGATTTACGGAAACCTTGTGGTAACCCAGGAAAACCTACAGACGCGGATTATGGCTGCGGCGAATGTTGCAGGACCAAGGTTTGGTTATGGTGTGTACCAGAACATGGTACGAGGTACCGTATCTGTGTTTTAGGCATCAGAGATAGCAACCTGTGTTGTGGTATTTTGCATGTAACGGAAATATATTACGTTTCCGGGCATGAGTTCGTATGCTAAATGTAACTGTCTTAGTCGCCACTACACGTTTTCAAAGTCTGTATTGGGAATTTAGTTACATCCTGTATAAGGGCAATCGTTGATCGGTACTGTTGCACGTTCACGGGGGCAGATGAAAATAAATGAATCGGAATGGACGAGGAAGTTTAAAATGAATATTTTGAACAGGAAAACACGAGAAACCCCAAGGAAAACCTGCTTTAGTTGCAATTTGTCCACCACGAACCCCTAATGGAGTGAGCGAGATGCGAACACAAGACTCAGTGTTTAATGACTTGCACTACGAATCCGTTAACAAAAATAAATATATAATTTTTAATTGACAGTTTTTATGACAACCTGTCTCAATGGATGCATGGCTCTCCGACTGGGATTTTAGGTTCGAATCCTGGCTGTTCCGAAGGGATATTGATGGTGGACTTCACCTGAATATTTCGGGTTTTTCTCGGGGTTCTTCCATTCCACCAACACTCTCCGTTCCTCTTCCCTGCCCCACCATATAATTTAATTTCCCAATTATTCATCTCATATTACCTTCAACCTCATGTTAAAAAACGGTCTGGTTCAGCAAACCACAGGCATTTAAAATATGTGGTTGTGGTAATATAATGGGGCACATTCATGCACTTCCTCATGACTCCGATCCTATGTGTCAACTTAGGGCAGAAAGGAGGCTGTATTCTCTCCTCGAGATCTTGGGCCCAGCCCAAATAAATGGTGGTACGAGTAATACGTGAATGCTTGATGTATGTCGAACCAGGAACAACATGACAGACTATATATCGCCAGAGAACAGATTGTATCTCGTTCATTTCATAAAGATAAGATGGTAATAACCATCCATAGTAATTCTGCCCGAAGGCAGGTACTTCACTGCAATCATTGCATTTTCATGCTATGCTTGCAGCTTTACTAGGGAATTGTGTAGGGGTGGCAGCTTTCCGTTGCTTTCCACACCGGTGAAGGATGATGGTGGTGATGATGATGATAATGATAAGGATGATGATGATGATGATGGCCATATGATTTCGGGGGACCGTCTGGGCCTTAAAGTGTTCCTGACATTTGTCTAACAGGTGAGAAAAAAATCCGATAAAAACCTCACCCAGAAAAACTGCCCCGACCGGGGATCGAAACCGGGCCCGCTGCGTGACAAGGCAGAGCGGTGGACATGGGTAGTATAATGAACAAAAAAAGTTTGCCGTGTTAGGCTATTCTAACCTAATTTAAATTCATAATAGAAAAATCAACCATTCAATGATTATCGGCATCTAATTACAATAAACATATATAAATATATTTTTATATGGGCATCATTGTAATAATTATGCAAATGGCATTGGCGTCAGCGAGATGATTATATTGTAAAACGTGGTTCTCTTAATTGGGAGATACTGGGTCTAAATCTTAGCACCGATCGATCTGATTTAGGTTGTTTCGGACATTTTAATATTCGTAACATGTAATGTCGGAGTGATATTTACAGTAAATAAGTAGTAATGTGTCTTGGTTTATATTATTGTTTCCTAATGTACTTAATTACTTTATTCAGTTTGGTATTAATTTATTGTTATGTTTAAAACATTCTCCACTATATTAATTCTTTGTGTATGATACAGTGAGTTTTATATTTTCAATTTTTTTCCTAAATTTATTTTGCTGTACATTATTATTTAATACATTTAATTACTTTCTCCAGTGTGGTATTTATCTATTTTTAATGTTTTGTTTGTATCATTTTCCTTTGCATTAATTCTTTTGTATCAGAGTGACTTTTATATTTTGAAACTTTCTCCTAAATTTGTTTTGTTTTATATTATTTCTTAATGCCTTTAATTGCCTTCTTCAGTCTAGTATTAATGTGTTCTACTTTTTTTATTCTATTTCTCGTTGTTTTATTTATCTATTTTTTTTATGTTCCAGAATTTATTTTATGTCATGAAACTAACTTCTAAATATATATATTTTGTTTTCCCTTTACATTTAACTAAAAATGTATAATGTATATGTTCTATATGTATTAAGTTATGTTATTGTTTTCTTTATTGTTTTTCTTTGTACTATTACCAATTATTACTTCATTGTAATGGACTGTCAACAGCACGTACGGCTTACTGCCCGTACGACCCATATCTGTAAATAATATTGTAAATATCTTACTTTTTGTCTAATAAAGTCCTATTACTACTACTACTACTACTACTACTACTACTACTACACTAAAAAAAGTTATTTCTGTAACTGAACTGCACCGGAGCACGAGCACTTGCTCAATTCGGGTGTCAATACTGTGTACAACAATTATTGGTGAATAAATTTATTCTTATCTTAATTTTTTTCAACATTTGTGTTTTAATGTTTTCACAGCATTTAAAATATAGTTTGAGCTGATCATAAACATTAAGTTTATATTCGTTTTTCGTAATGCTTTTTACATAGATTTAACCATTTTTTAAAGATTTAAAATTTAATTAAATTTTATATTAGTATTAGAATTAATGCACCTAATTCATTTTTTACAAAAATATCTATGAGACATTGTATGTTCAAGTCTAATATACGAAATTATTCAATTTAGATAGACTTGTAAGTCCCAAACAGAAGATACAATGTTGTGAAAAAAAAGAATACCTAAGTATCTACAATGTACTGACAAAGATGCATTTTTGTTTTTACCAGACTGTAAGCAGACCTGATCAGGTATTGCCATACTTTGTCATGGACGTTGCTTATTCTATACCCGGCTTACCAGGACTGTTTATCGCTGGTATATTCAGCGCATCTTTAAGGTAAAGTTTAAAAACAAAATTCAGTATTATCTCTCATCCATCCAGTATGTAGGTAAATTAAATTGATTGCAAATACGGCCGTGCATAGTAGTAAAGCTTCTTTTTTTGTCTAGATATAATCTACTTCAAACTCTACCAATGAGCGATATTTTGTAAGTTTACTTTTATCCATGTAGATCACCCAGATGAAGCAGTATTTTATACTATTCTGTAGAAATATGTGTATTTAGAAAAATGTCGACATCGAATGATATCCATCCATCCATCCACAGTAATTCTGCCCGAGGGCAAGTCTTTCACTGTAATCATAGCATTCCCATGCTATGCATTGCAGCTTTACTAGGAAATTATTGGTGTGATAGCTTCCCGTTGCTTTCCACACCGGTGAAGGTTGGTGATGATGGCCGAATGATTTTCGGGAACCGTTGGGCCCTAAGCTTCCTGATATTTGTCTTACAGGTGAGGAAAAAATCCGAAAAAACATCACCCAGGAGCCAGTCCCGACCGGGAATCGAATCCGGGCCCGCTGCGTGACAAGGCAGCACACTACCTCGACACCACAGCGGTGGACGTCGAATGATATAGCAGACAGATAAAAAGTGGTGGATAAGAAAGAACTTATTGTTCAGTAAATACCATACAAAACTTTAATAACAGTAATGAGTCATAGAGATTATCTACTTATTTCCAAATTTAATGTATTTTCAAAGATAACAATAATAATAATGTATTTATTTATGTACAAATTTTCAAAGCTTACACATCTTTCAGTGCTTAAATTTTATTTTCCTTCTCCACTCGCCCCTATTCATCACTCCATGTCTTCCAGTCCTCATGTTCTCTCCAATTCCAATTCTTATTTCCTGTATCAATGAGTTCCGAGGTCTTCCTTCCTTTCTTCTTCCAGATGGACACCATTCCAATGTTTTTAATAATATTGATAATAATAATAATAATAATAATAATAATAATAATAATAATAATAATATAATAATATAATATAATAATAATAATAATAATAATAATAAATCACTCTTTGCTGTAGCAATCTCCCCATTTTAGGTATTTTTACATTCCCATGCCACTCAGGCCTCAAAGAGCGACGACCTGTCGGAGGCGAATTTCAAACTCTGCATCACACTCATACTTTTTCACCCCACAAGGACATGGAGGACCTCCCTTTTTGAGTGATCGACTCAGTGATAGGGCCACCTCTGAGAGACCACAAGAATATTTATGAAAAGACACACTATTCACTCATTCACTCATACTAAACACGACGAATATGCTATGAATGATAAAGATGGCTAGATGATGTTCGGGGGTATTTTGCCCTTACCATTTCCATTATTAGTCTTACAGGTTAGGAAAAACCCCGTAAAATCTCACCCAGGAAATTAGTTCAGACCGGGGAGCGAACTCAAGCCCGCGCTAGGCTACGATGTTATACTGAGATTACAGCTATGTGGACAATACTACTACTACTACTACTACTACTACTACTACTACTACTACTACTACTACTACTACTACTACTACTACTACTAATAATAATAATAATAATAATAATAATAATAATAAAAATAGTCATCATCCAACCTAATCAATTCTCGTTCGTTTCATTGCGGGAAATTTCTTAAACACATTAATCTGAGTTACACTTATTTCCTTACAGATGTCAGCGAGGGCCATGTGGTTAATTTATCGCTTCGAAGAAATATCTAATACGAAACTAAGGTATTACTAGCATGGATGAAGGTCCATAAAATTTAGCTCATATGTATTTTTATTCAGGCTTGCGGTTCTTTTACGAGCCGTGGAAAACTAATCGATATTGTTAGTGAGCACCACAGGTATAAATTCCAAAGCTACAGGAAAATATATTCGAAACTGTCCGTAGTTTTATTCAGTGGGGTCAATCATGTAAAATTTAACGAACCAGTAGCGTATAGTGTATGGATTTTAAAGCAAGAAGTTAAAATCCAATCCAAAAATTGTATTATAAATGTGTGTGAAATATGAAAGAAAGTTGCTGAACTATTTATAACGCTGTATAAAATGGCGAGCAAAAACCAGCAGTTGGAGCAATTATTGGATATCTTCTTGTATAATTGTTATAAAATCAAATTCAAGCGTTTCACTCGCTCTATTAATACTAGATAATTAAAAATGAGAAAAATAGCAGATAATTAACAATTAAGTAAGTTTAATTTCTCATAATCCAAATAAATAACTGTACTAGTGACCATTATTTACCGCATTGCCATCTACTGGTAAATTCGAGAAGCTGCTCTTCTACGATCAAATCATCCAACGAGAAAGTGGGGGAAAGATCAACGATTATAACAATGAGTGCAGACTCGGGACCTACCGCTTAAAGTCCGTTCCGGAGGACTTCTCACTTGGATTTTTTCATCAACTCCGGCCGCGTTTGAACCCGCGACCCTCAGGACTAGATCCAAGGAACAACCACTAGAAAACTACAGTCAACGATAATAATTAATTTGACCTGATTAAGTTAAATTCTTGTTCTTCCATTGTTCATTGATAGAGGTATTAACGATTTTTAATTAATTACAATTAAATTAATAACATATTGTACACGATAGGTGTCTTTTAATGTAAAATTAATAAATTCCTCTGCTATTTTTTGATAAAAGCAAAGTATAGGAATGAAACTATATTCTCTACTTTCCTATATATATCTAATTCAATACATATGACCAAAGAAAATATATTGCAGGGCAAACAACCTGAAAAGTTTTAAACTTAGAGTCCATTTATAGTAATTCTACCCGAGGGTAGGTATTTCACTGCAATCATAGCATTTTCATGCAATGACTTGCAGCTTTATTAGGGATTTATAGGTGTGATAGCTTCCCGTTGCTTTCCACACTTGTGAAGAATTATGATAAGGATGATGATGATGGCCGGATGATTTCGGGGACCGTTGCGCCCTAAGCTTCCTGACATTTTTCTTACAGGTGAGGAAAAACCCCGAAAAAACCTCACCCAGGAGCTTGTCCCGACCGGGAATCGAACCCGGGCCCGCTGCATGACAAGGCAGCACGCTACCTCGGGACCACAGCGGTGGACAAAACTTATAGTAAACGTGCTTACAAATTAGGCCATAATGTACCGAAAAAAGTATTTTTTTAAATATATGAATTATAAAAAAATGCAATTACATTCAAATAAATAAATAAATCAGATTATATTTTTTATAACAAATTCATCTAGCATTCCACTAAGATTGGTGGCCCATAGAAGTAACAAAATGGAAACAAGTTTCATTACGTACATTGTAAAATCGAATTTTTTTAACATAGAACTAAAGATGACAAACATTAAATTTCAAAATATAATTTTGAAGACGTTTTGCTTTTTCATAATTATTTCACTTAATCTGAGGTGTTTGTACCCCTTGCTTAAGAACATTCCCCTATCTTATACAGGGCTAAATAGTAAATATGTAAAATTAAGTCATACACTATTTCTAAATATATGTAAACTCTTCTGTAATGCATATAATAGGTGTGTTCAAATCTAAATTTGATTTTTCTTCTTCAACAGTGTTACAGTACAATTTTAATGTTTTGATACTCTAAAAGTGATATTGACGATTTAACTCGTGCCTCAAATGGGAGTTAACCCTTAAATTGGCAAAACCCAAATTTCTTCTGTTAGTTATTTGAATGTGGCGGACCGCAGTGAAAACGGAATTTTGTGTAACTGTTATTATTATGTATATTGTATAATTATACACACATTTAAGTGGTTTCTTTTTGTTCGTTTTCTTCTAATTTATTGAAAATATTAAATTAATTAAACCAACTAATGTATCCAAAAGGATACATTACGAATTTAAGGATTAATGACCAATCATGTTTCAATTAATCTTGTTTTACAACCAATCACAGTCCTGTTTCAGCTTGATGTTTATCTACTTTTGTTTATCATATAAAAGAAAGCTCCTCCTTATTAATTCTGAACAGGTCAGAGCATTATTTTGCAGCAACTCACTCTCCAACAAATATGTTGAATATAGCAAATAATGAATAGATTCCTTCGAACTACATATTTCATAATTGTGTGTTCAATACTTGTGCTTTTTAAATAATGATCATGCAGAATTGTTTCAAAAAAAAACAACACTTATAAAGTTGGTTATAATATACAGTTTGATGTGTTCCATTTTTTTCTCCGCTAGGGTGCATTTTTACAATATTGCGATCCTATTTGGTAATAAATAATATGATCTAGTTGCAGTGGATGAACAAATGAAACTAATCAAACATTTCAGATATGTTTACAAACATCGCCATTTACATTAAGTACCGTATATAAATCTTTTAAAATAACTATATTTAAATAATGATTTGTAAGTAAACAGCGTCCCGCGCCGTAGCCGAGCGGTTAAGGTAGGTAGCCTTGGCGCAGAGCTACGGGAGTTGCGCTGGTTCGAGTCTCCATGGGGGAAGAAATTTTCTCATGGTATTTCGGCCAGTATGGGACCGGTGCCCACCCAGCATCGTGAGGCAATTGGGTAGCTACAATAAGTAGCGGCTCCAGGTTGAGGAACCAGCTATAACGGCTGGGGGACTCGACATGCTAACCACATGTCACCCCTACACTGGCTGTTGATCATCTACTTCTGTGATTGACACATGTAGATGTGAAGGGCCAGCAGCCGGCTGGTAAAAGGGCAACCGCTGAAAAGTGGAAAGACCCTCAATCGGAAGTAAACAGCTTAATTTCATTTGTTAAATAGTCGCAAAAAAATGCCACTCTTGATTTCTAAATCCTCTAGATAAATTGGAAATCACTCGTGGCATTACTAATGATAAATAACTACCTTCTGTCCTGATTATACGGTCTCAATCCCACGGTAAGGCTTCACTTTATGTCGATTTAAATTTCATTTCTTCTTTACCTGCTTAAGAATTTGATTTGGGATATATTTAAATTACAATCCTAGTTGATTGCATTGAGAGTTGTTAACTATCACTCCTAATAACTCATGTCTTTCATTCGCCATTGCCTACTGAACAGAGTTCTTGACTTTCATTCTGAAGACACGGGATTGATTTCCTATAGGACATTTCATCATAGGTCTGGGTTTTGTTCCTGCCCTTGTGTTCGTAAAAAGAAACAGAATAAATGTATAAAAGATAGAAAAAATAATGATACAAAGGAAAACATTAACAGAAATGTTTAAAAATTGAATAAAAACACACATTTAAGTTTTTTTTGCCCAATGCCACAATGTTGTCTTTTATAACATTTCTGGATTTCTCCCCTGGCATTGGAGGAATTGTAATCGATTTCTGGACGACGGAGTTACGATACTCTCATGATATGATGGGAGATGATTGATAGTGAAACTCCAGGGGAGTTCTTAACCTAAACTTAACCTAAATTCCTGACAATGAGCAACCACAGGAATAACATTGTGCAACAAAGAGAAACTTTTTTTTGTCTCAGAAAAGAAAACATGTGAATCTGATAGTATTTTGTCTCCTGAATTCAAATATGATATTGGTATTTCTCCATCACGCAAGGTTTCAGAAAGACAGGAATTTATAATTTCAAACACTTTAATATTTTCTAAATTTGCAACTGCACAATATTCGAACATTCGGACTCGCTTTAGAAAGTACGAAATGACGATTTTCAGCTATATTTCGCCTATGGACCATCCCTCTTGATGGTCCAACAATAATCGGCCAGCATATTAGGATTCCATTTGCCTTGATATCACTTTTCCATAGCTGAAACCATTTGAGCTAGCTCATTTGGTTTTATTTTACAATGGACAAATGGACGAAAAAACTCTTATTAAAAAATAATTATTTAAATCCATTAAATGAAATTGAAATAAAAAAAACTGGGTGATGGAGAAATTCCGAATACTTATTTGAAAACACGATAAAAAACTGCATCAAGTACAACTATTGGTACTCATGAGACAAAAATCATGTTGACCAGTGTTATTCATTTTAAAGAGAAATTTCTATGCTCTGACCGGGAATCTAACTTGAGACCTCATGAAGTGCAGTCAGAAATGCTGATACCTTGTCCATGAGGCTGGTCGAAAAAAATTAAGAATGTAAACTCTTTCTTATTTATTGTTCTTAGTTTACCTCTCCCTTTTAGGTACTTTTACATGTCCCATGCTACCCGGCCCTTAGAGTGATACGATCTGTCGTGAGTTTGGGCTTTAGATCACAAACGCATTTTTTGAGCAGAACTACAGGGAGATCCTCCGCGAATAAGATATCAGCTCAATACAGCGCTACCCCGAGAAAGCATAATCATTTAAGTCAATACACGAATAATATTATTACTGAACAAGGTTAATTTAATAGGTTGATTATGACTATTTAACTCATGCCCCAAATGGGAGTTAATGACCAATCACATTTCATTGTTTTTTATTTAAAACCAATCACAGTCGTTTTTCACCTCGATTTTATCAATTTAATTTTATCATTTTAAAATCAAGGTCCTCCTTTTTAACATTCTGAATAGGTCATAGCATTATTTTGCAGTGACAGCATGTGGCTACTAGATTGTATATATAGTGCAACGAATGTAAACACATAGTGTTTGCGGGAGATAATAAAAAAACATTTGTAGCAATTGATTATACCACAAAAAAGAAACTATTGTTTGAACTTTCGTAATGTATTATTTAAAAGGAAATTACGTTCCAGAAAAATATAACTGATATATTTACAACATAGGACATTATAAATTATTTAATAACCTAAAACGTTGATTATAACTTTCTCCATTAGGGTGCATTCTTACAATATTACGATCCTTTTGCAATAAATAATATGATCTAATTGTAGTGATGAACAAATGAAGCATAACAATCGTTTCTCTTTTGTTTTCAAACATCGCCGTTTACATTAAATATGTAAATATTTAAAAATAACTATATATAAATAATGATTTGTGAGTAAACAGCTTAATTGTATTCGTTAAATAGTCCTAACAAATGCCATTCTTGATTTCCAAATTCTCTAGATAAATTCACTCCCCACTTAATGAGTCGTTGATTTATCGATATTTTGGAAATTACTCGGGGAATATTTCGCCTTAAAATTTCCATGACATTTGTCTTACTGGTGAAGAAAACCTCGAAAAATCTAACCCAGTAAACTTGTTCCGACCAGGGATCAAACTCTGTTGTTACGAGATTACGACGTTATCCCGAGACCACGGTGGTGAACTGAAAGTAAACTCAAAAGAATGAATAGAAAACCTCCCAAAGTAACATACTAATTTGATGCCTAATTAATATATATTTTTTTTAAATATAGTATTAGAGTACAATCATTGTAATTAATAGAGATTTTATACTGTTTTGCAGCACAATATCTAGTAGTCTGAATGCCGTGGGTGCAACCCTGTTTGAAGATTTTGTTCGTCCTTGTTTGAAGAATAAAAATATAAGCGATAAATTTGCTAACAACATAATAAAGGTTGTGGTTGTTGTTATTGGAGCTATTTGTGTTACCCTAGTCTTAATTGTGGACAAACTTGGAAGTGTTGTGCAGGTAAGTAAACAAATGTATGTTACTTATTACATTCATAAGCATTAAGTACTCTTGAAATTAGTGAAAAATAAATAATTTCAGCAGTCTATCGCTATGGTGTCGTCCCTATCTTTCAGCCCGGATTTTATTCTAGGCGGGTAGAGAATTTCAATTCTCAATTTAGAGTTTGCGCGTGTGTCTTACGAGGGCGGATCGGAAAGTAACGCACAATAATTTTTTTCTGCCTTGGTATTGTAGCTAGAATGTTGAAATTTCACACAGATATAGTTTGAAGTTTTCACTACAGATGGTATTTTTTTCTCAGGTGCACCTCTTGCGAGAGAAGCTTGAACTATGCAACACAAATGGCGCGCATGCTACAGTCGTCCACCTGTGAGGAACAGAGAAGTGTTGTTCGATTTTTGTGGGCCAAAGGGCATAAACCCAGTGAAATTCACTGGGACATGCGTGGCGTGTATGGGGATGATTGTATGGACCGTAGCAATGTCTCCAGGTGGTGCACATTCTTCCAAGAGGGACGCGTGAACCTTAGTGATTCGCCACGCTCCGGCCGGCCGACAAAAGCAGCAATCCCGCAGAATGTCAGAGGCATTGAGGCGGCAATTCTGAACGACCGGCGTGTGCAACTGCGAGCCTTATCGCAGATGTTCAACATTTCCTATGGTGCGGTGTACGATATTGTTCATGAAAATGTGAAATTCCGTAAAGTTAGTGCTCGCTGGGTGCCTAAGAACCTGACAGACGACCACAAGGGCCAGCGAATGATGGCAAGCTTGGACCACTTAACGCGGTACACCGCACAAGGACATGACTTTCTGGAAGGAATCGTCACAGGTGATGAGTCGTGGGCGTACCACTACACGCCCGAAACAAAGCAGGCATCAATGGAGTGGAAACATGCTGGTTCCCCAGTAAAGAAAAAATTCAAAGTGACTCAATCTGCCAGGAAAGTGCTTGTGACAGTGTTCTGGGATATGCATGGTGTTTTATTGGTGGACTTTGCTGAACACGGGACCACTGTGAATGCTGCGGCCTACATTAAAACTTTGGTGAAGTTGCGTTGTGCCATTCGTGACAAACGTCACAGCATTAACGTTAAACTTCTTCATGACAATGCTCGCCCCCCATGTTGCTGCTGGTCGTTCGTCAGAAAATCGCCGAATTTTGGTTGGGAGGTGCTCCACAATCCACCATACAGTCCGGATCTTGCACCATCGGACTTTCATCTGTTTGGTCCCATGAAGACATTTCCTGGCTGGCACACGCCTTTCAGACAATGTGGAATGGAAATGAAATGCATCCGTAGGCGGCAGGATGGCTACAACGCCAACCAAACGGACTTCTAACGAACATGGCATATTGAAACTGGAAACACGATGGGAAAAATGTTTTTAGAAAGTTGGTGACTATGTCGAAAAGTAGGTAAAAGATGTACTTTCATTGGTGATTTGTTTCCTTTTTTTTTAACTAGTAAACTTTTTAAAAAGTTATTGTGGCGTTACTTTCCGATCCAACCCTCGTATTTTGTTTTTTGGTGTTACTCGCTGTGTTCGGCGATTGAGCCTAGTATAAACACGGCTAACCACAGATATAGGAACTCGACTCTTCACACCTGCTAAGAGTTTCTTTCTTCTTTACACCCCAGCGATCTGTCCTGGACTACTTCCAAGAACCACATACATAAAAGCTCCATAATTACGGTCTCCGTTATTAGCAGTTTTATTATTAAGGTTGGATATAGAAGAGCCTCAGAATTTTATATAACATAAGAATTAAGACAAGGATGGCGGATGTCACCAACATTTTTTCAAAGATATATTTAGAAGATGTATTAATTGAATATGGGAATAAATCCTGTTGGGGAATGGGAATCGCCATTAATGGTCATTTTACTGCACAATTTATTATTTCGCTTGATTCCGAGATTATAATCGGACAAGATAAAGAAGATATAGAATATATGATCAGAAATTTAGTCGATGCATTTGATGTAGGTAGACTTTGAAAGAGAAATTTATAAAACGTATAAAAAATAAGGTAATCGGAGGAAATTCAGAAGACCTACAAATAAATAATATGATAATTAAACGTGTTGAAGAATTTAAATATCTTGGATCTATAATAGATAAATCTGGTACTTGTGAAAAATATATTATTAACAGAGTAAATTGTGCAAGGAAGGCGATTAGATCCCTGAATGGTGTTTTATGGAATAGAAATTTGACCAGAAAAACAAAAAAAGGGATTATACAGACAATAATAGAAAGTATACTTACATATGGATCAGAAAGCTAGACAATAAATTAAAGGATGCAGAAGTATGATAATATCCAGGCTACAACAAATTCGAAATACATATATCAGACAAGAAATGGATGCACAAGAAACTGTTATCGATAGGATAACAAAGAGAGCTCTACAGTGGTATGGACATGTACAACGGATGCCGGAAGACCAGTGGCCTAAACAGGTGTTGGATTGGATGGTACCAGACAGAAGGAGAAGGGGAAGAAGTAGAAGAGCATGGTATGAGGGAATATATTATGCCATGATGAAGAGGGGTATGGAAGATGGACAATGGGAAGATAGGAATCTCTGGAAAGCAGGAATCAAAGGCAAACTGCTGTAAAGTGGAAGCCTGTATTAAGAGTATTAAGAGAGATTATTCGCGGATTAAAAAATTGCAACTCACGTCCTTTATTCGCGGATAAAAATGTCTTTATTCGCGGAATCAGTCGGTATATTAGAAAGATTAGGTATCCTTTATTAACGTATCGGCAACTTTTTCTTTACTGCAGGCACGTGCCAAGGCGGGTTTTACAAAGAGTGATTCAAATCAAATGCACAAATAAATATCAAAATAAAACAAACCTTATTGTCACTTAGCCTAAAGTTCGTTGTAAAAATCCGCCACCATCGTATTTCCCGTGCCACTATGTTCGTTGATAAATTCCGCCCTTGCCACGTTCGGTGTTTCATTGGGCCGTATGAATAAAGTGGAGCAAATGCTTTTGCTTCACTATTTTGAAGCATATCCTTCAGAATTTATCAATAAAGTATGAATCATAACCTTTTACTCGCGGTGACGCATCTTCCATGGAAGAAGCACGAGCTCGACCTTGAAGCATGAGCTTCAAGATTAGAAAAATTGTTTGAATAAAGTGAACCTTTTGCTTCATCTAAGAAGCACATGCTTCAAAAACTGAAGTCTGGTCGGTAGCAGACTCACCATCACAAAATACAGACATGGCTCAATTAGTAGTCCCGTACGCCATAAAAAGTGTTATAAACCACGTCGGTGTCCTCCTAAGGAAGAGTATAATTCATTATAGAGGTTCAACGAGAAAAATGTTAAATGGATTGCTGCCCACACTTTTTGTTAGAAACAGAAGAAAGAAGAGGTGGTGCGT
The DNA here is from genome assembly GCA_030220185.1 of Diploptera punctata. Lineage (NCBI taxonomy): Eukaryota > Metazoa > Arthropoda > Insecta > Blattodea > Blaberidae > Diploptera > Diploptera punctata. The sequence goes on along the minus strand of JASPKZ010009829.1, from coordinate 811,276 downwards.
TATTCTCTGAAGATAGAATGAAGGTATTTTTTGGTTTATGGCCGACCCAGGGTTTGAAACTGGTATAGAATAAGAAATAGGCGTTCATCAATGTTAATGATTCAGGCAATGATAATGTTACAACGAAGGAGAAGAATCAGAAGAAGAAAATTTCACTGAAGAGAAAATTGTAAGAGGACGCGAAAAAAAGAGAAGAAATTACGACTGTAATATATAGTGAATGATTTTTATTATTTTAAATTTATTGGAGTGGATGTTTATTTAGACCTATATTACTTAACTATAAATTATTCACTATCACTTGCTCGTCTGGATAAATTAAAAATCAACTGTGATTTATTTCACTTCACTAGAACTAGATTTACATAATTACGTTATTACTTATTAATCTGATATTTTAGATTTAGATTTTTTTAGATTTAGATTTATTTATTTAGCTTGGTGGAGTTAAGGCCATGCGGCCTTCTCTTCCACTCACCAGGGCAAACATATTATATCAGAATATAACAATCACAATGAACTCTAATATTAGATACTAAATAAAAATTTGATCAAAAAAAAAATATCTATTATATTACGATCTATAATGCAACTAGTTAATGTTAGTTAAAATTAAGACTAAAACTAATAATAAAATGTATACAAGGAAGACAGATTAAATTTGTATTCATATAGACTTTCACGGCCGGAGTTGCTATGATGATCTTGCTGAAGATTTTCGGGCTGTAGGCCGTGGTCGTGAGGCTTGTAGTTCCCCGACGTTTCGCCGAAGACTGCGTCTGGCATTCTCAAGGGTTGTCTTGAAGACAACCCAAGATCATCATAACATATTAAATTGTCTCTGTTTAATGTATATATAAAACAAAGAAAAATAATGAGATGTAGAAAACTAATTTTACGTTTATACAATATTTAAAACAAAACAAAAGAAAATATCTGTTAATCCCAATATTATTTTCACAGATAATTAAATGTATTAATTGTTAAAAGAATACTATCAGTGAGGTGTATAAGTTAGTTTGTTATTAAATAATTATTTAATTTGTTTTTGAAGGATGTTATAGTTTGATACAATTCAAATAGAAAAAATACAATTTTACAGGACAGCAAATAATGAATTTCCCTCACTGTAGTCCTGAGAAACGTTTCTGTCATAATTTAAGATATTTGAGTATTTTTTCTTTTTCTATTTAAATTATAGTCAATTTTAATTGTTTCAATAGCATCAGTTTGTTAAGAGCATTCTCAAATCTTTCGACTCATCGGTTTCCGGCATTTTTTTAAGGGCGGAGGTTCATTAGATGATGTATCCGTTGGCAATTGTAATGTTGATGGTTCGACCCTTACTGCTCCTGAAAATAAGTGTATGGATAAATGATAACCTGAGAAAAACAATACCGGAAATTTTGAAATATGTATTAATAATCTCCCTTACTGTAAAAGGATTGTATTTTGATTGTAAGTAACTCAATTTATTCTAAACTATGTGTATCTGTTTTCTTATTATGATTATAAGTCCATCCATAGTAATTCTGCCCGCGGACAGGTCTTTCACTGAAATCATAGCAATTTCATACTGTGCTTTGCAGCTTTACTAGGGGATTATATGTGTGGTAGCTTCCCGTTGCTTTCCACACCGGTGAAGGATGATGACGATGGCCGGATGATTTTCGGGGACCGTTTGGTCCTAAGCGTCCTGACATTTGTCTAACAGGTGAGGAAAAAAAATTGAAAAAACCTCATTCAGGATCCTGTCCCGACCGAGAATCGAACCCGGGCCTGCTGCGTGATAAGGCAGCACGCTACTTCGAGACTACAGCGGTTGACATGATTATAAGTAATCAATACATTATTGAATAAATAAGTCTTGCTTGAAATTTTAATTATTATAGGATTTATCGCTCCTTGTAACAGATTGCAGAGCTCTTTCTCCCGGGAATTCAGAACGATTGGTTTCTTCCCGGTTCTGTTCATATCTGTCTTTTCTTCTGCCTAGTTTCACATGGATGGAGGACCCCTACACTGGCTTATAATTGTCTACCTCTGTGATTAACACATGTGGACGTGAGGACAGCAGCCGACTCTTAGGCCCAGGCCCTTCTAGGCCTGTCGCGCTTGGAGTTCTAGTTTCCATATTGTTAATTTTCTTTAGAAACTGGTTTGAATTTATCGGCGTGCCAAAATTAAGTTCAAATAATTTAATTATTTCCTGAATTGCTACATTTTTTGCGGAATTTGCTACTTTTGTAATAATTGTGGATTTTTTTAGCAGTAACTAAAAATTCCATTCTAGTTTTTACAGACTTTGAACTATTTCTTGCATCCGAAACAGAAAAGGCTATTTTTACAAACCGCACTACATATATAGTTTTTACTTAACTGAGAGAGGTTGAAAATTATGGAGCCAGCACAAATACTTTGCTTTTAAAGAATGAAAACAAATAAGCGCTCAGTTAGTAAAGAATGCTGATGACTGATTTACGAAACGCGCGGCTGCTCAGCTGGGAGTTTAGAAGAACATGCTTCTTATTTAGAGGGAAAAGGTAGAAGTGTAAGGTAAAGGTCAACCACATCATCATCAACAACAAGGATTAAGCTCTATGGCCTGTTCCGATCTCATTATAGGTCGGATTGGTCCTTCCATCTCTTCAAAGGTCTTCTCAAAAATCTTCTCCCTTTTGGTTTATAATTATACATTCTTCTTGGTATGCGCTGTTCATTCATTCGTAATACGTGCTGAAGGTAAGCATTTTGATAGTATTTTATTCTTTCACAGAGATTAAATATATTAAGTTCTGTTCTTATATCTTCGTTTTTCTTTTTATCGGTCCTTTGGTATCCTGCTATTGCTCTCAACATCTTCATTTCAGCAGCCTCTATTTGTTTACTATCTGCCTTTGTTAATGTCCAGGTTTCACATCCATAGATAAGAGATGGAACTGCCAATACTTTGTAAAATTTCAAAATAGTTTATTTTTTAGTTTTATTCAATAAAGTTTGTTTAATTGTGCCACATAGATAATTGAATCGTTGTATTTTAGTGTGTTTATCTAAATTTCTGTCATTACCTAAATGACATCCCAAATAATTAAAATTCTGAACTTGGTCTATAATTACATTGTTTATCACTATTTTTGTTCTTATTGCACATTTTCCTTTCAGAGCTAATATTTTTGTTTTAGATGTAGATATTCTTAAATTGTATTTTAGAGAGATATTATTTAAAGTATAAAGGAATTGTTGTAAAGCATTTTCTGATGCTGTCATTATTACTTGATCGTCTGCAAAAAGCAGAGTTGTCAATACACTATTTATATTAATTTGTTCTTGCCATTCATTTATGACATGGTCCAAGTATAAATTAAATAATACTGGTGACAACAGACACCCTTGTCTTACTCCCTGATTTATTTCCATTTTGTGTTTACTAATTTTATCTCCGCAGTCTATTTTGAAATGTGTTTATATATATATATATATATATAAACTCTGAACGGCTCTTATAAGGTGTTGAGGAATGCCTTTCATTTCTAATATATTCCATAATTTATTTCTACTTATACTACCGAATGCTATAGTATAATCAATAAAAGCTATATACGTTGGTAAATTAAATTCCTTCTTTTTTCTATCAATTGGGGCATTGTAAAAACGCAATCTATAGTTGACCTATCCTTTCTAAATCCATTTTCTTCCTCACGTAATATTCTTTCAGCTATTTTATTTATTCTATATGATAAAATGTTTGCATATATCTTATAAGCTGAATTTAATAAACTTATTCCTCTATAATTTGTACATTCTCTTCTGTTTCCTTTTTTTAAATATCGGAACAGTTATTGCGTCCTTCCATTCATCCGGATCAGAACCTGTTTCCAGCAAAGATTTATAAATTCAAGAAACTTAACAATAAATGTAATCGATGCACATTTGAATAATTTTATGTTAGGTTATCTGGTCCAGGTGATTTCTTGTTTTTAAAATTTTGCATTGTTAACATTAGCTCTTCGAACCTAATACTATCCACATTTGGGTCATTTTCTCTTAAGGCTATTATTTGTTCTTCTAAGTTTGTCCACAACGAGGTATAATGTTGTTCCCATTGTGTAAGAGGTATAGGATTTAACCGTATTGTGTCCTTTTCGTTTTTATTTAAATGTTTAATTACTTTATATGCTGTAGCTTGATGTGCGTGTACATCATGTTCTAAATTCGACACATATCCGTCCCAATGCTCTCTCTTTATTCTTCTAATTTATCTTTTAACAATTGCTGATTTTCGTTTATATTCAATATTATCGTCCGTAGATCTGCTCTGTAGAAATTTAAGATATGCTTGTTTCTTGTACTTTAAATGTTATTCATATTATTCAAAGCACATGCTTATACTTATACTTTTTGCTTCCAAGCAAATACTTCTACCTCTACCTTGTGCTCACAAGTAAAACCTGCAGTTTTATGCATATGGGATTCAACATGTCATTTGTTGTAAAATAATTTTGATAGAATAACACGTGTCTTTTCTGCTTTGTTCCCAATTTATAATGTCGAGTAAAAGGAAAGGAAAAATTGTTCTGAAGCGAAAAAAAAGTGTTGTCGCTTAAAGTAAAAATAAAAATGCTTGTCCATTTACGCGTTGGCGAGTCGTTGACATCTGTATCCTGCTATTTCAAAGTTAACGAATAAACTGTACGATTCATCAAGAAATCCAAAGACAAAATGAGGAAATCTATCGCTGAATATCGTCTGAATTGAAAGACCTTCTAAAAGTGGCAAAACAGAAAAAAGTACTAAGTACTTTAAAATCTTGTGTAAGCTTGTCAATAATAATTAATAGAAATTGATAAAAATCTCTCATTAATTTGATTTTATTTCGATTATTTTTATTTTATTTTGTAACCTTGGAACGTATCCCTTATATACCCATACAAATTAGGCCTACCATTCCATATGCATCTTTTCTATATTCGCGGCATATCTACGAAACATATCTCTCGCGAATAAAGAGCTTTTACTGTATTGTAAATCAAAGAAAATATGGCGAATAAGAAGAGAGGAAAGTAATTCCATCTCATTTTCCTGATATATAAGTGGGTTAAAGTACAACTGAATGGTATTAATAAGCTGTTAGTTTATGCTGATGATGTAGTATTATTGGCCGATAGCGAGGAGACACTCAAGGCCAACACGCACACACTATTGAGTAACACTAAGAAATTAGGACTGGAAGTAAATATCAATAAAACTAAATATATGGTCACATGTAGAAATTCATTATATAATGGAAATGGACAGCTAATGACAAATGAGGGAAATTTTGAGGAAGTGGCTGAATTCAAATTCCTAGGAACAATAATCACAAATAGGAATGAGATGCACAAAGAAATTAAACATGGGCTCAATTCTGGAAATGCGTGCTATTATGCATTGCAGAGACTCTTGATATCCCAACTCCTTTCAAAAAAAGTTAAACTGAAAATATATAAAACTATTATTCTACCAGTTATATTATATGGGTGCGAAACATGGACTCTTACTTTAAGGGAGGAAAGGAGATTACAAGTATTTGAGAATAAAGTACTTAGGAAAATTTTTGGACCAAAGAGAGATGAACAGACAGGTGAATGGAGAAGACTACATAACAATGAACTACATGGTCTTTATAGGAAGCCAGATATAATAAGAACAGTTAAGTCTCGTAGACTGCGATGGGCAGGACATGTTGCACGTATGGGGAATGAAAGACTTGCATGGAAGCTTCTTGTAGGAAAGCCAGAGGGAAAACGCCCAGTTGGTAGACCAAGAATGAGGTGGGAGAATAACATTAACTATGATTTGAGGGAAGTAGATTATACAGGGAATGATTGAAAAGTATTAGCTCAGGATAGGGATGTATGGAGAGCGCATGTCCGCGCGGCCATGAACCTACGGGTTCGATAGTGCCAGTGAGTAAGTAAGTAAGAGTAAGTATAAGTGGGTTAAAGTTATAGGACGTATGTCATTATCATTGTAACCATCACAATGCATGGTTATAATTAAATTAAATTCAAAACTCTATGTTACATATTGATTCAGTGATACCGCCTAATATAACATTTTCTCCCGAATTCATTACTGTACATTTGTTTTATTAATTTTGTGGAAAACAAAATATTTAAAAACTGCAACGGTCCATATATGACAGACAATATATGAAGGTACAGGGGAAAAATAAATGTATTTTTTCCCTGGAAACCTAGAACACGAAATTTAATTGTAAATCTTCCATACTTCTTTACCTGAATGCCAAACTTTGGAGGTAAATAATCCCATGACTTTACTGAATCTCTTACTGATTCTCACACCTAGATGACAGAATTATCCATGGAGAATCTAATGACACCTTAAACTCAATTTCGACAAAAAAGCGACCTAACTGGTTCTTTCTCTCAAGAAGATCATTTTCAAAACGTACCTTGTCTATTTTCATAAATCTTGCGAAGTAATCTAAGGTCGTTATCTTACTGTGGATTGTGCCCACTTTTAAAAACGTTTATGGATTTAAAGGACGGGTGTTCTGAAGTAAATTATGAATAGAGTAATTTAAGAATACGGAAACATGAAACGTAAGTTTTATTACAATGTGGACACGATATATTAAAAATGAATTTTTGGTATTAAATAAATTTGGTTTAGCCAAAGAATTTCTGTTTTGTTATACATCGTAATATTTGTAATTTAACAAATAGAATTGTCAATATGAGAAACAACTGATATGAACATGTTAAAAGAATGCTAGAATCCCTCATTTATTATTAAGTACAAACGAATAGGAGATATAAGTGTTGGACGCCCATTTACTAATATATATATATATATATATATATATATATATACAGTCAATATGCCTAATTCACCAATTAATGTTTTAAAATGCTCAACGAGTTTCCACAGCCAAGCTGTCATTCTCAAAACCAGAGTCAATATCTAGTCTTGAGAATGACAGCTTGGCTGTGGAAACTCGTTGACCATTTTAAAGCATTAATTGGTGAATCGGGCATATTGACTGTATACATATTTTAATATTTTATCACCAAGAAGATCACTTGTGTATTAAGCCCATTTACTAGATGGAAAATTTTCAATAAATCTCATTTGATGTGAAAACAGGTCAAAAGCCTAATTGCATGAAGTAGTAGAAGAAGAAGTTATACTTCGTAATTGTATGATTTATATTAGTTTAATATTGTTATTAGAAGACTGCCAACGTTACTTCTCATTATTTAAATATACCAAGTATTCACTAATCCAAAATAAATAAAAAAAGTTTGTAAACATATTATGTGTTGTGCCGATATATAAAATGGGTAGTATTAGTAAAGTCGCTGAATAAAATTTTAAATGTTGATGCAATTATTTTTTTATTACAGCTTGTTAACAGTATGGCTGGAGTTACGCTTGGTGCTACTCTAGGTCTTTTTTCATTAGGAATGTTTATTCCTAGGGCAAATTCTAAGGTACGTTACGACCGAATCAACTATTTATTTTACTAAATAAATTTGACAGGCACACACACAGTCATATGCACTAAACTTGATATGCTTCTGGTTGTACGCCATGTTAGATGTTTCAAAATCTAAGTCAGAAATTAATTGGCCGATGGCTGCTAATGTAACTTTTTAAATATCATTGTCATAAATTCACTGACTCAAACAGATCTGAGGTTAATAATAACACAATGATATCAAAACCGGGTTTGTTAAGATTTCAACATTTGTTTCAATTTTTTTTATAGAGTATCTTGTATTTTAAACGTTGTGCGGTATCTTGGGATATTCTAATGTAAGTGGGATATTCTAAGTAATATAATTACTTAATTTTACTTTTGGGTGCCTCTCCACTTTTCATCGGTTACCCTGTATTCCCATTCGCCATTCTTGCCGATCACGCCATTCATCCTCCTCCAGACCTCAGTCGTTCATCAATCTATGGATATCTCCTCTCCAAGTTGTTCTTGGCCTGCCCCGTTTCCTTCTACCAGAAGGTGACCATTCCAAAAGAGTTTTGGGCCACCTATCATCCTCCATTCTCCTGACATGGCCATAAGACTGAAGAGCTCGTCTTTCGATCCTTTCCACCACTGTCTCCTCCATATCCATCATCTGCCTCACTTCATTTCTTCTTCTTTCCAACCTGGACACCCTGGCACTGCGTCTTATTCCATCCATCTCCACTGCCAAGATCTTAGTTTTTTTGTCCCTCTACCAAAGTCCATCCCTCAGCACCATAAGTCATTATGCTTTCCACAACAGACTTCAAAATCCTCTTCTTCGTGTGGTTTGACATGGTCCTACTCCACAGTACACCATTCAACATTTTTATGGCTCTTCGTGCTTGTACTAACCTGCTATCTACTTCAGCTTTACAACTCCCTGATACATCAATAAGTGATCCCAAATATTTACATTTTTTAACAGCTCTAATAATTCCTTGGGATAGGGATATATCTCGTCCACTTCCTCCTGCTACAAGATATTCAGTTTTTTCCATATTTACTCTTAATCCTCCTATTTCAAAAGCATTTAGAAGTTTTGTCATCATGTATTTCACATAAGTAATATAATAATTATTTAATTAAGAACTTATGATATTCTATATGTAAGTGGGATATTCTAAGTAAAATAATAATTATTATTTAATCAGAAATTTCAATGTAACATGACTTTTACATGACAATACATACTATTGTCATTTCAGGGAGCTCTTTTCGGTTGCTTTTGCAGCTTGATAATTATGGGATGGATAGTGTTTGGAACCCAGAAAGAAATAGCGGAGCGATCCATACAACAACCTCTATTATCATCTAGAACTGATGGATGTATAGCTAATACTACTATTCCTCAAAGAACGTAAGTACAAATTAGCACATTATATATTAACGGAGAGATATGCATGGTTTTCTCGGCTTGTATAATTGAAGCCCGAAGGATTTATTCAAAACGATACAAATATATTAAGGGGAAAATGTGTTTCTATTCAATAGTGTATGTACAATTTTCCCCCCAAATTCGCGACTAAACAAACTGTCGCATTTGATTGTTGTTTCTTGAAGAATGTTGGAGCCACTTTCGTAGTATAAATGCACAGATGCAAATGGATTGTCATAACATTTTTCTTTTCTGTTTTTATTGATTGTATAGTAGTATTTGTGGAATCAAAAGCGGAAAGTTTTAAAGACGGAAATGGTATAACGTAATAAATTGAATGGTTGATAAAAACATGATTATTCAATGAAGAAGCAAATATTTTATATTATACTACATTGTTTCATAAATGTTTCGTCAGTTTAAAATATATGCAATAATATTCATATTTTAATATTATTCATTGTTAGGTAAAGTTTCTCTTATTTACTACACCATCTCCCAAGGGAGAAGATTTTATACTAAAATTCTCGCACTATTTTCGTAATCTTATCTAAAAACGATTGACATAATATCTTGCTTAGGAGAAATCTATTTCAATGCATCGACAAATGTTGTAATTACATTTTTAATTATAGACGTTTTAACTTCTAAGGTAATATCCCATCTAGGACCATTAGGTATATGCATTTCTATTGTTTCTATTGTTGTGTTTGTTATGTGTGTTCGCTAATACTGGTCTGAAACGCTTTCGCCTGAATTACTTCGCTTGGTTGAATGTAATTTATTTTTTGTTTTGGCTCAGTAATCAAGTCGAATGTATCAGATCAACTCACATTCCATTATTTTATTCGGTTACCATGCTCGAATCTGTTTCCAAGGTTCGTGGGTTGAAACCCGCCGCGGTCGATGGATTTTATAGAGCGTAAAAATCTTGAGAATTGATTCCTTCGGAAGGAAACTAAAGCCATGGGTCCCGCTTCATAGATTAACGGTATGTAAAAGAATCTCAATGTTGAAAAAAAGAGGCTTCTGAATAAAAATTTGAATTGCGACGCTGATGACCTTACTTGTCAAGAATGTTCTTAAATAAAAAATTAACAAACATATGTAAGTTTTCGTTAAAATAATAACAGTAGTATGGTCGAATAGAATGAACTTTTATACAAAGAAGAAATTATCAAATGGGTCTGGGTGTTGCACCTATAGAGGAAGGTAAAATACATTGAAAATGAACTTCCTAAGAAGAGCATGCGGGACCTTCTAAACTACAAAATTATCGAATGCAGGTATTCGAAGAGAAACAGGAAGTATTTTTACGAGTTCTGAGAGAATAGACACTAGGTAATTACTATGATATGGTCATATGAAAAGGATGGAAGAGAACGGATGGCCGAAACGAGTTTTCAATTATAAAAGGGGAAGAAGACCTGTAACGCAATGGAGAGAAGGAATTAGAATGTCTTTGATCAACAGGGCAATTGGAGAGGATGAACTGAAAGGTAGACAAATCGATCGAAATGAGGGATGAACCAAAGGCTGTAGGAACCCGGATGATTAAATAAATAATAGCAGTGAATTTGGATAAAATACGTGTACAACAAATGACCACAGCAAACGTTAATTATTACACACCTCAATTCCTTGAATGTGTTATTATTTATCATATTCTGGTTAAACTTGTTTTTAAATGATGATGAGGCTTCTGCCTCAATGTGTGAAGTGATTTTTAAGAACCAAAATTATTATAAACATTTTATGAAACTCATAACAAACATTCATAACAATATGCAGTATTTTGCTAAGATGATTTGTGTAATTCATAACTCTCATTCAAAACCATAAGATAATACTTCTGTTTTTACAATGAGCAGTATAATACTATTATTATAAGCTACAACCCTAACATGCCCTTGTGGCGAAATGAGGTTTCTAAATTTTTGGAGACTCAATAATAATAGGTGTTTAAATAATAAATAAAATAATGTCAAATGTATGAAAATAATTGAGGCGCTCAGAATAAAAACGGCAGATCCCAACCGACATCGAATTTTGAGATAGAAGCATGATCGTGCACAGCTGCCATCTACGTTTCATGTGATGAAGTATCAAACAAATTGGGATATGCCAAAGCTCTCATTTTCCACCTTTAAAATTTGTCAGTAGTGAAAATGAACACATTCTCTGTGTAAAAATGACATATCCCAACTATGAGTGTTTTACTTTATGTCCGCTACACTTTCATGGCGCTACAAATTTGTAGTGAATGGTAGTGAATTAATAAAATGAACAGGGAAGATCTTGAAGAAGATTTTCATAATAACTCCGGCCGTTAAAGCCTAAGTCAGAACAGGGAAGACTTTCTTGACATACAGATTGGTATCATTTCAAGCTTTGTAATTAGGAAAAATATGTTGATGGCGCTCCTTTGCTGTTACGTAAGGTTACATCCATTATTGTGGATCATGATAATCCTAAGATCGTCAAATTTGGTTTATGTTGTTATAACTCTGAAGTGTATCGAAAAGTTAATTTTAGGAAAAGAGAAAAAAGTTCACATGTTTCATTGTTTAAGTTACAGCTGAAGTACAGTGAACAGAGAAAGATAAAGAAAGCTAAATACAACAACTTCATGAAATTGAAATATATATACCACCCATCCATCATGATTTTTATAACAGTCTTCGCCATGATGGTGTTGATGATGTCGAAAAATGTGAAGATTTGGAAATAGAGCTGGGTTAGGTATTTCAATATGTTAAATGAAGGAAAAGTCAATTTTATACCATTTTTTCTGTTTTTTCTTTGTATTTTTTGTTCTAATATATAACACAAAATCAAGAAAAGTATTAATCATAATGGTTCAAGAATTTGCACATAGACTTGAAATCACTTAATTTAAATACCCAGAAAATATCAAGTCATATTGTTAACTACTTTCCACGTTTTTGGAAAAAACAGAAAATGACATTTATCTCAAAATGAACTTTGGTTGGGATCTGCCGTTATTATTCTAAGCGCCTCAATTATAGTATTATAAACTTTAATGTTTGACTTGGTATTTATAAGGCCTATAGTAATACAATTTCTGTATTTTGCATTATTTTCTTTTCAGTTCACAGTCCACTGAGGATGTGTTCATAATATATCGGCTATCATTTCTATATTACGTATTGTGTGGTACAGTTGTCATAATGGTTTTGGGAACAATTGGCAGTTACTTAACAGAGCCACCTAACAAAAAGGAAACGAATCCCGTCCTCTTTGTGCCTATGGTAAGAAAAATGATGGAGAAGAAAAGATATCACGGTATAACCGAATGTGCAGAACTAGATGACCTAAACAAATTTCCAATGCAATCTTCTGTGGAAAGTTAAAAAAAACTCATATCAATTTTATAGATTCAAAAGTTGAAAATAAGTAAATAAAAATTGTTAATTTTTATTTTTTTATTAATCAACGTTCAACGTTAACACTCTCTCTCTGTATGTCTCTCTCCCCGTCTCTCTCTCTTTCCTTTCTTCTTCTTTCTTAGTTTAACATTTCCCTTATAGATACGTTTGTATAATCGAAACACCTAGGATCTTACAGGGACATACCTTGTGGGGAGAAAATTTTAAACTCTTCATCACATACCTACATTTTTGACAATGAATGAAAGTGGAGGGCCTCTCCCAATTAGTGATCAGTTCAATTACGTTGCTACATCCGAAACAATACAAAACATTAAAGACAAGACACAGCACTCGCTTTTACATTAACAATAACGCGACAAATATTACATGGATGATTAAAATATGTACATGATGTTCGGAGACTATTTGGGCATTGAAGTTTCCTGACAAATGTCTTACAGGTGAGGAAAAACCACTGAAAACCTCGTGTCCGTATCAGAGATCTAACCCAGGCCCTCTGCTTCTGAGGCTATGTCGTCATCACTAGACCATAGCAGCATAAGCCTTAAATATTTATTTATTTTTTAACCAATGTCTATATATTTAATTTTTGAAAACTTGTTTATTACCGTAATTATTGTTTATAATCGTTTTATCACCCAATATCATATAACGCCCAGCTATTAGGATTTGCTGGCAATCAAATTCTGTGACTAAGCTTATACCTTCCCCCAAATTTTACAACTTAAAAACACAAACACTATAAAATATTAAAATTACGACATATAAATTTTGCTTTGCCTTAAATAATTCGAAACCCGTATACTTGTTTTATCTTTGAACAGGCAGAATTTGCTTCAAAGCTGATAACTTATCATAGAGAAGAGATTTGTGAAGTAGCGTTTGATATACAATATACTCAACTGTTATATCATATTTACCCAAGTTCCTAAAACACTCTGAGGTTAAGCAAACCAAAAACAGGAATTTTAAAAACACAATAATAATTTTTATACTATCAGACAAAACCTTCACAATGACATTAAGTTTGCATAAAAACTGATAAAAGCATTAGAATTCAATTACTGCAGTTTGGAAAGGTTTAATAATTTTACAATGAAGGTGTTACTGAATATAGTTTTAGTGAGAAATGAAGAGTTCGTACGATGAGTAATTTGATTTAGAATGTACAGAAAACTTTATTACATGGAAACATAATTTACTGTAATCCGAAAAGATTAAGATATAAATATTTAAACAAAATCACATAGGGTACCTATTTATAACTACGAAGAACAAAAGGGGCAGGTAAGACAAATGCATTAATTTCAGGAAAACCAAAGGAGCGTTTAAAATTAGAAAGTTACTTATATACAGATATATCTCACAAGGTGAATCTCCTCACAAAGAAAGGTTAAAGAAGAATTTGATTTTGTTCATTCTAAGCACATACGTAATTAAGCTTATATGAAAACTTGTGTCATCATGGAATAGAAGCAAACATTATTGACATAGAAACTTGAAGAAATGTGAATACTTTTTCACATATTATAATTTTATTTACATGACAAAATTTGTTTTCTTTATAAATTAAGATTATATCTTAGAAATTTAACTACGAGAAGTCAGTAACTTTAGAGTTGAATTGTTCTAGATGATTTTTTTCAGCGATTCCATACTTCATGAATGATAATCTAGAACATACGCTCTTCGCGATTACATATATCTGAGAGATCATATTCGAAATATTACTGGATGTTTCGAATGATGCAGACCGCTCTGATATATGACCACTTTTGTAGAATGAATACGGAATTATATTTATGAAGCATAGTGCCGCAAACTAAGTAGCCTAACGTTAGTAAGCATAAGAAATTATTTATGTGCCAAAAATCGGTATCTGAAGCAAGCAAAAGTAAGCCCATTACAAATATATCCGTATTTTTTGTCTTGAGTATGATATTTCCGAAATATGTGAGCTTGAAGAGTGTTTTACATTGGCATTTATGAAGTGTATATATATATATATATATATATATATATCCACCGCTGTGGTCTCAAGGTAGCGTGCTGCCTTGTCACGCAGCGGGCCCGGGTTCGATCCTCCATCGGGACAGTTTTCCTGGATGAGGATTTATCGGGGTTTTTCCTCACCTATAAGACAAATGTCAGAAGAACTTTAAGGCCCAAACGGTTCCCGAAATCATATGGCCATCGCAATCATTATCATCATTCATATTCATCTTATCATCACCATCCTTCATCGGTGTGGAAAGCAACGGGAAGCTACCACACCTATAATTCCCTAGTTAGGCTGCAAATAATGACATGAAAATGCTATGATTGCAGTGAAAGACCTGCCTTCGGGCAGAATTACTATGGATGGATATATATTTATTTATTGATTTATTTAGCCTGGTGGAGTTAAGGCCATGTGGCCTTCTCTTCCACTCACCAGGGCAAACATATGTTACAACTGAATATAACAATCATAATTAACTCTAATATTAAACACTAAGTAAAAATTTGATCAATAAGATAATATCTAATATACATATTACGATCTATAATACAACCAGTTAACATTAGTTAAAATTAAGACTAAAACTAATACTAAAGTGTATTCTAGCAAGATAGATTAAATTGTTGGTAGACCGTCCCTGTCTAATGTAGGGCCTATGTAAAAACAAAAGAAAAGTAATGAGATATAGAAAACTAATTTTACGATTATACAATATTTAAAACAAAACAAATAAACATATTTGTTATTCTTAATATTATTTTCATAAATAATTAAATATATTAATATTGCTAAAAGAATACTATCAGTGAGGTGTATAAGTTAGTTTGTTATTAAATAATTCTTTAGTTTGTTTTTGAAGGATGTTATAGTTTGACAGTGTCTGACATAGGGCAATAAGAGTATTCCATGTTTTGGCAAGTGAGACTGTAAAATATAATGAACTATACAAAGTGTGATGAGGAGGGATATAAAGGACAATGTGCTGATGGGATCGAGTGTCAAGATTATGTGTGTCGGATAGTCTGATGAAGCGGCGTGGCGTGATAAATAATTAGGCGATGATGTGTGAAGTATTTTATAGAGAAGAGATAGGGAATGGACAGTCCTACGATCTCTTAGACGAAGCCACGATAATTGTTCCAGGGACGGTGTAACATGGTCAAATTTGCGAATGCCACAAATAAAACGTGCGCAAGAATTATGAACACGTTGAAGTCTTTGAGTGGAAATAATATTTAAGTCTGTAAAAAGAGTATCACAATAATCAAAATGGGGCATTGCAAGTGTTTCTACTAACATTTTCCTGAGAGCGAATGACGGACAATTTCTAACGCGATTTAATGAATGTATTATTGAGAAGACTGTTTTGCATGTATAGTTTGTTTGTGTATTCCAATTTAAGTTGTCAATATATAAATACTCCTAGAATTTTTACTGTCTCACTATGAGGGATTTGAACCCCATTTAGTGACACATGCGAGACTGTGTTTAGGTTAATTGTAGATAATAGTCTTTGGTGACCCATAATGATTGATTGCGACTTTCTTGGATTTAATTGCAGTCCATATTTAACCGTCAAAGTTATTAGTGAGTCAAGATCCTCGTTAATTTTGCAACAGCGTCATTTAGAGGATTTTTTCTGTGTGGATGTAGATTTTCATGCCATTCGCAAGTAAATTTATGCTTACTATGAAAAATATTTTCATCTTCAAAATTGTTTGATTTTAGTCACACATTTTCTGTGCTTGAATTGTTATGATATAATATAAATTTATTAACAAATGTGCATAATATTTCAAATCAGTAAATTGATGTCTGAAAATGTTTTCCGTTTCTTCGACGAAAATATAATTGTTCCTCTCCCACGAAAATATGTATTACTTTTAATATAAATAGAGAATATTAGTAAAATAGAAACATTTTATACGTGATTAATTTATTGAATGCATTGTGTAACAATATTTTGGAATGGTTAGACAATTTTCGGACGATAGCGCAGCCGATTTTACAATTTAATTTCGACATTATTTCAGTGACCGTTCTTGGTTCAATATGAAACTGGCAGCACTTGAATTGGTCAATATCCAATGTCTAGCGTATGAAAAATTAGTAATTAAAATGCAGAAAATATATTTGTTCATCTTTAATACATCCAGATAAGAATATGAAGGAACTATTATTCAAATCTTCTTGTTGAATTGAAACCTTGATAGATTAACTTCCTATTTTTTTTTTAAGTTTCGTTTTTAATGTTGTTTGGAATTTATAAAAGAGCCAGCAGTTGAAAAGCATCCAGACAAGGAAAGAATTTCTATGTACAGAATAGTTAAAAAGGCTAAGGTTTTAAAACTACCGAATTCAACTAAATCTTTAATACTCGAATTTAAAAATGTTTTCATAGGAAATATATTACAGTAAAACTTGATTAATCTGTAACGTGAATAATGCGGATATCTGTTCAATGTGAACAATTTATTGGTCCCGGAAAAATAATAGTAATTGTACATGTATTATTTTTTGTATAAAACAGAATCTGACCAATGCGGAAATGGAAGGATATTTCTACACAATTCATGAAAACATGTTTATAAGGCGGAAAGATAAGAGAGAAATAAATTAGTTCCCACTTCATTGAATTCCCGTTAGGCGAATTAACAATAAGTGATGATTCCTGCCGCAGCTCCAGGTGATGTAGAGTTTCTACCTGTATTTGGAATTTTCTTTCGGCCTCACTGCACACCCGGTTTGGGAAATACAGTTTCGTTTAACAAATATTTAGTGTGTGACATCT
Source organism: Diploptera punctata (assembly GCA_030220185.1). NCBI lineage: Eukaryota > Metazoa > Arthropoda > Insecta > Blattodea > Blaberidae > Diploptera > Diploptera punctata. The sequence continues at coordinate 794,164 of JASPKZ010009829.1, read as the reverse complement.
GTCATACAAATAACCAGTGGACTGTAAAATCTTAAATTAGTTTAAGATCCGAGACTGATTGTGTACGTATCTTTCACAGGTAGCGCTCTGAATTTACGGTATAAAGGTGGCTAAGTTAAAAAGTAATGGCATTTATTGGTAAATATGGAATTAGATCAAAAATTGTACTGGATAACAAAATAATAGAACAAGTATCACATTTCCAATATTTAGGATGTGATATAACTTATAGAGAAAATAAAGATATAGAAACTAAAGTAAATAAATTCCAGGCTATTTGTGGAACCATAAAAAGAACCTTAGGTCAGAAAACAAGGAAAGATACGAAACTTAAATGATATAAAACAATGGCTGTTCCTTTGTTGTTGTATGGACGTGAAAATTGGGTAATGAAATCAAGGGATAAAAGCAGGATATAGACTGCGGAAATGCTGTTTTTACGTAATGTGAAAGGATGCACAAGAGCGGATAGAATAAGGAATGAAACTATACGAGAAGAATTAAATATATATAAAATTGAAGATAAAACCAGCGAAAATAATAAGAAATGGAAAGAACACTTAATGAGAGAATGAACAACGAAAGAATACCAAAAAGAACCTTCCTCTATAATTCCAGAGGAACAAGAGATGTTGGCCGACCACGTAGAAGATGGACTCCACTTTTAACTTCGCCGGAACAGGCTGCATAGCCTAAACCTTGTAATAGAAGAAAGAGAAAGATAGCTAAATCGTATAATTATTGTCATTAAACGAAAAAGTGAAAGTGATTGAAGATAAAGAAAAACAAACTCTCAGTACGCAAAATAATGACTAAATTTAAATGTGGGAAAACTCAAGTTTATGATATTTTAAAACACAAAGAAAAAAATAATGAATGTGTGGATGCAAGGAAATGGTCAAATGAAGAGCAAAAAAAATAAACAAAGATAGAAATGAACGAGGTATGGGAGTATTTTACAAGTTCACTATCAAACAATCTCCAAATTTCAGGACCGAAGCTCGAAAGTCAAGCTCTAGCTGTTGCTATATCCCTAGGGAATAACGATTTCAAGGCATCTTCAGGTTGATTGTGGACAGTTTTAAAAGACGACACAATGAGTGTGGAATGAAATTTGCGGGGGAATCAAATGATGTGGACGAAAGTACAGTTAGTGAGTAGAAACCAAAACGGTATACTTTAGTTTCAGGATACGCGCCTAAGAGACATTTTAACGTTGAAGGAACGGGACTTTTTTCGTGCGTTACCATCGAAGTCGCTCGTACATACTGTAATTCACTTTCCTATGGCAGCGAACTACAATGAATCCAAGGTACATAAAGAGACATATACGGTGCTTTACAATCCAAGATTTGTTAATATTTTTGTTTTTTTATAATGCGGAATGTTGTCTAATATGGAAAAATATTGATCCCATGCGTTTCCGCTTTGAACAAATTTTACTGTATAAATATAAACTTTCAAGTGTGAATATTTAAAGATCTGGAAAATTATTTTATTCTGAATAAGGCCTGGCTATTGTTTTGTATGTTCTCCTACAATATAGGATGTATGCATTGTAAGCCCATGTTTTCCCTTTACAGAGATTTAGGCGCTCTCCCCCTACAGGGGAATTTGAACCATATTAATTTAGTTACACTTGTTTTCGTATAGATGTCATTTTGAGTGGCCCGTGGTCAGCGTTCCGCCTCATACTGACATCTAGGAAACCAAGGTAGTACTAGGACGGGAAAATTCGGTAAATTTTGCTTAGATGCCTTTTCATTCAGGCTTAAGGATTTTTTACGAGCCTGAAAATCTTCAGACTCGGGACCCATGGCTTAAAGTCCCTCCCGGAGGACTAGCTCCTTGGATTTTTCCGTCCTAAAAAATCCATCGACCTCGGCCGGGTTTCAACCCGCGACCCTCGGGACAGAGACAAGGAGCATAACTACTAGTGCACCGCGAAGGTGACAAAACAAAACATGACATATTGTAACAGCGAGAATACTTTAAGTAGGAACCTAGTTCTTCCTGATGTCCAATATGAAGAGAAAATTCACATGATATTAAAAATATTCATAGATCTTCGAGTTCAATTGTTTGCAGGATACTATACTTTCTTGTTAGTTGTAGCTACTCGTATTTGTTTCCCACTAGTTAAAAACTAGTTTAATACTTTGTAGTAGAATGAAGGAATTAAGTGCAGACTTAATTCTGGAAATTCGTATTACTCTTCAGTTAAGTTACTCCCGTCTTCTCGACTTTTCCTTAATCTCAATATTAGATGAAAAACTTGTCTATGGTACTCTATGAGTGTATTTCTTACACTAAGGAAGAAAATAAATTAAAATTGTTGAATAACGGAAAGTACGATATTAAGACTAGTATTTGGTCCCATAAGGATAATGAGTCCACTGCTGTGGTCTCAAAGTAGCGTGCTGCCTTGTCACGCAGAGGGCCCGGGTTCGATTCCCGGTCGGGACAGGCTCCTGGGTGAGGCTTTTTTCGGGGGTTTTTCCTCACCTGTAAGACAAATGTCAGGAAGCTTAGGGCCCAATGGTCCCGGAAAATCATCCGGCCATCATCATCATCCTTACCATCATCCTTCATCGGTGTGGAAAGCAACGGGAAGCTACCACACCTATAATTCCCTCGTAAAGCTGTAAAGCATAGCATGAAAATTATATGAATGCAGTGAACGACCTGCCCTCGGGCAAAATTACTATGGTTGGATGGATGGAAGGATAATGGAAGAAACATTATTTGTATTATGAAAATCTTGAAGAAGCTTTCCGGGCTATGGGCTGTGGGAATTTTTACCAAAAATGCTAGAATTATTCTTAAATGAAAAAAAATAAAACACTTGCTGATTCCACAAAAAAGTTAAATACAATGAATCCATTAAAATTTATTATATATGAAATTAGTATTAATGGAGCGAGTTTTTGAATATTGGAAATCGTCTTCAAGATCTTCATACTAACTCCGGCCGTGGAAGTCTAAATTAATATATATTTTTATTATTGTTTTGACAATGTTAGTGGTATTAAATATAGGATATTGAGACTTCATGTAGCTCAAATTGATGAGAAAAGATATTATTTAAATAAAATGTATTGGAAACTTTCAAAAAAAAGATCATTATAAAGGCATTAGGTGTAAGTGAAGAATAATCGGATGGGTCCTACGGATCTGTATTAAATCAGATATATTAAATGGATTAGGCCGGTTTAAAAGGAGGACCATTGCAGGACTTTACTGTGTACTGAGTTTCATCTATGGGTTTCATAAATCTTTGAGTTAGTTAACGCAATTGCTTTATTATTTGTGAAAATAGAGAAACACTTTTATTCTTATTTTATAAAAGAACTAATTTCTATTAGTTCTATTTGTGAGAATATAGTCAGGCCTTGTTTTAGGTAATTATTGTATTATAAAATTATTGTAAATAATAAGTCCATAACTTTGTCGCATAACTGTATCAACTGATTTACAATTTGATAATTTATTTTGAGTTTTTACTGGAATTAACATAAACAATTAAAATAAAATAATATTACTCTGTTCTCCTGTTTTCAGTACTGAAAGCACTTTAATTTTATTGTAATATAATAGTACCAAAACTTGGAATTTCTTTCCGCCCTATGTCAGAAACTGTCAAACTATAACACCGTTAAAAAAACAAACTAAAAATTTGTTTAATAAGAAACTGACTTATACACCTCATTGATAGTATATTTTAGCAATTAATAATTACTCAATTTATTTTATAAGAATCGTATTAGGAATGACAACTACACTGCTCAAAAGAATTAGAGGAACACTTGTAATAAATTGAATAAGCAATTGTTTTTGAAAGCTGTGATTCTGAAAGTTGACAATATGTAAATTGAATTATTAATTTTATCATTGGATACAAATTTTAAAGATCCATGGCCTAAATACAGAGAAATTACTTCAAATAACAAATATAGAGAATTTTTTTTTATTTTGGAAGACACTGGCCACTTCTAATTGGTAAGCTTCCTGATGTTGCTATAGTGACGAATGTTGATTATTGCCTTGTTTATTGAAGTCTCTGACAAAATGAGGCATTTAAATGAGTTTCGAAGTGTATCATGTGCATGCTCTACAAAATCCTTATTTAGCGACTAGAAGGTCAATCTCTGGTGACAGAGTGGTGCTAGAGAGCTTGGGTGTTCTCCTTCCCGTGGTGTCCAGGTTACGCAACAGGCACAGAGAGACAGGTCAGTATTGTAGAAGACGTGGCCAGGGCCGTAAATTTATAACAAGCCCCCAGGATGACGGATTCTGCTCTTCGAGAGCGAACAAAAACTGCAAAAGACCTGCAGAATGACCTTCATATGGCTTCCGGAATCCGGGTTTCATACCAAACCATAAGGAACAGATTAAGGAAAGAGAATATTTGTCCAAAAAGGCCCGTTAAAAAACACGCTTAACAAATGGGCATAAGGCAGCAAGACGTACGTATGCTGAAAACCATGGTGATTGGAACCTGAACCAGTGGGAGTCTGTTCTCTTTTCGGACGAATCCAGGTATCGTATTACACGTTGTGATGGTCGATTGAGGGTGTGGGGATGGCCAGGAGAAAGATTTTCTGCAGAGGCTGTACAGGAAATTGATAGATTCGGAGGAGGTTCCATAATGGTGTGGGCTGGAGTTATGTACAACAATCGTACGGACCTTGTACTTGTTCCCCAGCGACTGAATGCTGTCCGGTATATCGAGCACGTTCTGGAAGAGCATACAGTACCTGCTGCCATTGGAGTAGGCCCTGGATTTCTGTTTATGCAGGTTAATGCCTGGACACATTCTGCGGCTGTCACCAGGGATTTCCTGAGAGGGAATGAAATTGAGGTAATGGAGTGGCCAGCGGTCAGCCCAGACCTCAACCCTATTGAACACTTGTGGGATCTTCTAGACAGGAAGGTCAGGAACAGACATCAAGCTCCACAAACTCTGCAGCAACTTGGAGATGCTCTGAAGGAGGAATGGGAGAATATCCCGCAAGAGGAAATCCAGAATCTTATTGGGAGCATGCCACGATGGTGCCAAACTGTCATCGAATGTCGTGGAGGCCATACACGATACTAACTCTATATAACGAGTGTTTAACTTTGAAAAATAAGCACAGGATTCAATTGTTTACATAGCGGAATTATTTGAAAAGTTAATTGTCAGCGTTATTCATTTGTTTTTACTGATGAGCAATAAACAAATAAATAAATAAATAACCACAAATAATGTACTTTATTAATTTCATGTTTGTACCTTTATCCAATGAAAAAATATTTGCATATTTCATAGTGTTCCTCTAATTGTTTTGAGCAGTGTATTTTTAAGTTGCTGTTTTAAATATTGTACAATCAACAAATCAATGTACTCTATGTAATTATTTTTCTTTGCATTTGTTTTTTTATGTATATTAGAAAGGAACTGTCTACGGTACAATTTAATTTATGTTCCTTGTGTACTTACATTTTATTATTAGTTTTAGTTTTAATTTCATTAACATTATTATTTTATCAATCATATTCTTATATATGTTACTATACTAGTAAAATTTTAATTTAGTGCTTAATATTGGAGTTAATAGTGATTGCTCTATTCTAATATAACATATGTTTGTCCTGGTGAGTGGAAGAGAATGTCACACGGCCTAACCACCAGGTTAACTAAATAAACAAAATAAATTGTTATTTTAAAAATACGAATTTTAACTTTATGGAAGAGGGGTAAAAATATTGATTATTCCAACATTCAGATGCACCTGAATGCGTCTTCTTGCCATTCCTATATGTGAGCCTAATTGAAAGCAATTTGAATGATTCAGAGGAGCATTTAAAAAGTGTGGTAAGTATAATAATAGTAATAATAATAGTAATAATAATAATAATAATAATAATAATAATAATAATAATAATAATAATAATAACAACTTGAATGATTCAGAGGAGCATTTAAAAAGTGTGGTAAGTATAATAATAGTAATAATAGTAATAATAATAATAATAATAATAATAACTTAAAAGTAAAAAGTAAAGTAATCCCACTACAGGCCTCGGGAGGCCCTTGAGGCAGTAGGAGGTTAAGGCTCCCACTTTTTCTAGACAATCGGCACTTGATGTCAGCCGGGTTATCAGCCCTGCGTGACGGCCGCCTTTGCCCCAGTCTGGTACTCATTTCCGTTAGAGGCTGAGTCGACCCCAAACTTACAGTTTAAAAATTATGTCAATAACTAATACCTAAAATTAACGAAGGTTTTGTCCTCTCCATTTTTTATGTAACTTATACAGCGAGATCATTGTTATTTTTATCCTTTTTATAGTTATGTTAAGTGTTTATTTTATTGACCTTGATTTTTAGCAACATTGTTTAAAGGTTGAATTAAATCAAATATCCAGGTTACTATTTTATTTTAAATGTTTATTTTAATAACTAATATCTACAGTATTTTTAATGGAAGTGTATTTTGTAATGTAACATGTTATATGTTGAACTCAGTTGTAGAGCGTCATTATGAATTCCACCGAGGCGGAATTTGACGAGAAGAAGCTGTTTTTCGGCTGGCTGGACTTCACCCTATTTGGGTTAATGCTCTCGGTATCTACGCTAATTGGCATTTATTTTGGATTCTGGGGCAAGAAAGAAGATTCACCAAAAGAATATCTACACGGTGGGAAACAAATGAGCACTTTACCCGTGGCTATATCATTAGTTTCATGGTGAGCGTAACCTCAAGAACACAAAAATATAGTTAAGAGCTTAATGTGAAACTAGGGATTATGGCAGCTGAAAGTGCGCTGCTCATTAAAATTAACAACTGAAAGGTAGAGTTAAGAGTATATTATGAAACAAAATTTTGTCACGGAATATCATAGATGATTATTGAAACGAGTGAGTCTCTGGTGTGTGCATGCGTGTGAGTTTATGCGAGTAAGTGGGTGAATTTGAATGCGTGTAAGTGCGTGTGTGTGTGTGTGTAAGAATATGTGTAAATGAGTAAGTGTATTTGTAGTGAGTGAGTGAATGAAAAAGAGAAAAAAAGAGTAGCCTATAGAAAGGATGAATAATTTCACCGGGATACAGGAATTTATAAAATAGAAATAAAAACACATGGCTATAGGAATATAGGCTTACATCAGGATCGAACAAAAAATAATAAACATAGGTCGCCTAACTATATATTTAGAGATCCGATGGTAAAAAAAGAAAGACAAATTGAGAATAGAAAGGGAGAATAATTTTCCGGAATCCAGGAATATCTAAAACAATTAACCATAGAAGGTTATATGAATATATATCAGAATTCAAATAATTCATAAACATAGGTTGCAAAATTATATACTTTGAAATCTGATGGGAATGTAAAAAATGAGAAAAAGAGAGACAGAAAGAGGGAATAATTTATCCGGAATGCAAGAATTTATAAGAAAGTTAAACACATAAAGTTAAAAGAATATATACCAGGGTTTAACAAATATTTCATAAACATAGGTCGCAAAACTATATAGGCTAGGCCTATTTCGAGATCTGCTGGGAATGTAAATTGTAAAAGTAGTATACATTCTAATATGCCAATAAATAATAAACGAGGATATAGAATGGTAATCTAATGTCAATATTCAGTTATTGGTATAGTGTAAAAAATACTATCTAGTGCTCTCTTTCAAGTTAGAAGCGATTGAGAGAATAAAGAATACTGACCCATATACTCTAACGATTTTCAGAATTCATATTTATATAATTTTTTGAGGTATTTTACTACTTTTCAGAACTATGAACGTATTTATTGATTGTATTTAATTTTATATGCAATGTCCTATATGGATTCGATCCGCAGTCGGGGCAGTTTTTCTGGGTGAGGTTTTTATCGGGGTTTTTCCTCACCTGTAAGACAAATGCCAGGAAAACTTTAAGGCTCAAACGGGCCCCGAAATCATATGGCCATCATCATCCTTATCGTTATCACAATCATCATCATCACTCTTCACCGGTGTGGAAAGCTACCACACCTACAATTCCCTAGTAAAGCTGCAAGCATAAGCATGGAAGTGGTATGATTGCAGTGAAGGACCTGCCTCCGGGCAGAATTACTATGGATGGATGGGTGGATGCCCTATATTAATGTCAGTAAAATGAACATCTACTTTTCACATTTTAAATGTATTCCATATTTAAGGAGAAAGTCTGTCGATGTGGCGTAGTCGGTAGAGTTCCTACCTTCCACTTCGGCGATCCGGGTTCGATTCCCGGCGGGGTAAGGGATTTTTAAAACAAATCTCAAACTTGGGACTGGGTGTGTGTAGTGTCCAAGTTGTACTCATTGGGTTTAATTCCTCTAAAAAATATATTTAAGCACAAAGGAAGGAGAGAGTGAGTTACCATGTTTACTTTTGGGTATTGTTTTCTTAAATTGTGAAAATTATTAAGCATGAACGGCCATATAGGTCCATATAATTTGAATGTAAATGTGTAATAAAATTATGAAACAAAAGATAAGTAAATCGGCCCACGAATAATAGGTTGTCTCATACGTAATATCGGGTTTTAATGTGATGTGAGCCTGGTGGAGTTTTAAATGTGTGATTCATTAGAAATGTGTAGCAAACGGACATGAAGTCGTTGCGGATCTCTATTCTCAACAACTTGAGCGAGTTCATGAAATGTTGAGGTCGCGGATTCTAACCCAACCAGACTTTACGAACAACCATGGCAAAAATTCAGGAATTGGGAGGAATCGAACTGCTACAACGTCCAGCGTATAGCTCTCAACTTGCGTCTTCATATTACCATTTTTTTCTTCCATGACCCATTTCTTGAGTGAAATTTCAAAAACATGAAAACATTGAAGCTGTGAAAGTTGGTCCAAACGAATTCTCCACATCAAAACCAAAGACTGGCACCATCGCGAGATGGTAAACCTCGATGAAACATGGCTCAAAACCACAGAATGTGAAGAGTGTTTAATTTAATGTCAGAAAACATTTCAAATGAAATTTTGTTTAAAAGATGCATTACTTATGAGATAATATCTGTAGAACTGAGTTATAGAAAAGAGATTCTTAGATCTGTAGAGAGTGAAAGAGATAATCGCTGAGAAGTGCCTTATATTTTTACCATCGGAGGTTTGTATAAATAAACTTATTTTCCATTTAATGGAAGCACAATGGTAAACCCCAGTGTGGGGAGTGATATTACTCTATAAAATTAACCTATTGTTTTACAAAAATATACATCAATTATCTTACATTCTAAATGAAATAATTTGATCAAGAATAACCACTTATTCTGAAATAACATAAAAAGTATGTTTCATATGTAATGTTCCCTGTGACATGACAGAAGCCGATTTTAGGTTAACGATTTCTTCTATAAAAACTTCATGTAGAATTTTCTAAATCTTCTGTCAACTCCGAATTCCACAATATTTATGATATAAGATATGTAAAGGTAATTAAATACGTCTTTGTCAACATCGCACTCATATAAGGAAAAAAAACATATCAGATAAGTGTAGGTAATTATATAAGTCTGTCTCAATTAAAAAATCAAGCACAATGAACCAGTTCAACATCGTCACATGCTTCATACGTTGCATTGCACAACATTGGTGAATTCGTTATGTCACATAGCGTTATCTAGGTTCTTGCAAGTTTACTCGTCTTTTGGTATATACGCAAGAATTTGTCTAGGCCATCAAGTAGGATCCATCTTTTTGGTCATGTTCTTTCCATTGAAGTCTATATCATCATCATCATAGTACATTCACGAATTTAGGCCATTTGTTGACCTGTTTCGGCCTCAAGAGAAACACCATCCAGAAGTCTTTTGAGTGGACGTCCTGGTCTTCTTCTTCCTGCAGGTTGATATCTTAACATTAGTTTGGGTATTCTGTGATCTTCCATTCGATGAACATGTTGTATCCATCTTGACTTATAATCAGAAATTTTGTTTTCTAAAGATTCCATGTGTAATTCTTCTAAGATGTCTTCATTTTTTTTGTGATCTAGTAGTGTGTATCCTGCAGTCCTCCGAAGATATCTCATTTCAGCAGATCTAAGTCTCTGTATATCCTTCTGTTTCAACGTCCATACTTCGCTACCATACAAAAGAGTTGGAAGAGCCAGTGTTTTATACACTTTCAGTCTTGAATGCTTTTGGACTAACTGTGGCTTGAAGATAGAATTTATTAACCCTAAAATTCTTAAAAATTTAGATATTTTTGCATTTACATCCTTTTCTTCTTCATATGAGATATTGCATCCTAGATATGTAAAATTATTCACCTGCTCCAAAATTTTATTGTCCAGTACAATTTTACTTCTGACAGGATCTACACCTTGAAATGCCATAATTTTTGTTTTTTCTGTAGATATCTTTAATCCATATTCTTCTGTAATTTTTTTAAGTTCATACAGACCTTTCTGTAGATTATCTTCGGAATTTGCTATTATTATTTGGTCATCTGCAAACAATAGGGTGTTTAATTTTCTATTTTCTGATATTCTTATTCCAAATTTATATGTTTTGTTCCAGCAACATATTACTTCATTGATATAAATTGCAAAGAGTGTTGGGGGTAGGGGGCAGCCTTGTCTCACACCACGATTTATAATTCCTTCTTCAGAAAATCTGTTATTTAAATTAATCTTTATTTGAAGTCTATATTACTGAACGTAATGAACTATAGGATCCAACTGTAGTTCTATTATCATGTCCTCATTTGTACGGTGTTCAAGCAATGATAATTCAACTGACCTTCACATACATCTAATTTCAGCCTCAGTTAGTGTTCCTTCGTCAGCTTTCCGAACTGCACTAAGTCAGAATCGTTCCAGCAAGTGCTTTATAGACTTTAAGCCTTGCATTTCTTTGAAATTACGTGGGCTTGGAAAACTATCAGTACTCCAGTAACACATATGAATTCATATATTTTTATTGTCATATCTTCTTCTATAACATAGACACGTTATAGTCTAGATGGGCTAAATGAAAAGTGACAACTCAACCAAAGAGCACATATCCACATTCTACCAAAATAGCATATCGTTTTATTATTAATTTCATACATCTCAATGATGGATAAATCATATTTGAAGAGAAAAATTAAAATAGCACAGCCGGTAATTTTCAAAATAATATTTCCCGTACATAATGTATTGTACATAATTATTCCGAAGATAATTGCCTGGCTAGATGGAAGTTGCAGGAAAACAATTTGAGATAGTAAACCTAGTGTCTCGCAAAAATCAATTGTTTAAGTGTATATTTATATTTAGTTATTAAATTAAATAGGAATATAAGAAATATTATGACATTTTACATCAACTATATGTAGACTTCAAAAATGGGCGTGATTCAGTTAAGAGGGAGACATTCTACAGTATCCTGCTGGTAATAACAGAATCGTTGATGAAATGGGGATAAACGGAAGAGCTGTAATGTATAATAATTGAATGAAATTTATAGACTTTTGCACATTTAACCAACTGAAAATTATGTACACATGTGTATCTACATTTGACATAAGAACGTATATAAATTTATTTGTAAATAAGATGGCATAAATACAATTTAAATGATTGTATAGCAAATTTCAGAATGATGAGGTAACTCAAGATGTCAGACTCAACAGAGGCTCCAGTTAAATACAGATGGTTACCTGTTAGGAGGAAAAATAGAGTTTCCACCTCGAAAATGTAAATACAAAAAGATATACTAAACTCATTTAAAAAGTAAGGATTTTACAAAAGTAAGCTAAACGATGAAAATACACATGTCCATAAAATAGATATAGAAGAAAAGTGGTAGGGCATAAAGCAGCATTTGAAATCCTAGCAAAATAGAAAAAACGAAAAAAGGAAAGCAGAATAAAGTATTTAATAATGTGATGAAGATATAAAAGAAATTATAGAAAACAAGAAGAAATCGCATAAAAATGATCAAGTTAATAAACGTTTGCAGAAGTAATCGAATACAAAAGAAAAACAGTAATATCAAAAGAGTAATGACGAAAATAAAGAGGGAATCCAGGAATATTTATATATGTATACAGGGTGTTCAGAATACATATTAGACTTCTAGGCGTTTTAGAGAGGACTTGGTAGATAAAGTTTTGATAAAGAACCCATGTCCGGAAACGTACCGTTTCGATGTAAAATAGGGGTCTGGAGAATATAGATTTCAACAATGGAGAAGAAATAAAACCTAGTATTGAATGCACTTATTTAGTACAAAATTAGACCATTCAGGTGATAACATATTGGAAATTGAAAATAGAATCGTACAAACAAAGCAAGTGATAAATGCTTCAAACGCTGTTTGGTGGAGCAAAAATATTAGAAAAAATAGAAAATGACAAATATATCGAACCAGAGTTCACAACATTTTAACATATGGTGCTGAAGTTTGGCAAATTCCTACCAGGGAAATAAAAATAATTTTAAGTACAGAAATGGATATTTTAAGAAGATCAGCTGTAAAGTCTTAGAATGGATAGAATACGAAATAAAGAATTAAATGAAATTATGTGTGTGCAAGACAAGCCGGACATCATAGACATTATAAACGAAAAGATTACACTGGTATAACCATGTCAAAAGAATGCCAGAGCAAAGATTTAATAAACTTATTAAGTAGTGGATCCCAATGGAAAGAAAGAAAGATGGAAGAGAAACAAAAAACCTCGATAGAGTGTGTGCACTGTGTAAGCGACTATGATTGTCAGAGGATTGGAAGAAGATCAATGGATGGACAGAGATAGATAGCGTTTGGTTTCCGGAAGACAACGGCAGCGTCATAATGCTGGATTATTATTATTATTATTATTATTATTATTATTATTATTATTATTATTATTATTATTATTATTATTATTATCTACTTTCATTCATATAGCAATATTCATATTTTTTGTTTGCCGGTATATGATAAATTCATATTTGCTGTGCATTGTGCAGGGAAAATTTATGTTTGATGTGTTTTTATTACTTTTATCATAATGAATCCTGTACAAACTGAAGTGGAATAGCTGCTACAGAAACAGAACAAAGACCCGTGACATATGTGACCTGAGTAAGTGAGCAATATTTCATTGTTTATCCTTTACAATCCAATATCAGTTAATTAGTGATTTGTTGAAAATATGAAGTGTTCATACACAGAGAAATATGATATATATGTAAATAGATAACTGTGATTACAATAATAATAATTATTAAAAAAAGACCGATCATATTCGACCAGCAATGCCTACGTTACAGTCCAGCTTCTATACACACGAGCTACTATATCATATAAGACATCCATCCATAGTAATTCTGCCCGAAGTCAGGGTCCTTCGCTGTAATCATAGCATTTTCATGCTATGCTTGCAGCTTTACAAGGGAATTCTAGGTGTGGTATGTTCCCGTTGCTTTCCACACCGGTGAAGGATGATGATAAGGATGATGATGATGGCTTATGATTTCGGGGACCGTTTGAGCCTTTAAGTTTTCCTGACATTTGTCTTACAGGTGATGAAAAACCCCGATAAAAACCTCACCCAGAAAAACTACCCCGACCGGGGATCGAACACGGGCCCGCTGCGTGACAAGGCAGCACGTTACCTCGAGACCACAGCGGTGGACACATAAGCCATAGCTCCTTTAATAGGCACCTACAGAAAGTATGTTACAAATAATTGCATTCGAAACGAGGGCCATTATGACCCTACATCACATACAATTTTAAACAATAGATCTTGTTCTTTAATCTCACAAAATTGTATTTAATTTGGTAATACACCGAGAGTGTCGTCTACTTGTTAGTTATCAGTATGTGAATTAAAAAAAACTCTTTTTGCAATGGAACCGTAAATTACATGTTGCATACTTCAGCGTATTTCTCTAAATTATTTGATAAATCTTGAAATATGCGCATATGAAATTTGAAACACGCTCTTTATTCAACAACTGTACTGGTAATATGTACTATTGATTTGATAGGAAAATAAGGAAAATAAACACCAGTTTATAAATGTTCTACCTTCTCAATTAATAGTTTTAATTAAAAATGTTTAACATTTTAGATTATATATTTTTCTTGTTTTATTTCCAGTTTCTTATCAGGAGTGACTTCATTAGGAGCTCCTACAGAAATATACATTTATGGAACACTGTACATGCTTATCTGCTTCTCCTGTTTTGTTTATCGGTCTCGCTAATTATTACATCTACTTGCCTGTATTCTACGAACTACAGCTGACCTCAACGTATGAGGTAATGCACCGTCTGATTTGTATTAAATCAACTAAGTATAAAATTACATCCACTCTGCATGTTATTTCAAGGATAGAACATTAAGGAATCAAACATCCATCCATCCATCCATAGTAATTCTGCCCGAGGGCAGGTCCTTCACTGCAATCATAGCATTTTCATGCTATGCTTTGCAGCTTTACTAGGGAATTGTAGGTGTGGTAGCTTCCCGTTGCTTTCCACACCGGTGAAGGATGGTGATGATAATGATAAGGATGATGATGGCCATATGATTTCGGGGACCATTTGGGCCTTAACGTTTTCCTGACATTTGTCTTACAGGCGAGGAAAAACCCCGATAAAAACCCCACCCACAAAAACTGTCCCGACCGGTGATCGAACCCGGGCCCGCTGCGTGACAAGGCAGCACGCTACCTCGACACCACAGCGGTGGGCTAAATCAAACATATATGAAGCAGATTTTAACCACTTCAAGTTAATATATTAAATAATTGGTGTCCTTTTGTAATGTCTAGATACAAGAAATTAATTCCGGAATTATTGTTATTATTATTATTATTATTATTATTAATATAATTATTAATATTATTATTATTATTAGCCTATATCCAGTGATTTTGAGATTTTGATACATTAACATTACTTCTAATATACAGTATTTGCTATATGTAGTAAAAATTATAGAGGTATCAGCTTATTGAACTCCACTTATAAATTATATGCAAAAATAATAAATAATAGATTGAAGAAGATATCTGACACACTCTTAGAAGAAGAACTAGCAGGGTTCAGAAAAGGAAGATCCTGTAGTGATAATGTGTTTATTACAAAGAGACTAATTGAAAAGAGAAGAGAATTTAACCTGCCAACATACTGTTGTTCATTGATATTGAAAAGGCCTTTGACAGAGTAAATAGATCTATACTATGGGAAATAATGAAGCAACGAGGATATCCACACCATCTAATAAAATCAGCCCAAGGGTTATATGAAGAAACTAAAGTTGTGATAAAAACTGATGGAAAAAGGTCAGAAGAAATTTTAATAAATCAAGGAGTTAGACAAGGGCGTAGTCTATCCCCCACTCTTTTTAATATATATATATATATATATATATATCGACGACATTATGAAACAATGGAAAATTATAATGGACAATGGCCTTAGATTGAACAATAACTCAAGTATTAATAACTTGCTTTTCGCCGATGATTTGGTCTTACTACACCATGATGAAGATCTGTTACAATTGGCTGCTTACAAACTAAATGCAATATGTAGCGATTATAATTTTAAAATTTCAATAAGTAAAACAAAAGTAATGGCATTTTGTGGAAGAAATACTCTGCGTGCAAAAATAGTAATTAGAGACGAAATTATTGAACAAGTATCCCGCTTTAAATATTTAGGATGTGACATCAGCTATGGGTATGATAAAAATATTGAACACAAAACACATCAGTTTCAAGCTATTTGTGGTACAATAAATAGAACATTGAATAATAAAGCCCATAAACAAACAAAATTAAAATTTTATAAAACAATGGCTGTCCCTCTTCTTTTGTATGGGAGTGAATCTTGGATTACCACTACCAAACAAGAAAGTAAAATTCAAGCAGCCGAGATGAAATTTTTAAGAAGAGTAAAAGGCTGCACTAGAATGGACCAGATAAGAAACGAGGATATCCGTGAAGAACTGCAGATCTACTCCATAAAAGAAAATATATTTAACAACAAGATACAGTGGAAAGAACATGTAGAAAGAATGGAAGAATGAAGATTACCAAATAAAATCTTCCATTATTTTCCAAGAGGAAGAAGAGATGTCGGACGTCCTCGGAAGAGATGGTCTTAGATCTATTAGTGAAGACGGAACAGGCAACTCTTGCCTAAACCAGGAAGTGAAGAAGAAGAAGAAGAAGAAGAAGTAACTCACTGGCTCTATAGAAACGATAGGTTCATGGCCGCCCGGACATAAGCTCTCTATACATCCCTATGCTGAGCTAATGTTTTATAATCATCCGGTTTATAATATATGGATGACCTGAATATGGGAAAGTCGTTGAATTACGAGTAAGTTCTGGCAGGGGAAATGAGAGAAACCTGCTTAGCTCAGATTCATCCATCGTGAACCCCACATGGAGAAAACAAAATTTAATATACAATTTTGAGGTATAATTTTATTGTACAGATCGAGTTGGCTCTAGCAGTAGCTTTCGGGACTATTATTAGAAAAGCATTTGGACTTCAAATCCCGGTGCTAACTTGAGGTTTTCTCCTCTTTCCCATCAATCGTCTAGGTAAATTATGGATTATAATTTAATTTCCAGGGCCCATTTCATAATACCATTAATTATAAATGCAAATACAAAAAATAAAATAAATAGAATCTATATGACCGAGATGTTAAAGATTTCTTAAATAATAAAATAATATTGTTTTAGATTTTTTGTGGTGCTATTTCCTTCAGAAGGCTAATTGAAGCGAGAAAATCCAATATAATAAACTTAAGTAATGATAGGCCTATCAATACTGTTTTAATTTTCAAAAGTTGTAGAATATAAATAATTCATTCATCTTATGAGGCCTAATTTTAGGATAGAGACATAATAATAATAATAATAATAATAACAATAACAATAATTTTATTTATATACAGAATTTTAATGTTTACACATCTTTATGTGCCTAAAGTTTTATTTTTCTTCTCCACTCGTCTCTCTCCATCCAATCCATGTCCTCCAGTCCCCTTGCTCTCATTCCAGTTCTTATTTCCTGCATCCACGAGTTCCGAGGTCTTCCTCTCCTCCTTCTTCCAGGTGGACACCATTACAATGTTTCCTTGGTAATATTTCTTCTTGCATTCGTCGTACGCGCCCATACAAATTTAATTGCTTATACCGTATATAATCTACTATTGAATAACCAATATTAATTTTTTCTCTTATGACAGTATTTCTTATTTTGTCTAATTTTGAACATCTTGGTGCTCTCCTCAAGAAATCCATTTCCAACGACATAAGTTTTTGTTCTAAGTTTTTGTTGAATTTCCAAACTTCAGCTCCATATGTGATAGTACTTCTCACTATTGAATTATATATTTGTAACTCAATTTTTCTGGTTATATGTCTGTTCCATAAGACTCCATTCATCATTGCTGTTATTGCTCTACCTTTATTTATTCTGTTCTTAATATCACTTTCTTGTTTATCCTCTTTATCTAATTTTACTCCCAGATATTCAAATTCTTCACATCCTCTAATATACCCCCTTTCATCTTCTAATATCAAATCTTCGGTTTCGGCTCCACATCCCATATAAAATGTTTCTTCATAATTTATTTTCAAACCCCAGCTATCGTATTCGTCAAATAATTTTCTGAACATAAACTCCATGTCTTCATATTCTTGAGCAATTATTATCTGGTCATCCGCAAATAACAGTGTATATATTATATCTGTTGATCCATCTCCTATTGTTACTACCATTCCTGAACATTTTTTTCTCCAGTTTGACAGTGCTTTATGTATAAATATCTTAAATAATGTTGGTGATATGCTACAATCTTGACGAAGGCCTTTTGTTACCCAATAGAATGTGCGGGTTATCCGTTATTATCTACTCGCTACCGCCTTATAAGGCTACAGTATATCATCAGCATATATTAACAGTTTATTAATAACAACGAGTTGTACGTATTCAATATCCTCTAAAGATTTTATGGCATCCTCTAATACAAAATTGAATAGTAGAGTAGATAGTGATCTCCTTGCTTTAACCCACTGTGAATTCAAAAGTAATCTAAAAAACTGTTTGCCTACCCGCATCCCACTCTTCGTCATTTAGTCTCATTCGAATAAATCTAATTGAATCGTATACTTTTTCTTAAGTCTACACATAGTTGAGGTACAGTGTCATGATATTCTCATTTATATTTAAAATCTCTATTATAAAAAAATATGTTCTATTGTTGACCTATTTCTTTTAAATTTACATTCATTATCTCCTATTATGTAGGCAATATAGACAGTAAGAATGGATACTTACATATTTGTTACACTTTTGTATGAATTTAAAAGCAATGAGAAGCCTCTGTAGTAGCTGCAATCAGTTTTATTTTGTTCCTTATAAATTTGTACAATAATCGATTATTTCCATTCATTTGGAAGAGTATTTTTCCCCCAAATCATACCAAGCAACAGAATAACAAAACAAAATATTACTATTATTATTTTATTTAAACTAGCATAGTTTAAGCCTTACGATCATATCTTTCGATCAACCAGCATAACTCATATAATGATATATGTAGAAATAAATTCTAATTTATCAAATAACTCATGGTAATCAAATAATAAAACAGAAAGAAACACTAACAGAGCTTTTAGAAATATAGATTTTTCCTTGAGAGAGGCTACTATCCGGCAGCTCCTGATTTCCACTAGCAGTGAATTCCAATAAAGGGAGAGTGAGATAGTGACAAAAGAAAAATAATATGTTCTATTACACGGTATGTTCAATATTCCATTGACCAGCGATATAGTACCGATGTTTTGATATATACAAGCGAGACAAATATTAGGAAGAGAGGTGTGGACAATTTGTAATAGAAGAGCAAGTAACACGGTATTTGATTAGCAGATTGCTACTTCTCTAATGTTATTCCTGACTTTCATAGAATTTATTTTGAGTATAGGGTTCAGTCAGCTTCGTGGTACAGTTGAGTAGTAATTTGAATATTGTGAAGTAAAGAAATTTAGTCAAGAATACTAAAATTAATGTTGCATGTCCACAATGGTTCTTCTAAGTTTACTTCTGTATTTGCCTTCCATAGGAAAATCATCAATAAAATTAAATGAGATCATAGTAACCACCAGACCTAAAATATTTGTCAGATAATTGTTTTTAAAAATACGTTTAAATGGTATACTATCTCATATCTAATACTTCAAGAATTGTATCTTTTATTTAATTCAATGTATATTTTTATTACTTTCAGTATCTACAACTTCGTTTCAATAAATCTGTAAGAATAATGGCCTCAGTACTGTGTACCGTCGGTGTCCTACTATACATCCCTATTGTTGTTTACGTACCAGCTTTAGCCTTCAGTCAAGGTAACGAAACAATTTTCAAATAAGCATATATTAAAATGATAACATTAGATGTCCAAAATATTTTATTATGTTAAAGATTTTTATGAATTCACAAATGTTCTGTCTTATTATTTATTAATTTACTGATTCGTTAATCTGTTTCAGTGAGTGGGTTCAGTGTTCATTTTATAACTCCCGCAATAGCGATCATTTGTATATTCTATACTATGGTGGTGAGTATTTCTATATGTTACGTCATCGTAACGTAAATATTATTTCTTCTAAATTGGGGAACTTGCTGGAAAATTGCCTTAGTTAAAATACCTTCTTAAAAACAGTTTTTGCATTAAATAAATTATCTTAATTTTTAATGTTGCAATGGTTCGTATAAAATGATACAATTTTAAAATGAATACCTGATTAATCAATCGTTCTCAATTAAAATTAACGTCTATTAAAAAAATCCGTCAAACATTAAACAAATTAGGCCTTTCAGAAAACAATGTTCCATCATCAGCATATAAAATTATTATTTTGAAAGGCTATATTGTTTAATGTTTGACGAAGTTTTCTAAACAGAAGTTAGTTTAATTTAAGGGCGATTGATACGTCAGGTATGAACTTTAAAATTTTAATATTTTAATCAATAATCTCAACTGCAATCCACCATGAATTTTAAAAGTATTAATGCTTAATATAATCCAAATATATTTTAGTAATGAAATATATATAAGGTATTAGAAAATTGCTACAATTAAATCATTTTATAAACAGGGCTGAAATCGCTTTCCATCAATCACTGTTTCAATTAATATTAATTTCCAGTTTAGGTTGTTTTTGAGGTGATGGGCAATTAATAGTTTTAATATCAGTTGTTGATTTTTAATAACTATTTAAATTTAATTGTTTCTATATTTTAATTAAAACTTAAACCATCGTCAAAAAAAGATGTTACAATGTCTAACAAATTATACAATATATAGTGTGTTACCGATATGAGTGGAGATTTTTCATGTGGTGGTAGGGAACATCCATACAAGTATTTTAACACAATAACCTTGGGTCGGAAATGCATTGTTGTGGGTCTACAGAGTAAAACAGCATTTACAATTGTTGAACAAATTGTTGTTTATTTATTAATTCTAAGAAAAGTGGAAGGTATTACATGTTATTTTACAGTAATTGTTGGAAATGGCGACCATTGACCTGGATGCACAGCTGCAGAGCTTGTAGCAAGGATCGTGACAGTGGCTGCGGAAATCAGGGAGCATCCAGATATGCTTCTTATAGTTCACGAGTCCGAGGTGAGACGCGCGGAGCTGTGCATCCAGGTCAATGGTCGCCATTTCCAACAATTACTGTAAAATAACATGTAACACCTTGCATTTTTCTTAGAATTAATAAATAAACAACATTATGATCAACAATTTTAAATGTTGTTTTTACTCTGTAGACCCACAACAATGCATTTCCGACCCAAGGTTCATTGTGTTAAAATACTTGTATGGATGTTCCCTACCACCACATGAAAAATTTGCACCCATTTCGGTAACACCCTGAATACGTGTTAAATGTCTTATTTCGGAAATAGAAAAATAAATTGGACCTCGTCTCTTTTTTATCTAAGTTCTCTTCGATTCTGTTAAGATGCACTTTCACACTTGTATATGCTACATCATAACCAGTATCATGAGCCTCATAAGACTTGAACCGGTAAATTTAGCGAATTCCGAAGGAATGAAACTAATGAGGTTGCTCTCATCAAAAATATTTTTGAACATTTTTACAGATTTCTACAAATCCTATCTACGAATAGCAGACATAAAAATTACCACGAACGAAATTTATATATATATATATATATATTGTGTGTGTGTGACTTAATGATCCAGAGGCATCAAATTTTGTTTTATCAGAACCGAACTTTGCATATTGCAGTCAATTTAAATACGTAAGGCCGAGCTCGATGACCAGCAAAATCCAACAATTGAGAGTAGGAGTTCACCTGAAATAAAAATTCAAAACCCGCTATAGCAAAATGTTTTAAAAATCAGCGATATGCGACCATTTGAAGTAGGGGTTTACCTGACACCCCAAATTTAAAAATTCGCTCTCGGAAGAGTCACGTGCGTTTCGTCACAGTATATATATATCGTTCAATTTAATAACTACTAAATTGCTATTATAGCCTCACTGTGATAGTTGTCCAGCGGCCCGCTTTGTTTCCCCGCAGCTGTTATATATAATTAAATACAATGTTGACTACCACCACTATAATAGTTCCGCATTGTCGCGCGGTACCCGTTTTTATATAAACGGACAACCAACATAGTGAGGCAGTAATAATGTATCCTTGATATACATTGGTTTAATTTATTTAATGGAAAAATTAATAATATTTAGGGTGCGTGTAGGCAAACAGTTTTCAAACACTTTTGAAATCCAGAATGGGTTGAAGCAAGGAGATGCACTATCTCCTCTACTATTTAATTTTGTACTAGAGCATGCAATTAAATCTTTAGAGAATGAGGAAGGCTTACAACTGAATGGTATTAATAAGCTGTTAGTTTATGCTGATGATGTAGTACTACTGGCCGATAGCGAGGAGATACTAAAGGCCAACACGCACACACTATTGAGTAACACTAAGAAATTGGGACTGGAAGTAAATATCAATAAAACTAAATATATGGCCACACGTAGAAATTCAGTATATAATGGAAATGGACAGCTAAGGACAAATGAGGGAAATTTTGAGGAAGTGGCTGAATTCAAATACCTAGCAACAATAATCACAAATAGGAATGAGATGCACAAAGAAATTAAACATAAGCTAAATTCTGGAAATGCGTGCTATTATGCATTACAGAGACTTTTGATGTCCCAACTCCTTTCAAGAAACGTTAAGCTGAAAATATATAAAACTATTATTCTACCAGTTATATTATCATCATCATCATCATAGTACATTCACGAATTTAGGCCATTTGTTGACCTGTTTCGGCCTCAAGAGAAACACCATCCAGAAGTCTTTTGAGTGGACGTCCTGGTCTTCTTCTTCCTGCAGGTTGATATCTTAACATTAGTTTGGGTATTCTGTGATCTTCCATTCGATGAACATGTTGTATCCATCTTGACTTATAATCAGAAATTTGGTTTTCTAAAGATTCCATGTGTAATTCTTCTAAGATGTCTTCATTTTTTTTGTGATCTAGTAGTGTGTATCCTGCAGTCCTCCGAAGATATCTCATTTCAGCAGATCTAAGTCTCTGTATATCCTTTTGTTTCAACGTCCATACTTCGCTACCATACAAAAGAGTTGGAAGAGCCAGTGTTTTATACACTTTCAGTCTTGAATGCTTTTGGACTAACTGTGGCTTGAAGATAGAATTTATTAACCCTAAAATTCTTAAAAATTTAGATATTTTTGCATTTACATCCTTTTCTTCTTCATATGAGATATTGCATCCTAGATATGTAAAATTATTCACCTGCTCCAAAATTTTATTGTCCAGTACAATTTTACTTCTGACAGGATCTACACCTTGAAATGCCATAATTTTTGTTTTTTTCTGTAGATATCTTTAATCCATATTCTTCTGTAATTTTGTTAAGTTCATACAGACCTTTCTGTAGATTATCTTCGGAATTTGCTATTATTATTTGGTCATCTGCAAACAATAGGGTGTTTAATTTTCTATTTTCTGATATTCTTATTCCAAATTTATATGTTTTGTTCCAGCAACATATTACTTCATTGATATAAATTGCAAAGAGTGTTGGGGATAGGGGGCAGCCTTGTCTCACACCACGATTTATAATTCCTTCTTCAGAAAATCTGTTATTTAATTTAATCTTTATGGTGTTGTCTTTGTAAATATTTTGTATGTTCTGCCGAAGTAAATTTGGTATATTTCTGTCTTCCAATATATTTAAGAGTTTTGATCTCTTGACTGTGTCGAATGCTTTTTCAAAATCTATGAAAGCAAAATGTGTTTCTAAGTTGAATTCTCTTCTTTTTTCAAGCAATAGTTTAACAGAAAATGCTGAATCAATACAAGATCGTCCTTTCCTAAATCCATTTTGACATTCCATAAGGAATTTTTCACTGAAACTTTTCAATTTTCCATTTAAAATGTCTGCATAAATTTTGTAGCATGTGTTTAACAAACTGATTCCCCTATAGTTGTCCATTTTTCTCTTGTCTCCTTTCTTGAACAGGGTATAACAATGCTTGTCTTCCATTCTTGTGGTATATCTGCATTTTTGAATACATTATTAAAGAAGGACAACAGTCTTTCATGGAACTGTTTGCCTGCATATTTGTACAATTCAGAATTCAAACCATCTGTGCCAGTTGCCTTCCCATTTTTTTAATTTCTTTAAACTATTGTTCAATTCTTCCAATGATATTATGGAATCTGTCTCATTATTATTTCGGAAAATTGTATCTTCATAGCTATTGTCAGTCCAAAGACTTTTATAATAATTGAAAAAATCTTCTTTTGTTACTCCGCAATTAATTTTGGTAGATTCTTTAATATCTTTATTCAAATGTTTTAATATTTTGAAGGCATTAGGTTGGAGCTTATGCAAATCTGATTCTAAATGTGTAACAAAATTTAACCATGTTTTCCTATGTCTCTTTCTTATTTCCCTCTTAACAATAGCTCTACAGCGTTTGAATTCTATTTCATTTTCTACTTTCTTTGTGTTCAAATATTTTTTATAAGCTGCATTTTTTTCTTCAATCAATTGTTTTATTTGATCATCCCAGATTTTTAGAGTTCTATTTCTTCTTTGTTGTATATTTACTTTTCCTAAAGTTTCATTAGCTGCATTTTGAATTATCATTTTAATGTTTTTCCATTCTTCTTCGACATCATTACTTTCTGGAGTTGTAGCCATATATTGCTGAATTCTTCTCGAATATAACCATTTAATGCTGTCATCATAAAATAATTTTACCTTGTACTTTTGTTCTATGCTCTGTTGTTGTTTCTTCTTCTTTTTTATTAACCATCTTGGTGGAAATCTTATTCTTGCTTCTACTAGGTAGTGATCTGAACCAATATCATATCCTCTGTAGGCTCTGACATCGAGAAACAATTTAAAAATCTTATTATTTGCAATGAAATAATCAATGATTGATTTTGAGTCCTGACGATGCCAGGTATATTTATGTATGTTTCTATGATTGTAAAAGGTATTCGTTATTTTCAGTTCATTGTAGATAGCAAAATCTGTTAATCTTGTCCCATTCCTATTGCTGGTTGGTTCGCCAAATGTTCCAATATTATTGTTGACTTGAGCATTGCCCACTCTGGCATTTAAATCTCCTATTATGAGAATGTAATCATTTCTATTAATTTTGCTATAAATTTCTTGTAATATTTTATAAAATTCTTCATTGTCTTCTTCACGGCCTTCCTCTGGTGCATATACACCAAGAACTGTCAAATTACCTCTATTTATTTTCAGTCGAAGCTCTAATATTCTTTCATTCCAGTAAGTGTAGTGTTGAATTTTATTTCTTATGGTTTTATTAATCCAAATCATTACTCCAGCTTGTCCATGGGTTTTCCTGTCGACACCGCTATATATTTGTACATAATTTTGTGTTTCTTTCGTTCCTTTAAGTTTCTTCTTAGTCTCTGTAGTTACTGCAATATCAATGTTTCTATTTTTAAATATACTGTCTAGTTCCTCTTCTTTTTCATGGATGCTTCGGACATTCCAGGTTGCATATCTTACAATATCATTGTGCCGTTTTCTTTTAACCATATTTCTTTGCTGTGGGTCGTCATATTTCAATTCCTTCTGGCTTTTTTCGTGTTGAGACTTGAAAGTAGTTTTGAAGTTCCTTAGGACAGGTTACTGGCCCGACGCTAAGTAGTCCAGTGGTAGGGCTGCTACCTTTTAGTCTCTGGACAGACATTAGGATACCGCATTTACTCAGTACCTGATGGAACGGTTATACCGCCGTGACTCGGTCCTCAGAGCCTCGTTTGTGAAAAAAGGTTGTACCACGAGAAGGTGAGGATGAGAATTGGGTAGGAGAGGTTATACACACGTCACTACCCCTTACAACCCCAGTAAAGTGATCCCACAACAGGCCTCAGGAGGCCCTTGGGGTAGTAGGAGGTTAAGGCTCCCACTTTTTCTAGACAATCGGCACTTTATGTCAGCCGGGTTGTCAGCCCTGCGTGACGGCCGCCTTTACCCCAGAACAAGCGTCTGGTACTCATTTCAGTTAGAGGCTGAGTCGACCCCAGGGCCATGGTGCCGCCAGAGGGTTTTGGTCAGTTTAAAAATCCTGACCCCAACGGGACTTGAACCCTCGACCCTCCGGCTTGTAGCTCAGTGCCTTAACCATTACGCTACGGCGTGCCCCCCAGTTATATTATATGGGTGCGAAACATGGACTCTTACTTTAAGGGAGGAAAGGAGATTGCGAGTATTTGAGAATAAAGTTCTTAGGAAAATGTTTGGACCAAAGAGAGATGAACAGACAGGTGAATGGAGAAGACTACATAACAATGAACTACATGGTCTTTATAGGAAGCCAGATATAATAAGAACAGTTAAGTCTCGTAGACTGCGATGGGCAGGACATGTTTCGCGTATGGGGAATGAAAGACGTGCATGGAAACTTCTTGTAGGAAAGCCAGAGGTAAAACGCCCAGTTGGTAAACCAAGAATGAGGTGGGAGAACAACATTAACTATGATTTGAGGGAAGTAGATTATACAGGAGATGATTGGAAAGCATTAGCTCAGGATAGGGATGTATGGAGAGCTTATGTCCGCGCGGCCATGAACCTACGGGTTCGATAGTGCCAGTGAGTACGTAAGTAAGTAAGTAAGTCAAACTATACAACAACATATATTAAGTAGTAACTACAATTATGCATGGTTTGTTTTTACTGCAGTCCGTTTATTATATACTCACTATGATGGTTGTCCAGCTGCTCGCTTTGTTTCCCCACAGCTGTTATATGCAATTGAATACAAAGATGCCGACTACCGCCACTATAATAACTCCGCATGTCAATCATTGCCGTGCAGCACCCGCTTTTATATAAACGGACAACCATCGTAGTGAGGCGATAATATATAAGTTGGCATAAAAAATTGAATTTCTCCGATTTAAGGGTTAACAACAGAAAATTATATTCCGTATAGATCTACCGGGAAATCAGATCTTAACTTCGCCATCTGATAAATTTGCTTGGTTTACGCAGTTCCTACTTGACGGAATTTTTGTATTTTTATATTTTTTCGAACAGGAATTCCCGAAATGTTATTGAGTGTATCATTTCTGATATTGATGCGTTAAAGTTACAATAGTGTAAGTCATACATTCTTCGTTATCCAGAAATTAACAGAACACCAATAAAATACCGTAATAAATCTGGGAACAAAATTATTTTAAAATATCATTCAAGGGTATCACCTTGATCCAAATTTAATGTAGACGCTTGTTCAGAATTGAATTGGATTTGTCCAAGGCATTTTATTGTTTACAATTTTACTGATGAAAATGACAACCATCTATAAGTCGTCTGTATTTCAACACGTATGTCAGCAATGTTAGGGATAGGAAATTATGATATTGAGAAGTAATCAATTAAAAATATTTACAAAATTAATTTTAATTAAATCAAGATTTATGATTTTCAATGTAAATGAAAATCCTATAAAAACTTGATCAATCTACCTACAATTTGCATTAATTTCTTTAGCTGAATATTCAATAATTATTTTTATAAGAATATTATTTTGTACCGCCTCTCACCACTGGAGTCCCAAGATCGAGTCTCGGTCACTCCATGTGGACGAAACGGAGGTTGGGCAGGTTTTTCTCGGGTTTTCTCCCTTTTCCCCTGCCACAATTTAATTTCACCTTTTCTCCATACTCATCTCTTGTATTCCATTTCATTTGGTTCATCTGTCCCCGTGATGGTGCCTCAGGCGTGGTCGGCCGGTACTCTTGTCATTGCCAGACAACTATATAAGGGTCTTCATCCCATTTCATCCCTCGACCCGACCCTGAGTTAGACACGAGTTGAGGATATATATGTATTTGTATTTCTTCCTGTTAAAAGTTTATTTTACTACTTTGCCACTACAGTCAGTTCACAAATACAAATAAATATCCTCAATGTTTACGCGCCTTACAGCCATACTTTTATTCCATCCTTAGCTGACTAATACACTAACCATCGAATATATCTTTCATTTGTACACAGGGAACCCATCGAGGGACATATTTGTCATTCTTTCAGTCATCTACTGAAATTTGCAAAAAATTTCTGATGAATATGTAGAAATAAAACTTTGCCTTAAACTTTATGTTTTTTAATCCTGTATCATACCAGTTGTTGAGAGAAAGCAATAATTTTACAGTTTAAAAAATACTATTTAAAATATTTCAATATGGATGTACTTGATACTCGCTATCAAAATTCTTTTTGTCTAGGGTGGAATTAAAGCGGTGGTATGGACCGATTTCCTTCAAGGTTTCTTCACATTAGCATCTAGTGTAGCAGTAGTAATTTTGGGTCTGGTACATGTCGGAGGATTTGGAAAAGTCTGGGAAAGAAACATGGAAGGTGGAAGAATCAGATTTTTCGAGTAAGTTAATTGTTTATGTTACATCTCAGCATAAAATTATTTGTATATGGGGATATTCTTTCTTCCTTTTCTTTCCCACTGGTTTAACTCCCCTATGTATGTACTTTAGCCTGTCCTACGCAACACGGGGATTACAGGGACATGACCTATCGAAATAAAATTTTAAACTATGGATCACATACATACGTTTTGACAATGCAAGGGCATGGAGACCCTCCTCGGATGAGATTAAGCTTATGCCAGGGCCACCTCCTTGATAAAACGGACATTAAAAAAACACCATTCACTCAAACATTCATACTAACAAGACGAATACGATGGGTGATTATGATCATCGAATTATATTCGGGCACAAGTCGGATCTTGAAATTTCCCGATATTTATCTTACATATGAGGAAAACCCTGACAAAAAAACATCCAGTACATTTGCTGAGGTATCGTTGCCCTGAGATACAGCGGTACACATATTAAAGAATATTAAAAGGGAACAAATGAACATCTTAATATATCCTTACGACAATTAAAGAAATGTCTATATGCGAACAAAGATAAAAATAACAACTATTATAGATATCATTAAAATTTCTTGGTGGCATGTTTCTCCAAATTAGTAGTGCTGAGCTAAGCTGAAGGTTACAAAATTCCCTTGAGAATTACCTAATAAATTATGGGCGATAGGAATGGAAATTCTTATTCCTCGCTTCAGGTGGATCTTATAATAATTGTTAAGAATATGGTAGTGATTAACATATTGTGCATAGTTTAAATTATTTGATGTCAACAATACATCTGGAAATAACGTTTAGCTGTATCTATGGCATAATGTGAACATTTCAATGTACCCACTACAGGCCTAATCTCAAAAAAACTGAATCGTAAAACAAGTTGAATATCCACACCTGTTATTTTAAATGATAAATCCGGGACCATAAAAAGTCTTCTGTTGATATTGACACCATTGTTGTTTCCAAATCCAGACTTCAAAACATCCACAATTAAAAACCATTTCCTTTTTAAATTCCTCTTAAGTTTTCATTATTGATAAATGTTTTTGTTTTCTATTGTTATCTGTTACGTTTTGACGGTCATGTAAGATTTACTAACCGAATTCTGTTATTTTATCAGCTTCCTTTCATTTTGAAAAGCACTGAATTATTTTTAAATAGCTACATTCATACTTCATTTCATAGTTGAGAGTGTCAACGCTATATATTTTGAATCAAAGATTGCTAATATAATTGATTGTTTTATAGCTGTATATATATTTACTTCGATTTTCATCTTCTTCAAATCTTTGTTTTTTTTTGTCTATACATTATTTATTTCTTGCCTTGTTATGTATTAATACTATTTTCGTCTTGTATACTGAGTATGCTTTTCTGTATTTGTCGATGGCTCGAAGATTTACTTGTTTCCTTGAAAACCTCTGAATCATCTGTTTCCTAGAGGCTCACAGTTTTATATGGGTAACAAAAGGTAGTATTTCCCAAGATCGCTAGTTTCCCTTATTTTGCTACGTTTACTGGAGATAACGACGTACTTATTTTATCGCACGCACCGAATGATAGGAGTTGCAGTTAACAGATATTTTGCAAGTCATTAAAGCCAAATATATTTATTTTATTAATACGTCATCCCATTTCTCTTCAAGTTCAGCCTATATATACGGCAATTTATGTTAAAACACTTTCTGAGACTTCTGCAAATAATTTACTCAACGCAGATAACTATTTCAGAATACTACTATTTTATTGGTATTATTATCCTTACAATGTTTCATAATATTTCACATTTTTTATTGCTACTAATCGTTTTCTTGATGGCTCTAATAAAATAAAATATATACTTATAGTAGAGAAAAAAAATGCATTCGTATTAAAAATATACATCCGCACGATTTGAGAAAACTTGAATTAGTAAAATAATTGAATTATTAACTGTATTAAAAGTGTGATAACTACATTAATATATTTATATATAAACTAAGTATATACTTTGTTTAAAAGGGTTTATTATAAAATATTTTACATTGCTTCTCACCACCAACATTTTGTCATCTTTGACAGAGAACGGAGAAGAGATGTGAATAATATTAGAAACCGTTACTTCCGAAAGATAATCACATTATTTCGTTAAAATGACAATGACGATCCATGGTCCCCTACTATTAAGCTATTTCAAGTAACATGATATTCTGGAGTAAGAGAAATTTGATAAATTGGACTCTTGGCCAGCTTTTACTCACAAATAGCCCACTGTGCACCGCACGGATATCGATACATAGGGGCATCCAAGAATGGAGAGACCAGCTCTATGCCTGAAGCGGAAGAAGCCAGGAAGCTGATAGCGATAATATTCACATCTGATCGAATGGATAGATTTGTAAGGGCGTAACAATTGTGAACTTACTCCTTCAGAAGGAAGTAAAGCTCGTGTTCTACACGTAAAATAACTAAAGCCTGAAATTAGGTGTCACCGAGAATAATATTTTAGCCTTTCACATCTAAATTTGAATTACTAAGTAATTGGCCTGACTAAAAGAGCGTTGTTAAAATACAAACATGAAATAAGGCCCAATATGACAGCATAGCTTATCTATACTCATAATAGAAAAATGCTGTAAACATACACTCATTATCAGGGATAGGGCTGGGATTAGTCGTGTACAACATGACATTATCTACACATGAACTGAATCTTTTTGAAGAACGTTATGAGTAAGACTTTGAATGTAAAATAAAACAGTCCTTCAGCACTAAAATATAGACAACTATGAATGCAATTTGTATAAATTGACAAATAAACTAAATAACCTGCTACTATGCGTTCTACTTGTTATTGCTTACGTGATCTGTGTGTACTGCCAGCGAGAGGGAGTAACTTGAATGCACGGACGTCACATAGGCCTATATTCGAACCGTAATTCTTAGTGCAATATTAGGTCATCCCGCCTACTCATTATATATATATATATATATATATATATATATATATATATATATATAGTAATTCTACCCGAGGGCAGGTTTTCAATGCAATCATAGCATTTTCAAGCTATGTTTTGCAGTTTTACTAGGGAATTATAGGTGTAGTAGCTTCCCATTGCTTTCCACATCGGTGAAGGATGATGGTGATAAGGATGATGATGGCCGGATGATTTTCGGGGACTGTGGGGCCCTAAGCGTCCTGACATTTGCCTTACAGGTGAGGAAAAACCCCGAAAAAACCTCACCCAGGAACCTGACTTGCAGCCAATATGATTGCAGGACATTTTTTATTGATCCTTCTAGGCAATACTGGTCCTTCTCTCCCGAACGGGAATCAAACCCGGGCCGGTGCGTGACAAGACAGCACGCTACCTCGAGACCACTGCGGTGGACATATATATACAACTATCCATATAGACTACATTACCACATAACGTGTTCTGCTGAATTGGTGCATACATTAAAAACATATCACGTCCAGTTAGTAGACCAGGAATGAGGAGAGAGAATGACATCAACCATGATTTGAAGGAAGTATATTATACAGGGGATGGAAGATATTAGCTTACGGTAGGGGAGTATGGAGAGCTTATGTAGGCGCAGCCAAAAACA
The DNA here is from genome assembly GCA_030220185.1 of Diploptera punctata. Classification (NCBI taxonomy): domain Eukaryota; kingdom Metazoa; phylum Arthropoda; class Insecta; order Blattodea; family Blaberidae; genus Diploptera; species Diploptera punctata. Next base: position 762,568 of record JASPKZ010009829.1, on the reverse strand, counting down.
TATGGGTTCGATAGAGCCAGTTAGTTAGAGTCAGTGGTATAAATTTATTTACTCAGTGCGGAACTCGAAGCACGAAAATTGCGGTAGATTAGTATTGCTGCACACATATACCCGCTTTGAAATTATAATAATTTTAATTGATCTCCGTTCATCCCGCTGATGGACATGGGTGCTTCCCTAGTAGGAATTTCTTTAGCATACACATTTAATTACACCCATTTCCATTCAGATGTCAGCGAAGGACATGTTGTTAGTATATCGCCTCGAGGCGACATCTAACAGGAAACTAAGATATTACTCGGATAGATGAAGGTCGGTTAATTTTTTTTCGAGTTCTTTTTATTCAAACTTGAGATTCTTTTACGAGCCTGAAAATCTTCTGACTCTGGAACTACGGCTTAAAGTACCTGATAACTGTATTGATATCCATATATTATGAGCACAATAGAGTATTTGTGAAGAGAAGTTAGCGAACATTACAATTTGTCAATTTTTTTAAAACTTGTCGCTTGGATTTTTCCATCCTAAAACTCCATCGGGTTTGAACTCGAGACTATACTAATTTAAGAGTAATATTTTTTCCCTTCAACCATGACTTATCAGATTAATATATTTAAAAAATAATTTTTCAGAATGAGTATTTCTCCGTTGGAAAGAATGACGTTCTGGAATGTTATTATTGGATACAGTTTCTACTGGGGAGGAATGATCACCGTGAATCAAGCAATGGTTCAGAAATTCCTATCATTGCCAACATATAAAAACGCTAAAACGTAAGTAAAGCCTAACTATTATTATATGAGCCCTTGCATATTAAAACAGATCATGTCCATTATGTTACATTTCGAGAACGTAGCATTTTCTTTTAAATGTTGGTTTAAATAATATGTTATGAATAGTATACAAAGAACAAGTATATCTTTCTTTCATAGATACTTAGTAACACTAGAAATATATAATTACAAATATAAATATACTCTTGAGCTATCAGTTTATGTGCTCGCTTGTAAATGCACCAAAAGTAGGCATGGCTCATTTTAATACTCAAGGACTCATAAGTACTTTTATTTCTTTACACAGAGTGGAAAAGGTCTCTGTCGACAAAAGTTGAAAGGTTGTTCTGGAATTGTGGTATTTTGATACAAAGAACCGGTGGTCTCTGATAATGTTTTACACAGTAATGTGATATAGATGTGTAAGAATATAATAGAATAGACTTATTAAGCCTGGTGGAGTTAAGGCCATGTGGCCTTCTCTTCCACTCACCAGGACACACATATGTTACATTAAAATAAAAGAAACAATAATAGTACGTAGTGAACAATTAATTATCTGTCAAACTGGACAGTAATGAAAATGCTCTCTAATAATACAATTAAAATTAAACTAATGAAAGAATGTATACACAAAGGAATAACAGCTTGAGTCCACTAATACATAAAAAATTAATGAAAACAAAAATAACAAAGCAATTTTAAAATATATAGGTTATATAAAGAGATAGCAATTAAAATGAATCAAATAATCTTCACCTGAAGTAGTCTAGTTTATTCCCGTACACCCTCACATGGGGACAATGGTATTCTCTTTCGGGAGTTCCTTAACCAAGCTAAATTATTTACGCTTATTTTCCTAAATATGCAAGCGAGTGACATGTGATTATTACATCGCCTAAAGAGACATCTGGTAGGGACAAAGCATTACTTGGATGGTAAACACCGATTAAATTTTGCTGTAGAGCTCTAATTTAGACTTGAGGTTCTTGTATAAGCCGGAAAAATCTTCTGACCCGCGACCCACCGTTTAAAATTCCTCCTGCAGGACTTGTCCTTTGGATATCTCCATCTTAAAAACTATCGATCGAAGCTGGCCGGTTTTGAACCCGCGACACTCGGGAACAGAGATAAGGAACTTTACCCCTAGACCACCAAAGTAGGGTTTTCTTTTTATTTAGGAATATTCCACAATACAGTGTTTCTCCTTCAACCCAATGTGATTTGTCGCCAGAGCTTCCTGTCTAAGGCATTTTCTTCCCTCAAATCTCTAGCTTCCATACTTCTCTTCATTTCATTCATCCATCGTTCTCTATAGACCTGTCTCTTCCACTTCTTCCATTGGCTTTCCAATTAAGGATCTTTTTTGGTATTTCTTTAATAATAAACTATAATGCCAACAATACGAAGAAATATGAGTTTTTTCTTGGGTTTGAATTCTATATACTGGAGATGTTTTTTTTTCCCCCAGTACCTGCATTAAGCGATGCGATGGTTAGTTGATGAATTTTAATATTTTCTTTAAAATATTTCATAAAATGTCATAATAATTTTCAAATTAAAATCAATAAATATCAGGAAACATGACTACTTATTAACTACATTAAAGATTCTAGATGCAATATGACACAGATGTCAAAATGCCTATAAATAATAATAATAATAATAATAATAATAATAATAATAATAATAATACAATAAAGTAATTTTTATAACGTAATGAATTGTTACACTCGCAGTTGAATATTTTCTTCATTAATTCTGTTATTTAATATCTGTTTCACAAATCTCTTAATTTAAAAATAATATCAAAAATATCCTAAATGAATTGCCCCATGGAGTTCCTTTTTAATTTATTTTGGTTTTATTGTATATAGCTAATATCCAACGTGCGCTGGTACACCTAAATAAATGAAAATTAATGTGCTTTTAAGTTTAGTTAAATAAGTAAATGGAAAAATTTATATTGTAATTGTTTTTAGATACGCCGTGCTATTTACTCGGCGTTGTCCGGGAATCTAGTCATCACATTCTTCTTGATATAAATGAGCTAAAAGACAAAATTTGTTATTGATAGTTATCCGTAAAAGAGTACCATCCATGTGCTGCTATGCTTCCACAGGAATCTACGTACTTGTCTCGATCTTCTTGGCATCAATTAAAGACAAAAATGGTTATTTTGAGTTATCCGTAAGAGAAAAACATACGCTTTAGTGGACTTTTTTGTAGAGCTTTTTGAGATATTCAATTCTGAGAACATTAATTTTGTGTATTTGTTATGGTTTAGACAGTACAAGCCATTTAAACGTCCAAAGAGCTACTTTTTTCATGTTTTCCACTACAAATGGCGATTTTTAAGGGTGTAGGAGTTGAGTATCACAACTCTCGTATAGCCTATGTTCATCCCGGGAATATCCTGAACATTTTGAAAAAAGTCCCATCACAATCGGATCAACAGTATGGCCGCGCATAAATTACGAACAAACAAACAAGGGGTTCATTTTTATATATTAGATTTGAACTTTTAATTTCTCTCTCATTGATAAACTTAAATTCTAAGTGAAATGATTGATACAATGCATAATAAAGAATGGAAAACTAAATGTAATACATACGGGTATTTTGTTTTCAGGGCTCTGTACATTTTCGTGGTAGGACTCATGGTAGTGAATACAATCACATGTTACATCGGACTCGTTATGTTTGCTTCTTATCATGACTGTGATCCTCTTAAAACTCAGGTTTGTACTTAACAAACACACTTCATAATAAACTGATAGTAACAAATGTGCTGGAATTTGTATTTCTAGACTACTTTTTGGACCAAAGAGAGATGAACAGACAGGGTGAATGGAGAAGACTGCATAACAATGAATTACATGGTATTTATAGGAAGCCAGATATAATGAGAACAGTTAAGTTTTGTACACTACGATGGGCAGGACATGTGGCACGAATGGGAAATGAAAGACGTGCATGGAAGCTTCTTGTATGAAAACCAGAGGGAAAACGCCCAGTTGGTAGACCAAGAATGAGGTGGGAGAATAACATTAACTATGATTTGAGAGAAGTAGATTACACGGGGAATGATTGGAAAACATTGGCTCAGGATAGGGATTTATGGAGAGCTAATATCCGCGCGGCCATGAACCTACTGGTTCGAGAGTGCCAGTGAGTTAGTCAGTTAGACAACCTATAGTAGAAATAATATCTGGATGACTTCCGTGAAATTTGTTCTGAGCCAGTCCTCTTCATCTTCCGACTGTGCCTTGACAAACTGGGATTAACTTAATCTTAAAAGAAGAAGAAGATATGAGTGCTTAAACCTAAACTTAACTAAATTCGATGCCTTGGGCAGTCACAGTAATAATTTTCTTTTAGGAAAATTTCCTATGGTCTGCTCCGGAATCAATACTGGGATCTCATGAACTATAATAAAAAACTCTTAACTCTTATTATAGTTATTATTTTATTACTACTATTACTATTATTATTATTATTATTATTATTATTATTATTATTATTATTAAGGGCCACTGTGAGGAACATTCTTAGGAAATATCCTCTGTATTCATATAATATGATATTGTACATTTCAATAATCCCCGCCTAAAGACTAACTCACGTTGGCCTAGTTGGTCTAGTGGTTGTCATATCCGCATATATTTCCTAAATTCGCTGGTTTGAAGCCTGCTGAGGTCAATGCATGTTTTTTTTTCAGGGCGTAAAAGCTAAGTATGGCTTCTTTTGTAAGTCGAGTATATCAGTTGACGTATCATGTAAGAACCTCAGAGGTGAAATAAGATATCTCTGAGGAAAATTTGTCTTCCGTTTCACTAACTGCTTTGAATTGCGGCACTAATGAATTGAGTGAGCTATTGAAGGAAATCATAAATAATATATATATATACTTATATGAAATAAGCTGTTTCTGACTTTAACTGGCGATCTTATCGCCCGTTGTTTATATTTTATTTTATTTTAGCTAAAATTGACTAGAATTGACAAATTATCGTTCTATTAAAAATCTAAATAAATTATATTCAGTTTATGTTCAAAATAGGCGGCTCCGTGGCGCAAGCAGTTAGACGCTCGCCTCTGACCGCTGGGGTCACGAGATCGCGTCTCGGTCACTCCATGTGGGTTACGTGTTGCACGAAATGAAACCTGGGCAGGGTTTTCTCGGAGTTTCTCCCGTTTTCTTCTGCCACAAATTTCATTCCACCATTTTTCCATATTCATCTTAAACATTTCGTTTTATTTCGTTATCCGCCTCTCTGACGGTGCGTCAGGAGTGGTCGGCCGGCACTCTTGTAGTTCACAGACCTCTAAAAATATAGGGGCTTCATCTCACCTCAGCCCTCAACCCGATCCTGGGTTGGACACAGGTTGAGGATATATTTATTTATATTCAATATATTACGCGATTTTTTTGTATTTACATCTATAATTTATTTATCACTGAAGTATTTCAAATCACAATCTTTAAATGGTGTCCGGATTAGGCAGTTAAACCTGTTTTGCGCTCAGGATTCAGCTGATCTCTCCAACACTAAGTCTGCCGAAATTGATTTTCCTTTCTGGTGCGCAGTTTAAGTTCTTCGATGGTATTCTATTTGGGGGCATTTTGGTGCCATGATCATATCAACGTCTCCCATATACCTCGAAGGTTGTTTTGCTTTACGTTCGTAATTGGTTACTGATCACTGAGCAACAAAAAATAAACTTTTTTTTAATGTGATTCTGATAGTATTTTTCTTCTGAATCCAAATATGATATCGGTTTTTCTCCATCACGCATGGTTTCCGAGAGACGCAAGCACTTTTATATTTTCTACATTCGTAACTACACAATATTCTAACATTCGGACTCACCTAGGAAGTAAGAAATGACGATTTTTTGCTATATTTCGCCTGTGGAGCATCCCTCTTGATGGTCCAACAATAATCGGCCAGCATATGAGGATTCCATTTGCCTTGATATCTCTTTTTCATAGCTGAAATCTGCTGATGAAAGTGTTCCCCCGTGCTCATCGCTCAGTGCACCAAGATTTTCTGGGAAGAAATCTAGGTTTATTTAAAAAATAATTATTTAAATCCATTAATTAAAATTGAAATAAAAAAACTGTCGGCGATGGAAAATTGCGAATACATATTTGAAAACACGATAAAAAAAACTGTATAAAGTACAACTATTGGTACTCATGAGACAAAAATCATGTTGACCAGTGATAATTGACTGTCAAGTAGTCAATATCCTGCTAATGGTTTCAAGGGTATCATTTCTGATGCTTCTAGTCCTCTGATCTGTGATGGTAGTAGCGTCCATGTTTGAGATCCGCATAGATGTTCAATCAGTGTTTTGTAAAAACCTCTGAACTTACTAAACAAAGGGATTATCATATTCATTCTGAGGACGATACAACGTCATTACGACAGAACAGATTAATATGTTTAATAAGCTTTATACATTACTTAAATTTGGTAATAAAGCAATTAATACTTTTAAAATCCACAATGAAGATATTGTGTAGAAAGTTAAAGTATTAAAAGTTGTATCCGAGACCTCAGTCATCCTCAATTAATCAAGATTCAAGTTGAATCACTTCATCAGTTAAATCAATTCGAAGGCCTTTCAGAAAGACTTTCAATCAACAGCATTCAAAATGTTACTAGGTGTTTTCGGTTATTGTAACAAACTTCTAAAAGTCCTCTTTCTGTAAGAATCTGAACCATCTTTACAGAACAGCAACAGAAACGTTCTGGTAAAATCTTAAATGCTGATGATGGAACATGTTACTAAAAGGTCTTCAAAGTGATTTAACTGGCCAAGGGATTCAACTGAAATATTAATTAGATGAAGTCGACTTACAGCTCAGATTTAATTTCTTAACCATTTGTTATTAAAGGTTCTCTGTTTTTTTTTAAATCTACGGAAGGAACTTAGACTGAAGGAATATAAATCTTTTTTTTAATGTTGAATAACATTACATATTATAGAGAATAAGTGAGCAGTTAATTGTATGATGCTGCAACGTCGAGTGTAATTAAAACTGACGAGAAAACAAACAAAATCAAAAGACTACTGTTCATCTAATTAAAAAATAATTATGAATATGATACTTTAGCTAAGATATCAAGCTCTTCACTTTTTATGTTTAAAGTAGACCTACTCTTTTTATAAACGGCGTGTTTACTACTTTTGTTTAAATTAAAATAATCACAATTTTCTTTCATCCGATGAAAATACTAAAAATAAAGAAGAAGAAAGAAGACAATTTTCTTTGTCCATTGTTAAAATGTATGGGTCTTTGTTGTCATGTGCTCTAAACGTCTGAAGGTAAGCCCACAAATAAAAAATAAAATCTCTCTTAAAGAAAGTATTTACTCTACTGATACCTAACCAAAAATCGATTTTTCTGTCTTTTATTATAATAATAAAGGAGAAATGCGCACAGACTGTGCAGATATTACATGTGAAGTGCTTAATTGTCTTTGCTATAAGCACTGATTGATTTAAGTCGTTTTTTACAATTCAGAATATGGTACTTTTCACATTTTTGTGAACACAAAACACATATGCACATGTCGTTAGGTTCATGAAATGTCTTGTTGCAGCATATCTTGTGATGGAAGCCATGGACTGCCAGTCTGGTAGTGACATGACGCATTTCACAGTTCGATTCTGTCCATCGTCTGTCTTGCATCGCACAGGTCGCATAGAATGATGATGGTATGTCCTTCTTCTTCTCTTGCAGGTCTTGCAAGAGTACATTGTAGGCCTTACTAGACGGTAAGAGTAGTGTTGTCCGCAGATCTTCTATTAAAAACGTCTCTCTGGTGAGTTCGTAAACCAGCCTCGATCTCGTACTCGGTGATACTCCTAAGAGTCTCTTGAGGTATCTTGACTTCACTTTCTCCATATCTTCCAGTTGCTTATATGTGAGGTATTCCCATATCAAGTCGAGTCCATACACAAGTACGGGTAGTACCTTCAATCTGAACAAGTCCATAGCGGTGCTGATTGACAGTAACCTGATGTTCCTAATTTCATTCATTGCCCTTATTGCTGCCACCGCTCTTGATCTGATATGTAGCCTGAAGCTCTTCCCGGTTGTTTGTATCGTGAGGCCTAAATATTTAAAGTTGTTAACTCTGTTGAGGATTTTCCCATTACATTTAATTTGTTCTGCTTCGGTCAGTCTACCGCCTTTCCTAAACACTATCATTTCTGTCTTCTCTTCATTTATCTTTATGTCATTTCTCTCTGCCCAGCCGTTTTCTGTCTTTTAGCACCATTATTTATCTCTAAGGAAAACTACAGAATTCTTTATACAATTATTGTACACTGATGTATAGGGATACTACATTTGTTCCTTGATTAGGTCCTTCAGCTATTAACCGTTCTGTGCTATATTTTATTATGTGGAATTGGATTAAAATGCCAATCAATTTTAAAATAATAAGATTACAATTTCATACAATAAAACGAAAATTATAATAATCCCTAGTATTGGATAAACAAAAACAAGAAAACGTTAAATATTTTATTATTAGTATATATTGTGTGTCCACCGCTGTGGTTTCAAGGTAGCGTGCTGCCTTGTCACGCAGCGGACCCGGGTTCGATTCCCGGTTGGAACAGGCTCTTGGGTGAGGTTTTTTTTCGGGTTTTTTTCCTCACCTGTAAGACAAATGTCTGCTAGATTAGGACTCAACGGTCCCTGAAAATCTTCCGGCCATCATTATCATCATCATCCATCACCGTTTTGGAAAGCAACGGGAAGCCACCACACTTATAATTCCCTAGTAAATCTGCAAAACATAGCATGAAACTGCTATGATTGCAGTGAAAGACCTTACTGTGGATGGATATCGTAAAGTAAAGTAAAAGTAAAGTGATCCCACAACAGGCCTCAGGAGGCCCTTGGGGTAGTAGGAGGTTAAGGCTCCCACTTTTTCTAGACAATCGGCACTTGATGTCAGCCGGGTTGTCAGCCCTGCGTGACGGCCGCCTTTACCCCAGAACAAGCGTCTGGTACTCATTTCCGTTAGAGGCTGAGTCGACCCCAGGGCCATAGTGCCGCCAGAGGGTTTTGGGTCAGTTTAAAAATCCTGACCCCAACGGGACTTGAACCCTCGACCCTCCGGCTTGTAGCTCAGTGCCTTAACCACTACGCTACGGCGTATGGATATCGTATGTATAAAAATTACAAAAACATTCATTAATACCACGAGTAATATAAAATACCAGTATAATATAAATATTAATTAAGAAAAATATTTATCAGGAAGATATGTATAAGAAAGGTCAATAACATATAAGCACTATTAAGGTCTAACCGAGTATTAATGGGATACACTGTATTATTAAATTAAATTTTATTACTTTAAATATCAGCTCATTTTATTTATCGTCCGGTAACATTTTTATTCTGGGAAATCGGAAAAGTCAGCCTAAAAACCTTAACCCACCAATGAAAAGAACCTATCCTACATGTACCTTAATCAAACCAATATGTAACTCAAACAAACAAAACAATACGCATGCAAGTGTAACTTCCTTTATAAAACTTTTTTATAACAGTTGATAAAAAATTACTTGGTGAATAAATAAACACCGCTGTGGTCTCGGGGTAGCGTGCTGCCTTGTCACGCAACGGGTCCGGGTTCGATCTCCGGTCGGGACAGTTTTTCTGGGTGAGGTTTTTATCGGAGTTTTTCGTCGCCTGTAAGACAAATGTCAGGAAAACCTTAATGCCCAAACGGTCCCAGAAATCATATGGCCATCGAAATCATCATCATTCATATTCATCTTAGGTTAAGCTTAGGATTAGGGACTCTCCTGGCTCACCCTTATTATCATCATCACCCATCACATCATCGGGGCTACGTAACCCCGCCTTCCAGGCGCCCAAACCTCAGAAGTGGGTTACAAATACGCCATGTCAGGAGAGAAACCAGGAATGTCGAAAGACCACCTGGGGCATTTGAAAAAAAAAATAAATCACTTTAATATCATATTGATTAAACAAATAACTTTTTCTGACCTCGGTATATGGTAGTTTTGTTAAATAAAGCTGAATTCAGCTAATTGGAAAATTACTATCGGGAATTGTTCTTAGGAATCATAAAAAATCCTTTAGATATCTAATCAGATTGGGTGTTCTAGGCAATTAAATCGACACTTCCAGAATGTTCCTCCTATATAGTACCATAGATGCACAACAGATACATGGAATTAAGTTAAAACTAAATATTTCAACGGAGTGCACGGAATATCTTAAGTTAAATATGAATTGAGTAATTTGAAAAACGGACACAATGATTAAATTTAAGTAATTTGAACTTTTTCGGACGCCATGAAAGGTTAACATTGATACTGTTCTTCAAACTTACTGATCGGAGGAGCCTATAAACTAATAAAACTGGGTCCCAATTTATCTCTCACTATCTTATACTGCATTTTCTACCCCTTATGTGAAAAACAGGGCTGACAACCCGGCTGACATCAAGTGCCGATTGTCCAGAAAAAGTGGAGCCTTAACCTCCTACTACCCGAAGGGCTTCCTAAGGCCTGTAGTTGGATCACTTTACTTTATGTCAAAAATGTTACTGAACGAAAAAACGTGAAATTATTAATGATCCCCCGATGAAAGTATTCCACTCCTGTATGATACCTAAAAGCTTCACAATAAGCAAATTCATAATCTAGTTCGCTGTCCTAATCTCGTCAGGATTATTATCAATTAAAGGATATTTAGAAGATCAGGTCATGTAGCACGAATGAGTATCAGTAGAAACGCTTTCGAAATTGTAATTGGGAAAAACTTTCGGAGGAAGACCATTAGCAAAGTCTAGATGTAAATGGAAAGACTTGAAATGGATTCAGTTGAGTGAGGGTAGGGGACCAGTGGAATACCTTATCAAATGAGATACTGAAATACAACATATTTTGTATGAAAGACAAAGGTGTAATATGCTATAACCAAGTTTCATACCAATTAAGCATAGTAACCCATTTACTTAGTAGGCCTACCTACACGCATCGTACGATAAAAGTAATTCAAAATATAACAGGGAAATGCATATAAAATTCGGGGATTCTTTACAACAAGTACGCGAAAACATGTTTCTAAGTTCCAATCATACACTATGCGCATGCGCCAACAAACGCGAAGCGGTTTGCACTATGGAATCACGGGATGCATCCAACATATACAAGATATTTAACGAACCAGGCTAACATAACGAAATTTAAGTACTCAACCTGTGAAAGACCAACCTAAAAGCTAACCTAATACAATTTCAGCACTCTGACCTGTGAAAGAATGTAACGCTATTTGTAAATAGTAAGTTCTGAAGTGCTGAAGTATATGTATACAGTTAATTAGTAGGCTACATACTCAATGTTGGATGCCCTGGAACAGTCTTTGTTGTTGTATAGAATATTCATTAAAATCAATATGGCTGCAACGTCTTCATGCTACATATATAGTTATATATCATAAAAAATAATGAAATAATCGTTAGAAAAAATGTAAAAATCATTGTAAACGGTGGGAAATAATTCGAATAAAATATATTGTTTAATACATATTACTTGAATGTCCATTGGTTTATAAAGTTACATAAACATTAAGGAGAAATTAATTATATACTCTTTATTCATTTTGTAAATGAAGTATTTTAAAAATATTAAATTTCATTACTTAAAATATTTGTTACTTTTAAGATAAATGACACTTTAACGTACTGAAAACTGTCAGCCATCTAAGCTAAATTAAATTATACGTAATATGTCCTGCACGTAACCGATAAAGAATAGTTCCAAGGAAGCTGATATAAAACAAGGAGGTGATGAAAATGAGTACGCAGTTGCTAGAGGTGTAACTAGGCCGCCCGATGTTCCTTACTTACTCACTATCACTATCCAAACCCGTAGGTTCATGGCCGCGCGGACATAAGTTCTCCATACATCCCTATCTTGAGCTAATGCTTTCCAATCATTTCCTGTATAATCTACTTCCCTCAAATCATAGTTAATGTTATTCTCGTACCTCATTCTTTGTCTACCAACTGGCGTTTACCCTCTGGGTTTCCTACAATAAACTTCCATGCATGTATTTCATTCCCCATTCGTGCCACATGTCCTGCCCAACGCAGTGTATGAGACGACATAAATATTGGGATTTTATATGGTCCAGTAAAAAGCCTTTAGTGAATGGCGAATCTCTCTCCCGAAGTATAAATGAGTCAGACTATTTAACTCATGTCGCAAATGATAGCCAATGACCAATCACGTTTCATTGAATCTTGTTTTACACCAATGACAGTCGTGTTTCACCTCGCTCTTTATCGATTTCTCTTTATCAGCTCCTGATTTTGTGATAAAGAAAGCTCCTCCTTTTTTTAATATTCTGAACAGGTTAGACAATTATTTTTCTCCAACAAATACATTCAATATAGCAAATAATGAATATATTCAGTGATTTTACTGAGTTGTTTATTTAAAATATAAATGATTGACCTATAATGTTGATTGTAATAGTTTGATGTGTTTCATTATTTCTCCACTAGAGCGCATTCTTACAATATTGCGATCCTATTTGGCAATAAATAATATGATCGAGTTGCAGTGAATATACATAACCTCACATTTCTAATTTGTTTTCAAACATCGCCGTTTACATTAACTATATAAATATTTTAAAACACCGGTAACTATATTCAAATAATTATTTTTTAGTAAAGAGCTTAATTTTATTCGTTAAATAGTCCTAACAAATGCCACTCTTGATTTCCATATTCTCTAGATAAATTCACTCCTCACTTCGTGAGTTGTGAATTTATCGATAATTTGGAAATCACTCGTGGCATTACTTATGCTAATTATTATTTGAATACCTGGTGTCAAAGTGAATGAAACTTATCAGATCAGCGGTTCCCAGTCACAAAATATTTAGTTGGACTTACAGCCCGTGTGTGTTCATTTAATACATGTTTAAAAGTTGACAGGTGCGTTATTATTTCAGGGAATATCGAGACCCGACCAGCTACTTCCGTATTATGTAACAGATGTCGGCGCTTCTATACCTGGTCTCGCCGGATTATTTGTGGCTGGAATATTCAGCTCTTCTCTCAGGTTAGCACAATCAAATTTTGTATCACTCCAAACTAAGGTTGCCGGACATAAAACCCCTTTGAATAAAATATGAAATTATCATTACTTACCTATGAAGTGTATATTATTATTGCTTCCAGTATAAATTAGTAATTCATTGCTGCTATTATTATTAATAATAATATCCAACGCTGTGGTCTCGACGTAGCGTGCTGCCTTGTCACGCAACGGGCCCGAGTTTGAGCCCCGGTCGGGACAAGCTTCCTGGGTGAGGTTTTTTCCGGGGTTTTTACTCATCTGTAAGACAAATGTCAGGTAGCTTTGAAGCTTAAAAAGTCCCCGAACATCATCTGGCTATCATTATCCACGTTGTGGAAAGCAACGGGAAGCTACCACACCAGTATATTCCTAGTAAAACTGCAAAGCATGGCATGAAAATGCTATGATTGCAGTGAAGGAACTGTACTAAGGCAGAGCACTATCGAATATAAACAGATTTTATTAGTAACAGTAGCATTATTAATACCTTGTTTAATGTATAAGTAGAAAAGTTATGTATATATTTAACATCATTTTAATCTTTTCATATTTTATAACTTGTAGGCTATAAGGTATATGAGCTCATCGTATATACTTATTTCATAATAAATAAATAACAATGATTATTTAATTAAATAAAAATTAAACTTAAAATTTTATGTGATTTTCATATTTATTAAAACATAAATTGGTAACAGATGTTTCGGTATTTTGTAACTTCTTCAGAAACGATTACAAATGAATGAATTTTGTTATTATAGTACACTAACTAATAACGAAAATCACATAAAATTAAGTTTTTATTTTTATTTAATTAAATAAATTATGGATTTTCATTGAGTAAACGCCAATTCAATTGATTATTAAATAATGATTATTATTAATATATAATAATATGATCCAGCCATAGTAATTTTTGCCCGAAGGCAGGTCCTTCACTGCAATCATAGCATTTCCATGCTATGCTTGCAGCTTTACTAGGGAATTATAGGAGTGGTAGCTTCCCGTTGCTTTCCACACCGGTGAATGATGACGACGATGATGATGATAACGATAAGGATGATGATGATGGCCATATGATTTCGGGGTCGTTTGGGCCTTAAAGTTTTCCTTACATTTGTCTTACAGGTGAGGAAAAACCCCGATAAAACCTCACCCAGAAGAACTGCCCCGACCGGGGATCGAACCCGGGCCCGCTGCGTGACAAGGCAGCACGCTACCTCGAGACCACAGCGGTAGACAATAATATGATATACGATACGAAAACAATAAATGAAAACCGTACATCTGTTTAGATCTAAGATATTTTAATATGGATTAACACAAAATGTAGTAAAGACTTGTGAATTTTGCTTCCAGCACGATATCCAGCAGCTTGAACGCACTTGGAGCGACACTTTTTGAAGATTTTATCCGTCCATGTTTCAAGAATAAGTTAAATGATAGAGTCGCCAGTAATATTATCAAGTTAGTCGTCATGATAATCGGTACCATTTGTGTTCTTATAGTTTTTGTAGTGCACAAATTAGGAACAATTCTACAGGTAATTATTCATACACATTATACAGAGTTGTTACGAAATTTACAAATTGAATGAGTAATATATGTACTCTTAACACATTAAAATAATTTTCAGCTGTAGATATAATATCATGTCCGGCGCCGTAGCCGAGTGATTTAAGGCACCATGTCATGAGGGCAGAGCTATGGGACTTGAGCTGGTTCGAGTCCCCATACAGGTAGACATTTTCTCATGGAATTTAGGTCATTATGGAACCGGTGTCTCTCCAACATCATGAGGAATTTGGGTACATAAATTAAGTAGTTTGTCCAGGTAGAGAAAACAAACTATGACGGCTAAGAAAACCGACATACTGATCACACATATCCCTAAACTGGATGATCGTATACCTGGTCATCAACACATGAGGATGTGTGGCCAATTTTCGGTTGACAGACAAAATGCCCTCCAGGCTGACGACCTTCTGGATCTGTCACTCCATGGATACTTGGTGTTGAGTTGAATACGACAGTTAATACCATGCACTATGGTATGACGATCTAAGGTAAATAATACATGTCACGCATTAGTATTATCTTAATATGCATAGAAGTGCTGAAGATCTTGAGTTTTAACACTGAGGCAACTAGCTGCACTTCTGATATTTTATCGACAGAAGGTGATAAAATTATGTTACCAAGAAATGGAATTCTTAAGTGTATGTCTAAATTGTTTCATAAAGAAAATGATAATAATTATAGCCCGAGTTTATGAAGGAATTCCAATTTTTAAGTCGGCCAGAATATATATATATATATATATATATATGAAGGAATTCCAATTGTTAAGACGGCCAGAATGTATATATATATATATATATATATATATATATATATATATTTAAGTGTAGCCTATAAACACGATATTTATGATAAATTAAACATTATTGGAAAATTTCGTTATAGCTATTTTTTGATATTTTTGTATTTGCAACTTATTTGTACTATTATACCTATTTGTATTTATTTTTCTATTTTTATCATTTTTCTATTATTTTAATTTAGTGTTTGTTTGACAGGAATTAGAAGCAATTCTTTGATCAAACAATATATGTTTAGACAATTGGTTGAACAGTATGATAAATGGGGTATAAAAATAATTTTAAAAATAAATTCTAAATGGGGTATAAAAATAATTTTAAAATAAATTAAAAATAATTTTCAAATAAAACACAAGAGACTTAATTTTGCAAGATGTAAAAAGAGCCATTAAAGTGTTCAATGAATTTTATTACTTATGCGTCAAAATTAATAAACATTCTAAGCAAGATGATGCTATTAGACATAGAGCAAACAATGGAAAGTGAGCAATGCAAATGCCCAATGGAATACTGTATAAATAAATATATATTCTTAAAGAAACTAATATAAATCCCGTACGTATCAGTCTGTAATCCAGTATAGCTACATATGGTGGGGAAATCTAGAGACTAAGTTAAAATTTGCGTCAAAATTATTACCAATGGAAATGACATTTTTTACGTAGTTGAGCCAGACGTTCTGAACTGATCATATTAAGAAATTAAGTAATTAAGCAACATATAAATAAAGAAAATGCAATTATATATTTTGTAAAGTACAGGCAATTTCAATGACATGGATATATAAAACGAATATATGATGAAAGGTTTCTAAGATGAGATTTGGATTGTATTCCAGGGGGGAGAAGAGGTAGAGACAGATGAAAAAACACTTGGCTACAGGACACAAAGAAAGTGATGAATGTAAAACGATTACTAGACCGAGATTGAAAAGGATACTTACTTACTCACTGGCACTATCGAACCCGTAGGTTCATGGCCGCACGGACATAAGCTCTCCATATATCCCTATCCTGAGCTAATGCTTTCCAATCATTCCCTGTATAATCGACTTCCCTCAAATCATAGTTAATGTTGTTCTCCCACCTCACTCAAGGTCTACCAACTGGGCGTCTTCCCTCTGGCTTTCCTACAAGAAGTTTCCATGCACGTCTTTCATTCCCCATACGCGCAACATGTCCTGCCCATCGCAGTCTACGGGACTTAACTGTTCTTATTATATCTGGCTTCCTATAAAGACCGTGTAGTTCATTGTTATGTAGTCTTCTCCATTCACCTGTCTGTTCATCTCTCTTTGGTCCAAAAATTTTCCTAAGAACTTTATTCTCAAATACTCGTAATCTCCTTTCCTCCCTTAAAGTAAGAGTCCATGTTTCGCACCCATATAATATAACTGGTAGAATAATAGTTTTATATATTTTCAGCTTAACGTTTTTTGAAAGGAGTTGGGACATCAAAAGTCTCTGCAATGCATAATAGCATGCATTTCCAGAATTGAGCCTATGTTTAATTTCTTTGTGCATCTCATTCCTATTTGTGATTATTGTTCCTAGGTATTTGAATTCAGCCAATTCCTCAAAATTTCCCTCATTTGTCATTAGCTGTCCATTTCCATTATATAATGTATTTCTACGTGTGACCATATATTTAGTTTTACTGATATTTACTTCCAGTCCTAATTTCTTAGTGTTACTCAATAGTGTGTGCGTGTTGGCCTTTAGTATCTCCTCGCTATCGGCCAGTAGTACTACATCATCAGCATAAACTAACAGCTTATTAATACCATTCAGTTGTAAGCCTTCCTCATTCTCTAAAGATTTAATGGCATGCTCTAGTACAAAATTAAATAGTAGAGGAGATAGTGCATCTCCTTGCTTCAACCCATTCTGGATTTCAAAAGTGTCTGAAAACTGTTTGCCTACACGCACCCTACTCGTTGAGCCATTTAGACACATTCGTATAAGTCTAACTAACTTTTTAGGAATTCCGAACTCCAGCAGGATACTATATAACTTCTCCCTCTTAATTGAATCATATGCTTTTTGGAAGTCTACGTATAGTTGATGTACAGTACCATTATATTCCCATTTCTTTTCTAAAATCTGTCTTATACTAAAAATCTGATCTGTTGTAGACCTGTTTCTTCTAAATGCACATTGATGATCTCCTAGAATGTCATCAATATAGGGAGTAAGTCTGCTTACTAATATATTTGTTAGAATTTTGTACGAAGTTGAAAGTAATGAGATGCCCCTATAGTTGTTGCAATCAGTTTTATCTCCTTTCTTATAAATTGGTACGATAATTGATTCCTTCCATTCATCTGGAAGAGCTTCTTTTTCCCAAATCATACTAAGCAAACAGCGTATCTTGTCCATCAATTTTTCTCCCCCTGATTTTATCAGTTCTGCTGGGATCTCATCTGAACCTGATGCTTTATACATCTTCAATTTTTCAATTGCCATTTCAACCTCTAATGCACTTGGCTCTGAGACTAGCATTTCTGCTGTCTGTAACTTATCCTCCTCAATGTCCTGTTCTGTATGTACATTTAATAGCTGATTAAAATAACTTTTCCATCTATTTAATATACTCTTGGAATCTGCAATCATATCCCCATTTTCATTCCGAATTATGTTTGTTCTAGCCTGAAACCCTTTCTTCTCTATACTAATTCCCTGATATAATTCTCTAATGTTCCTATTTTTTGCATTCATTTCAAGATCATTAATCTTCTCTCTCAAATATTCCCTCTTTTTACTCTTTAGTAACTTGGTGGTTTCCCGTCTAACACTACCCAATTGCTCTAAATTTACTTCATTTGGCTCGTGTAACCATTTCATTTTTGCTAGCTTTCTTTTCTTTACAATGTCGGCACATTCCTCATCAAACCATTTCTTGTTTTGCCTCTTTTTTAAACAACCAATGCTTTCTGATGCTGACAATTTAATAGTATCTCTCATAGCCTCCCATTCTTTATTTATATCAGTTTCTTCTTCGTTTGCCACATTGTCATCTGAAGATTCCAGTATTTCAAATCTATTAGCAATTTTGATTTGGTATTCTTGCCGCATTTCATCATTTTTCAAGTTTTTTAATTCATATTTTACAGAATCATCTTTAGCGTTTGTTCCTCTCATAAGCGATAGCCGTTGTCTGATTTTCACCCTGACCAGATGATGATCTGAATTGCAGTCTGTCCCTCTAACTGATCTAACATCAATGATGCTACTGTGCCAGCGTTTATCCACTAATACATGATCTATCTGGTTCCGAGTTTCTCCATCTGGGGACGTCCAGGTGTATTTATGAATATCCTTATGCTGAAATGTTGTGCTCTTAACAATGAGATTCTTTGATGTGGCAAATGTGACTAATCTAACCCCGTTGTCGTTACTATCTTCATGAAGACTGAATTTGCCTATTGTTGGTTTGAATATATCTTCCCGCCCCACTTTTGCATTAAAGTCTCCTAAGACAATTTTCATATGATATCGTGAAAGGCTATCAAATAAGCATTCTAATTCTTCATAGAACTCATCCTTGATCTTGTCATCTTTATCTTCTGTGGGGGCATGTACATTTACAATTATAAAATCATGTCGTTTACCCTTTAGAATTATGTATGATATCCTATCACTAACAAACTTAATATCTCGGATAGCGGATAGGATCCTCCTTCTGACTAAAAAACCCGTTCCAAATGCAGGTCTTTCTGCACCCCCATAGTATAATGAAAAGCTTCCTGATTCCTGACTACCTTCTCCTGGCCACCTAACTTCCTGTAAAGCGACTATATCCAAGGGCGATTTATCCAATTCCCGCGTTAATATCTCTAGTGCCCCGCTATTGTATAAAGTCCTAACATTCCATGTTCCTAGGAACATGTCCCTGTGTTTGAGCCTTTGGCATGGGTTCCCTGAAGTAGTCCCCGCCCGGAGAACCGAATGGGGGACTATTTGACCTCCGGAAAATTTTACCCCAGTAGAACCCATGTCCGCATTTCTTGACGGTTGTATTTTTACGGTGAAAGATCGTCACTCTTTCGACCAAGGTACTTATTTCGTCTGGCTTATCACCTTCGACCAGTCCGGCATGGGTAACCCTATCGGCAGCAATGCTACCGCCGGCATAGCTCTCAGGATCATTTAAGCACACAAGCCACTCCACCACGACAAGGTAAAGATACCATGGAGGGGATTGAAAAGGATAAGAGTAGTATATTGGTCAATGGAAGATATTATAATAGATTGTAAACCTGTTCATGAAAGAAATGTTTATTCAAATTCAGATATTGTAAAGAAAGTCCTGCGGTAGATTTCATTTCATAAAGAATATTTGTTAATGCTTGTAAGTACATCGTTATCTGATAGCTGAAAATTTGCACTTCAAGAGGGCGAAAATTTATTAAATTTCTTTCATTTTGAGGGATTATGTGAGAATCAAATTCAATATTTAAGAAGTCTAAATATTCCTAGCTTCGATACAGATTTAAAATATATTAATTGGAATTTACATTACCGGAGAAAAGCAAACTCTTCAGAGAAAATAATCTGAAGAAGCACTAATGTATTGACGTAGACTTTCACGGCCGGAGTTGCTACGAAGATCTTGAAGAATATTTTCGGGCTGTAGGCCGTGGTCGTGAGTTTTATAGTTCCCCGACGTTTCGCGAGAAATTGCGTCTGGCATCCTCAAGACAATCCTTGAGGATGCCAGACACAGTCTCTGGCGAAATGTCGGGGAACTACAAGCTTCACGACCACGGCCTACAGCCCGAAAATCTTAAAGATCATCGTATGAAGAAACACTCATTTTAGTTATGTGCACCTAATGATAACCACTACTGAAAGGATGAATGGGCGAGGATGTGCAAAAGTAAGATTTAGTAGGAATAACCTATGTTTCTCAGGCGTTCGTGATGTTAGCTCAATAGCAAATTATGCATTCCTTGAGATCACAACTACTCCTTTGGCTTCCTGAGCGAATATTACATTTTTGGATTTTGCTTTAGAAAAATGTTTTTCTGTTTGCAAATTTTACTGCCTTTAATTGCCTCTATTACACTTTAAGTGCCTTTATGCTACCTTTTTAATGCCGAGCACCGGTCTTTAAATAACCAATGCTATGGGAAATGTCTCAAAATACAATTGATATCAAAATCAATATATTTACTCATAAACCATTAAAAAATTGGCATACTGTTTACTTTCGTGGGCAATACCATAAGTAATCGCTTTAACTAAATAATTGACTAACTATGTATTCACAAGACTTGAAGATTCAATGCCGCATTAATTAATGTCCTCTACTAAATCTCTATTTTTAGGCATCTGAATTTTATTCAATTATCCGATATCCAGTTTTCGAATTTTCACCCGAATATTTTCCTTCCAGGTACGCCAAGGCCCTCGTAAAAGGCTTTCTTTACTCTTAGAATTTCAATATATATATATATATATCGTACACTAACTAAAAGTCTTCAACCTGAATCTCCTAGACTGCCCAAATAATTTTGAGAAAACGATATATATTGACTTATTCAATGTGTGAAACTTATTCCATTGTAATTACATATTTGATTGAATATTCGTTTTAGGATCCAATTTTCTAGTACTTATATCTTTTTGTTCTCTTAAATATGAGATGAAATCCTAGAAACTAATGATTTTTTTTTTTAATTTCGTTTTACGGAGGGAGCTTGTTAGTCTTGAGACAAACTTCCAAACTATAATGTCACTAATCCATATTTGGTTCGTCTTCCGGGCTTATAGGCCGTGGTCTGGTTGTCTTCTTACTCGACGTTTCGTCTAGTGCTGCGGTAGACATCATCAGGAGATACTGCGTGCTCTCTGTGAACTCCTCAACAGTCAGCTGCAGACTGGCTGGTCGTTCAGAATCAGAATCAATGTTCGTTCAATCATGAACGAACGAACAAATCTGCATAGAATGCGGCTTTTGATGGCGGCTACTATGCAGTTATGTCGACTGTAAATTTTTTTGTCGACATGGGTACGAAGGCCGAGCCCATTAACCCCATGTTTGTGAGTTTTGAAGTGTTGAAAAACACTTTGAATGATATTGTATTGAATAATATTGTGTGATTTAGTTTATATTTGCGTCATTCGATCTTTCCATGGCAGTCGATACGTAGCAGCTGGTTGGCTCTCTGATTTTAATAGCCTATTGTTGAGATTCCTCAGTTATAGTATTATTTGGGTTTGGTTATTGTTTTGTAATTTTGTATATTGGTTTATTTATTGTTATTATTAGTTTATATTTATGTGTGATTATTTGTTTGCAATCCATTTGAGAAGTTCGCTCCCTCATGCCGATAGTATCTGATAAGTAATGAAATTAAATCTCCATCACAACTCCTCCACCCGGACAGTTCATGTGTTATAATTTTGAATTTTGAAAAGGGATTTCGTTGTGGGTTTTTATTTACTAGTGGTTGCAAGGGTTCTACTTCGACATTTGTCTTATTATTATTAAGGGTACCACTACGGCCTTAGTGAAGTAGGCGGCCCCGGGGCCATTGAATCCGTTTGGTTCCATTTTATATTCTTTTGGGATTACGGCTGTGGCCGACTTAATATTTCACTCCAGCATTTGCTGCTTGAGTCAGGGGAACCACAGAAAACCTGACTAGAGTGTGACTCTAAGTAAAATTCCGAGAGTGGCCAAAATCGGGGGCCTTTTTGTGTTTTTTGTTTTGTTTGTTTATTGTTATTTTATATTTTTTTATATTTTTGTTGCTTTGTTTGTTTAATTGACCAGAAACAAGTGAATAGTTGATTCGGAAACTGTCTCTCTATTTATAGCTAAACCCCGGGTGGTGGGGGGATTTTCTGCGCGGGCCGAGTTTTGTGCTGTTGTGCCGTTTGCAGAAGTCATAGGCTTCGTTGTCGTGTTATGCAGTGCTGGGATCCAAATATTGTTTATCTTCATGGTTTCTTCTTTTTTGTTGAAGGAATTTTTATGTTTATATATTTCAATGGCTTCTCTGTATAGTCTGGTATAGTAATGTGATGTTTGTGATAATACATGAGTATCTGCGATTCTTATAATATGTTGTTGGTTGTTCATCAAGTGTTCCGCTACGGCCGATTTTTCATTTTTTTTTTAGTCTGCAGTGTCTCATGTGTTCTTGTAATATTGTGTTGATCATTCTTTTTGTTATACCTATGTACACTTCTCCACAACTGCACGGGATACGATATATACGGGCATGACTTAAAGGATCTCTAATGCCTTTGGCTGGGCGCAGTATATTGCTGATTTTTGTGTTGGTTTGTAGGTTGTTGATATGTTGTATTTCTTTAATATTCGTCCAATTTTCTCTGTTGTTGTTTTGATATAAGGTATGTAGACCTTACCATTTGTCTCTTCCTTGTTTTCGTTTTCGGACATATATTTCTTGAGATTTATGGCTAGACGAAAATCTGTTTTGCTGCATCCATTGGTTAGAAAAGCTGCATGGAGATGATTGATTTCTTCTTGCAGATACTGTGGTTCCGAAATCCTTTTGGCTCGTTCAGCCAGGGTTTATATTATCCCGCGTTTTTGTCTCGGATAGTGGTTAGACTGTTTATGTAGTAATACTCACACAGACAGATACCTACATAAACAGTCTAACCACATGTGAGCATTCTGAAACCTATGTGAATATATTTTTAGTACCATGGAAATGACAGGTCCGAGGTCACCCCATAACACGAAGCCCTTGTAAGCACCTGGATCACATAAGAAAAACAGCTATGAGGGTGAAATTAAAAATTACAATAGAGTAGATAACATAAAATTGTATAAGAAAAATGGCTCCTGTACATAGAAAGGATAACGCTAAATCGCATCCCAAAATTAAGTTTAAAGTTAAAACTTGTAGGAAAAAGAGTTTTAAATCGTCCACGAAAAAAAAAAATGCTTGAACAAGAACACCTATGAGAGCACATTGGAACAGCCCCTAGAACATCTAAACCCATATTTAATTCATGGTATTACTATTATTATTAGTAATAATATTATTATTAACATCATCATCATTAGTTGATCCGTGTAATGGTTTCATGCATCATTTCAATTACTTTCTATCGTGATTGCAAATCTAATAAACAATATCGTGGATGAAGATTTATAAACGTGATGAAATTTCTTTATAATACGGTACAATATGCTATATTGACTTAAGTTGGTATGTCATATGTTGCTCTAGTGGTTATGTTCTTTGTCTCTAATCCTAAGTGTCGCGGATTCAAATCCGGCCGAAGTCGATAGATTTTTGGGATGGAAACATTCCAGGTACAAATACTCCGGGAGGAAATTTATGCAGTAGATCCCAAATCTGAATATTTTCGGGCTCGTAAAAGAACCTCAGGTCTGAACTAGTGCTTCTGAGAAAAATTTAACCGGCCTTCACCATCCAAATAGTACTATAGTTCTCTAGCATATGTCACATTGAGACGACGTGCTGACTACATGTCAATCAATGACATCTGTAGGACAATAAGCGTTATTATATTAGCTTAGTGAAGAAACTCCCGCTAGGGGGGCATCCACGAGAGATGTATGGAATGTATGCAAATATATACACAATATGCTGGTTATTATATATTTCATTTTCAGGTAACAATTGCTGCAGCGAGCGTTACAAATGGAGCTACACTGGGACTCTTTACTTTTGGAATGCTATTCCCTAGAGGAAATGCAAAGGTAAAATGTATTTATTTACGATATAACATGAGGTATTTCCTTAATAATAAATAGGTTTTTAGTTTACAGTATTTGTAAGTTAGATGAGGATAAAGACGCTAGTAAAAATGTAAATTATTTTCAGTGCGAAATCATCGGTTTTCAAGCGAAACGCACTAAGTAAAAATAAAAAAAAGAAGAAGGTACCTTTGAAAAAAAAAAGAGTTGAATATTTCAGCCTTTCATTTTCTAGTTTCACGCAACGGTAGTGCATATTTGGAGATTTTTTCACAAATTGATGTTTATTGTTGTGATCGATGATGGTGAAAATTAACTAACTCACTGGCATTATCGAACCCGTAGGTTCATGGCCGCGCGGACATTATATCTCCATAGATCCCTATCCTGAGCTTATATTTTCCAATCATCCCGTGTATAATCTACTTTCCTCAAATCATAGATAATGTTATTCTCCCACCTCATTGTTGGTCAATCAACTGGACGTTTTTCTTCTAGTTTTCCTACAAGAAGCTCTCATGCACGTCTTTCATTCCACTTTCGTGCCACAGGTCCTACCCATCGCAGTCTACGAGACTTAACTTTTCTCACTATATCTGGCTTCCTATAAGGACCATGTAGTTCACTATTATGTAGTCTTCTCCATACACCTGTCTGTTCATCCCTCTTTGGTTTTTTAACGAATTAACTATAATTTACTTGGAACATAACTAGTGGATTTCACCACTTAATGACCAAGTCTAGACTTATCATCTGAACTGAATGTCACTTTTCAGCTGTAACTTTTGTTTAATCAGATATCTTAAGCACTGATTAATGAACATGGTTGAAGTAATGTAATTAAATTCTGTTACATAAGTTATTAACAATATTATGTATTATGGCTGTGGATGAACTAGGTACCAGGTATAATTGTACGAATTCTAAATAGACTTAGAGTGATATTCGGAAGTAAAATCGTTTATACATTTTCATAATTATACATTATATCAACAATTAATAATTATATTTTTATTTACATTAGGCTTAATGTCTTATATTATTCATGATGATAAATTTAATTTAGTCCTGTCTGTAAATTTTAACAGAACAAATTATAATCTCTAACACGCATATCCGCTAGTTGCATGGAATACTCGCAATCTTTTCTCCTCCATTAGAGTAAGAGTGCATGTTTCGCATCTTAATATCTGGGAGAATAACAGTTTTATACGTTTTCAGTTTAATGTTTTTTAAAGTAGTTGGGACGACAAGAGTCTCTATAATGCTTAATAGCATGCATTTCCAGAATTGAGCCTATGTTTAATATCTTTGTGGACCTCACTCATGTTTGTAATAATAGTTCGCAGGTATTTGAATTCACCCAATTCTTCAAAATTTCCCTGATATATAATTAAATATCCATTTTCTTTATATAATTTATTTCTATGTGTGAACATATATTTAGTTTTAATAATATTAATTTCCAGTCCCAATTTCTTAGTATTACTCAATAGAATGTGCGTGTTGGCCCTTAGTATCTCCTCGCTATCAGCTATATAAATTAAATACATAAGAAGCACAGCTGATCAGACGCGACGAGATAGAATGAGAAATGTTAGAATAAGAGAAGAGGTCGGACAGGAAAAGATGCTAATAGAGGCAACTTAAATGGTTTGGCCATGTATGCCTTATGTTAGAGAAAAGGAAACCCAAAGAAGTAATGGAACAGAGGGAGTACTTGGAATAGAAAAACTTAGAGTAAAATTGGAAAATCATTGGACAGTATAGGATAAAAGCGAGGCAAATAATGTTAGAAACGAAAAGAATGTGCAGGGATAGAAACTGATGGAGGGAATGAGTAGTCCAAGGGGAACCCAACGCGTAACACCGTTAAGGGGCAGACAAAGAAGAAAAAGAAGACAATTTGGCTATTTTTTAAAAATTTGATAACAATATTAATTATCTCACTACTAAGTAACATCTGGGGCCCATGCCTCCACCCCTTGGGATAATTCGGTCAAAGACCATACTCCCAAGTCCCAGAATCTTGTCCTCCCTACTTATTTCGCTTCCACATTCAAGTTCTCGGTCTTAAAACGAACACTTTAGGGAGAGGGTGTTTGAGTCGCAACTTCAGGGAAATTGCTGAGCTACATAGTATGTCAGGTCGCTCATTCCTGACGACCCCAGAGTTGATCCACGGGCTCCTCGAGCCTAGCCGGGAGGACTGCTGTCGCAGATCCACCGACCGTTCCCCTGTTCTACATCCAGGGACGCATCCTGCAGCAGTTGTGAGACCGGCTAGGGCTTGAATCCTCAACCCCCGCAGTGTGAGACTTTAGTACATCCAGGTGCTCATCTCCTGGTGACCCCACAGTTTGTTCACGAGCCCGTAGGTTTAGCCGGGAACCAGCACAGTTGCTCCTCTCTGCACTGGTCCGAGCCGTGTCCTGGTGTGCCCCCAGGGATGTGTACAGTTGCAGTTGTGGGCCAGCATGGGGCTCGGAAACTCATCTTCCAACAGGTGAGCAATAGTATGACAAGACGCTCAACTCCTGCCGACCCCACTAATGGTTCACGAGTCCCTTGGACTTAACCGGGAGGACTGTCTAGCAGATCCATCGACCTTTCCCCCAGTGCACCACCTAGGGACGTGTTTTGTTGCTGAAGTGGGTCCAGCCTGAGCTTTAGTATGTCAGGTCGCTCAACTCCTGACGACCTCACAGATTGTCACTCGATCACGGAGTCGGCGCTAATCCCACACCCAAAAGACCGCGCTTCCCCCTTTTCCGAGCTTACTGACCTGGTGGTAATTCCCAGCCCGGTATATTCCCAACCGGCCCGTTCGCAATACTAGGCCTAGTCGTGCCGCTGCTGTGAGTCCAGCCCACTGAGCAATGTAGGCATCCCGGGTGCTCATCGCCCATGGTGCCCCCACAGATGGCCCTCGGGTTCATTGAATCAAATGGAAAGAGCTTCTGATCTCCAGTCTCCCACCACTTCGTCACGGCGGCCGCCGATCCTGCTGTGGGCCAGGATATGTGAGCTTTTACAACAGGTCGCTCATCTTCTACCTGTTGACCCCACTTATGGTCCGCGAGTCCATCGGACTTGGAAGGGAGGACTGACTAGCAGATCCACCGACCTTTTCCCCACTACGCCACCGAGGGGACGCGTTTGGCTGCTGAAGTGGGAGCAGCACGAGCTATGTAGTACGTCAGGTAGCTCGAGTCCTGAGAAATTCGGACTGAAAGTAAATATCAATAAAAGTAAATATATGGGCACACATAGATATACAATATATAATGGAAATGGACAGCCAATGACAAATGAGGTAAATTTTGAGGAAGTGGCTGAATTGAAATACCTAAGAACAATATTCACAAACAGGAAAGAGATGCACAAAGAAATGAAACATAGACTCAATTCTGGAAATGCGTGCAATTATACATTACAGAGACTCTTGACGTCCCAACTCCTTTCAAAAAACGTTATACTGAAAATATATAAAATTATTATTCGACCTGTTATTTTATATGGATGCGAAACATGGACTCTTACTTTAAGGGAGGAAAGGAGATTGCGAGTATTTGAGAATAAAGTTCTTAGGAAAATGTTTGGACCAAAGAGAGAGATGGACAGACAGATGAATGGAGAAGACTTACATAACGGTGAACTACATGGTCTTTATAGGAAGCCAGATAAATTGAGAACAGTTAAGTCTCATAGACTGCGATGGGCAGGACATATGGCACGAATGGGGAATGAAAAACGTGCATGGAAGCTTCTAGTAGGAAAACCAGAGGAAAAACGCCCAGTTGGTACCAAGAATGAGGTAGGTGAATAATATTAACTATTATTTGAGGGAAGTAGATTACACAGGGGATGACTGGAAAACATTGACCCAGGATAGGGATATATGGAGAGCTTATGTCCGCGCGGCCATGAACCTACGGATTCGATATTGCCAGTGAGTTAGTTAGTTAGATTAATTATCTGAAAGTATTTCCATATCAATATGTATTCGACTTATGTGCTTCGAATGCACATAAGTATACCTAAGAAGATATACTTTTCCTTTTCTTTTTCAGGGTGCTCTTGCAGGGAGTATAGTAAGTATGCTCATCATGGTGTGCATTGTTTTCGGAAATCAAAAAGCTTCAGCTGATAGAAGAATAAAACAACCTACTTTGCCAACATC
Source organism: Diploptera punctata (assembly GCA_030220185.1). NCBI lineage: Eukaryota > Metazoa > Arthropoda > Insecta > Blattodea > Blaberidae > Diploptera > Diploptera punctata. Next base: position 734,360 of record JASPKZ010009829.1, on the reverse strand, counting down.
GGTCGTAGGCTGTGGTTTCAATGTTACTCAGCCAGATAAAGGCCTAATTATAAAGTAAGTAAACCATTAGTTAAATTGATGCTGTTAGATGCATACGTATCTATCCAAGATAGGCCTACATAACATTATACTCAAACAGAATCATAAGTTCATTAATCTGGCATTTGATAAAATCTTTCGCATTTGTGAATAACGATGCTATCAAAGATGAGTAAGTTTTAAGGAGACTATTTAACTCATGCCCCAAATGACAATCAATGAACAATCACATTCCAATGAATTTTGATTTACGACCAATAACAGACTTTTTCACTTCGATTTTATCACTTTCATTTTATCGCTTTTATTTTACTAAGTGGCTCCCAGATTGCATATATATATATATATATATATATATATATATATATATATATATATATATATATATAGCAGCTTATTGAACTCCACTTATAAATTATATGCAAAAATAATAAATAATAGATTGAAGAAGATATCTGACACACTCTTAGAAGAAGAACAAGCAGGGTTCAGAAAAGGAAGATCCTGTAGTGATAATGTGTTTATTATAAAGAGACTAATTGAAAAGAGAAGAGAATTTAACCTGCCAACATATTTGTTGTTCATTGATTTTGAAAAGGCCTTTGACAGAGTAAATAGATATATACTATGGGAAATAATGAAGGAACGAGGATATCCACACCATCTAATAAAACCAGTCCAAGGCTTATATGAAGAAACTAAAGTAGTGATAAAAACTGATGGAAAAATGTTAGAAGAAATTTTAATAAATCAAGGAGTTAGACAAGGGTGTAGTCTATCGTCCACTCTTTTTAATATATATATATATATATATATATATATATATATCGACGACATTACGAAACAATTGAAAATTATAATGGACAAAGGCATTAGATTGAACAATAACTCAAGTATTATTAACTTACTTTTCGCTGATGATTTAGTCTTACTACACCATGATGAAGATCTGTTACAATTGGCTGCTTACAAACTAAATGCAATATGTAGCGATTATAATTTTAAAATTTCAGTAAGTAAAACAAAAGTAATGGCATTTTGTGGAAGATATACTCTGCGTGCAAAAATAGTAATTAGGGAGGAAATTATTGAACAAGTATCCCACTTTAAATACATAGGATGTGACATCAGCTATGGGTATGATAAAGATTTGAACACAGAACACATCAGTTTCAAGCTATTTATGGTACAATAAATACAACATTGAATAATAAAGCCCATAAACAAACAAAATTAAAATTTTATAAAACAATGGCTGTCCCTGTCCTTTTTGTATGGAAGTGAATTCTTGGATTACCACTACCAAACAAGAAAGTAAAATCCAAGCAGCCGAGATGAAATTTTTAAGAAGAGTAAAAGGCTGCACTAGAATGGACCAGATAAGAAACGAGGATATCCGTGAAGAACTGCAGATCTATTCCATAAAAGAAAAGATATTTAACAACAAGATACAGTGGAAAGAACATGTAGAAAGAATGGAAGAAAGTAGATTACCAAATAAAATCTTCCATTATTTTCCAAGAGGAAGAAGAGATGCCGGACGTCCTCGGAAGAGATGGTCTTAGATCTATTAGTGGAGACGAAAAAGGCAACTCTTGCCTAAACCAGGAAGTGAAGAAGAAGAAGAAATATATATATATATATATATAGTGCACGAATGTAACCAGGTTCTGCTTGTAAGTTATAATAGAAAAGCATTCGTAGCAATTGATTATATCATTAAAAAGGAAACCGCTGTTTGCACTTTCTTCAACGTATTATTTCCCAGGAATTAATGTTGCAGAAAAATATAATTGACATATTTACATCATAGGACACCAGAAATTAATTAATAATCTGTAATGACATGTTTAATTTTTCTCTACTAGGGTGCATTCTTACAATATTGCGATTCTATTCTCTATGTAATATGATCTGGTTGCATTGATGGACAAATGAAACATAACGTTTCTCATCTGTTTTCAGACATCGCCGTTTACAGTAAATATATAAGTATTTTAAAATAGCTATATTTAAATAATGATTTTTGAGTAAACAGCTTAATTTTATTCGTTAAATAGTCCTAACAAATGCCACTCTCGATTTCCGAATTCTCTAAATAAATTCGCTGCTCACTTCGTGAGTCGTGAATGTATCGATCATTTGGAAATCACTCGTGGCATTACTTATGATAAAACGTAGTTATTATTATTTTCCAACCATTCAGGATTGGTTATTAGATTTAAATTATAAAATTTGTATAACATTTTTTTAAAGTTCACGTACTGTACATCTACTGTGAACTACAGATGCCTTACCAAATTATAGCCAAGGTTATAAGGATAACAATAAACGCTAGCATCTCAATTACGTCATTATGATTCAGTGTTTACTACTATTTTTACTTCAATATGATTCATGTAATATAATCCCATTTTTATTTTTGTGATATAAGATGAAGGTATGTATGAAGTAGGTCATATTGCATAATTATAAATTCAATCAAATTGTAGACTTCCTTCTATATTGCAATATAATTTCATTTAACCTATTGTTTCGCACATAATACTGTAGGGCCTATATAATACTATTTGCATATTTTTGTTTTTTATTTACCCTAACGATAACTCTCGCGTCAGGACTGGCATGTTTATAATAAGTAAGTACATAAATATAGGGCCTATGTATGAAATTTTGAAGCAATCAGTTAAATAAATTATTAAAATCACTCATATTTATCAAAAATATAATTAAAAACTGCCCATGCTCATAAGCAGTTAAAAAGAAAGAAGACAAAAAAAGTCTAGTAATCCCATTTTTGTTTTTATTTTTTTGTGATATAAGATGAAATTAAGAAAAGAATATGCTAATCTTTATAGTATTTTATTTTGTTTCAGGGATGAAAATGAAGAGGACGAAGTGTTTGTTCTATTTCGCATATCGTTCATGCTATATACTCTTATGGGATTGATTATAATGTTTATAGTGGCTACAGCAGTTAGTTTGTTTACAGAACCTCCAAACCTAAATGAAATGAACATTTCTCTGTTTGCTCCATTTATGAGAAACTACGTCAGAAAAAGAAAAGGGAAGGATTGTTCACAAGAAGCAACGCAAACGCAGCTCTTGAATGAATTTTCAAACGAAGATCCGCCTGACAAAATGGAGAACTCACATAAGAATGAAAAGCTTTAACAAAACGACAATTTAGGATTTTCAATTTAAGACAAATTACTTCATGCAAAAATAGCAATTTTGTTACAAACAAATTAAAATCAGCTAACAAATCCGTGGTAAAACCGTTTTGAATAGCTACCCAAAATGAATTAATTGGTATCACTGCTTAGCAGATGATTGAAGAAGAAAACAAGCAGTTGTCTTATGCAACATTTCAAACTTATGTTTTAGTTTTTATGGAGAGAAATGATTCATTTCTCACTTAGCTATTATTTCATTCTCACGAGGTTGAGAAGATCCTGTTTCCAGAACCTATACAGGAAGACAAATTGCTATGCCATAACCGGCAATCGAATTTGGAATCATGGCATGCTTTTTAGACAGTCTAAGCGTTATATTGTCTGCAGAGACGGTGCATTTTTCTTTATTTACTATTCGTGCCACTTTTCAGATTCTCCAATCTATAAAGTAGATAATTCATAATTATGAGTTTGAGATGGTTGAATTAGAATTCTTTATATATTTATAGTACTGTATTAATAGTTTAATATTCTAAGCACGCAACAGGTTGACTAAGATTTATTTTCATAAAAGATTCCCTTGACTACAATTTTCATCTCCTAATTGATCCCAAATGTCTTTCCTATTTATAAAACACAATGAAAATATGCAACAACATAGTAAGCGGTTTAGTATTAAAATATCTAAATTAATAATTAAGCAATTCTATAACTTGCATACACGGCCGGGGTTGATAGTTGGAAAAATCCAAGGGATGGGTCCTCCGTGAGAGACTGTAAATCATGGGACCGGAGTCTGAAGATTTTCGGGCTCGTAAAATAACCTGAACCCTAAATTAGTTCCTCTGAGAAAAGAATTAACCGACGTTAATCCAAGTTACACGTTAGTTGCCTACTACATGTCTCATTGGGACGATGTGCTGACCATTGAAGAAGTAATTCTCTTCATGCCCGATATTATACTAATATTTTGAAGGAGGATTGGTGTCCCAAAACGAATTACTGGTTCAGGTTGGGTTTAATTTTCGGGAGAGCCGGATTCTCTTCTTAGGGTCGGAAGTTGGTACACTGGATAGGAAAATATTTCAAAATTACTTAAAAAATTGTCTTGTAGAATTAATTGCAAATTTATTCACTTCTTAACATCCCAGCAGATCAAGTAAATGTAGGTGGTATTATTCTTCACCGTTAATAAAAATTAAATTATTTTCTTTTCTTGAATCAATTATTCTTCTAGTATTAAATATTACATTTTATCAGGAAAGCTCTTCTTAATACTTCTATCTTTGATGAAAATTGTATGCAGAATAACTAGTGTAATTCTTTTATAATTTTAAGACCATTATTACATCACGTGACATTTTTAAATTCTATTGGTTGATAGTTCTTTAAATATAAGGCTTAATTTGATTTGTTAAATAAGAAAGTTAATTGCTTTAACATCCAATCAGAGTTTAGTTTATTTTCATTTAAGAATATGAAGTTATGCAGGTGTTCTTATTACAGTTATAATGGGAGGATTTATAATTTTGTCAACAATGACTTAAAACGATTTTTAAAAGCATTCTTTACAAATACCGTTATGTAATACAATTTCTTTAATTGTTACCGAGACATTTTATTCAGCAATAACCAACAATGAATTATTTAACCTAAAGTGCATTAAGAACTTTTTTTGACATGAATGGTTATATCTGTCTAAGAGAATGACTTAAAAAATATGTCCATCAATAATTTTGTTCAAATTTTCCTTTAGGACCTAATGACATTATTGTAGAATTTGAAAATTGAATATTTAATTGGAAACTATGACCTCTTTTGATATGAATGGTTATATCTGTGTCAGAAAATGACTTAAAAATATAAGTCGATCAAAAGTTTTTGTAATAGTTTTGTACAAATTTTCCATTAGGGCCTAATGACATAATTGTAGAATTTGAAAATGGAATATGTAATTGGAAACTGTGACTTCCGACCAAGTTATATCACTGGGTTTAAACAATATACAGATATATAAACACACACATATATAGTTCCTAGTTAACTTTTTAGATGTCGGAAATGATAAAACGGACGATAGTAAACTATAAGACTTGTACCAAAACACTAATTATATTTATTCATTGCAATTCTTTCTAAATACCAAACTAGCAACCTGCATTATTTTTTCGTTATACTAAATTTATAATTTTAAATTAATATTCTGTCTTAGATTGTAGATAAAATCATATTTCCACACGATAGATATTTACTAAATAATGGACAATAACATAGGGAATAGCAAAATATTCATGGAGCGGTGAAATAGTTTTGCTCTAGGATTAACCTAATGAATAGTGATACGTGGGAGGAGAGATTAAAACCAAGACTTGAAATTATGAAAGAACAATTTATTTTATATTGGCCTACTAATATTCTGTATTGATATTCTAGTGCTATGGTCTGCTGGAATAACTTTGATACAGTAAAAACCTTTTTTCCCCATATACGCCTACTGTATATGTGTCACAAAAATTTTACTGAATATTTTCATATAATAATAAATTATGTAAAATCCGAAAGGAAAAATACATATCCTCATGTTGAAATTTGCAGAATATCAATAATTAGCTGGATGATAGAATAGATTTGGATTCCTCGAAAGTTGGAATTGAAGAAGAGGAGAATAAATAAAATTTGAATAGTTATTGTGAGTAAAATGAGTGAAAACCATATCAGTGTAAGGTTTTTTTTGTGAAAATTAGTTAACACATGTTATTGGGTCTTACTTTCGAATGACAGAGAGATTCATGAGTATGCCGTCAATTACTGCACTCTGGAGACGGATTAATACAACTGTTTTCTTTGATAGATACCTACAGAAAATTTTAAACTCATTTTTCTTTCTAAACGTAACTTGTACAGTTATGTTTTCACCCATACATATAATATTGATATATAGACTCTTACATATAAACTACTGTAAGTTTATAAAGTGTCAAAGTTGATCATATATATGTAAAAAAAACTAAATTAGATTAAGTCAGAAGTGTTTAAAAAAAATTTTAGATTCGCAGAAGTTACTTTCTATCAATGTGTTATTAATATATTACTTACCCCTGGTTTATTTTACCCTGCCAACTACAAGCATGCTTCGTATCTGGAATTGTTTTGCAGAACCGTACCTGCAAAGGGAGAACAAAAAAAAACATTGTATATTTATATATAAAAAGTACTAAATTTGATTTTGTCTAGATAGAAATAAAGGTAAAAACTTAAAATATGTACCTTTTTTGGCAGGTACCGTCGTTCTCAACTATGTTAAAATAATTATATTTTAAATATTATCTGGAGGCCTTTCGGAAGTTAACTTCCATCATCAGCAGGATGAGCTTCTGCTACTAGTTATTGTTGTACACTTGGAGTGTACGTCATCGTAAACAACAACTAGTAGCATAAGCTCATCCTGTTGACGATGTAAGTTAACTTCCGAAAGGCCTCCAGATTATATTTTAAATATAATATTTTAACACAGTTGAGGACGACGGCACCTGCCAAAAAAGTTTTTATCTTATGACTATTCACCTCAACGGAATTTGATGTGAATTTTATTAATATTGAAGTGATAAAGAAATGATGGAAAACGTTATGCCAGAATAGGGATATACGGATATCTCATATCCATGCGATCATTAACCGCCAACTTACATAGTATCAGTGAGTTGGTTAGATATTATTATTTATACAGTTGTGATAAATACTGTATGAATAAAAAAAGAGACCTAAGTCAATAATATAAATATAAATATTATCATTATTAGTGTTATGATTATCATCATCATCATAATAATCTAAGTGAGTGTTAGGCCGAATGACCTGTTAGATCTCATAGATAAATCATCGGTTGATTAATGTATTTGACATCGTCCGATTCCTAATAGCCAATTTTGTCGGTCCATCCAATCTCCTGGTTGTAGATGTTTGTTCTTCATGTATAAATATATTCCCTGACTCCAGGAGGGTTTAGGTCTTCCTCTGCCTCGTCTTCCCTCAGGTTTCCATTCCGAAACAGATTTTGGTAGTCGATCCTCTTCCATTCGCTGGACATGTCCGTACCATCTTAATTGCTGAGTTTTAATATAATCTAAAATAGTGTCTTGAATCTTCATTTTCTCCCTTATAACTGAGTTCCTATTATTTTTTTATTCTTGAAATTCTTGCTGCCCTTCGTATAAAATCGATTTCCGTTACCAAAAGATACTTATTTGTTTTTGTTGTTAATGGCCAAAGTTCTGCTCCATAAGTAATGATGCTTTTAACAATTGTATGATATATATTAATTTTATTTTTTATTACTTATATTTTTATCCCACAATATTCCATTGAGGCAAGCAATTGCAAATTTTCATTTATTATTTCTATTTCTTATTTCCTCTTCATAATCCCATTTTTATTTATTTTAATTCCTAAATATGTGATCTCACTACAATATTTTATTGTTTCTCCAGACTCCAAAATTAAATTTTGTTGTGGTTCAACAATTGATAAATATTTTAATTTTTTCATGTTCAAATTTAATCCCCATTTTTCATATTCTTCTATTAATTTTCTAGTCATATATTCTAAATCTTCATAATCTTGTGCAATTAGATCTCATAAAGGAGAAAATTTCCTTGCATCGCTTTTGGAATTGCCCAAAATCTTCGCATGGGATTGATAGTGAAGCATTGCTTCTGGTAATCTGCAGGATCTCATCCGCCTAAGTGGTTTATCCAGTTGTTTTGATAATTCTGTATAAAATGGAGCATTGGTTACAGACCAAGTTCTTTCATGATTTCCTCATCCGTTTATGGTCCCATTTTGTATATCTTGCATGCGTCTCTATATCTCCTTATATAAGGCGTATTCTCGTGCTTTTCTGTACAAGGGAAAGTTTCATTGCTTTGTTAATTATTCCCGTAGTTTCGGAGTATTTTACAATTTTGTTTCCTATTTCTATATTACCATCGAATGTTAATTTACTGCTGAAAAATGTGAATAATTCACTCTTTCTAATATTCTCTTGCCTAAACATATTTTACCGACACAAGGATATAAACTTCGTTTTCTCTACATTTATTTCCATGTTATAATTTTTCCCATTAATATAGAAACGTTGTATGAAACACTGAAAATCGTTTTCAGCGGTGATATTAAGACAAGATTTCCTGAAAAAAAATGAAATTAGTTTTAAGTTGTAGGCAGAACGGATTTCTCACTACTCTTGGATAACATTATTTGTATATTTTATGAACAAAAGAGGAGAGAGACTTACAACCTTGTCTAACGCCTGAATTAAATTTGAGAGATTCTGATGTTCTGTTTTTAAATTTAACTGCTTTTAAGGCCGTAAGAACTTACCTTACAATCAATAAGTAAATAAATACACAGACATTTTTCACTCGATCAATTGTGAAAATGTACAAAATTAAATTTCTACTCCTGCAATTAACTCTTGGAATAACATTAAATCATCATCATCATCATCTGGTATCATGGCAGCTGCCGCCGTCTTCCGAAAACCAAACGCCATTCCTCTCTGTCCATCTATTGATCTTCCTCCATTCCTCTGATATTCATAGCTGCTTGTACCCCTTCTATCCAAGTTTTCTTCGGTCTTCCTCTCTTCCTCCTTTCCATTGGGATTCATTCCATAACAATTTTTGGCAATCTTTGCTCTGGCATTCTTTTGACATGAACATACCACTGTAATATTTTCTTTTCTATAATGTCTATGATGTCCGGCTCCTCTTGTACACCCATAATTTCCCTTATTTATTTATTTATTTCGTATTCTATCCATTCTAGATTTTCCAGCTGATCTTCTTAAAACATACTGGCATAAAATGCAATTCAAAATAAATATTATAGTTTTAAATACTGCACTATTTAACAGCTGTGGTATCAGGGCCGTGCCGTAGCAGAGCGGTTAAGGTAGGAAGCCTTGGCGCAGAGCTACGGAACTTGCGCTGGTTCGAGTCTCCATGGGGGAAGAAATTTTCTCATGGTATTTCGGCCAGTATGGGACCGGTGCCCACCCAGCATCGTGAGGCAATTGGGTAGTTACAATAAGTAGCGGCTCCAGGTTGAGGAACCAGCTATAACGGCTGGGGGACTCGACATGCTAACCACATGTCACCCCTACACTGGCTGTTGATCATCTACCTCTGTGATTGACGCATGTGGATGTGAAGGGCCAGCAGCCGGCTGGTAAAAGGGCAACCGCTGAAAAAGTGGAAAGACCCTCAATCGGAATCGGATCGGTATCAGGGTAGCGCAGATATACGCAAAGTATCAAGAACTTGAACACTTAAATTGGCAAACAATTAATTTCTGGAGGCAGTTATTTAAATGTGGCGGACCGCAGTGAAAATGAAATAATTCATAACTGTTATTATTAGACATATTGTGTAATTCTACACATATTTATATGATTTCTTCTAGTTCGTTCACTTCTGTTTTATTAAAAACATTATATGAATTAAACCAAATGATGTATCTTACAGGATGCATTGCTAATTTAAGAGTTAGGTCTCAAACGGTCCCCGAAAATCATCTGCCCATCATAATCGTCATAACATTCGTCACATTTGGTATGATTATGTGTGTGAAGGGCATGTTTCTACTTCATGTTGAGCTGATCACACATTCAAGGAGACCCTCTTCATCCTTGTGTGGTAAAATGAGTATAGTTTAAAATCCATCTCCTGACAAGTCGTGCCACTGTAAGGCCTGGATGACGTGTAACATGTAAAAAGTAGCAACATGGTGAGAGATTAAACAAAGTTCATGGAATGGAATACTGCACTAGTTACAAGCATTGACTATATATATATATATATATATATATATATATAAATGAATGTGTGTTTGTTTATGTTTGTTCGTACTTTATGCGCGGCCATACCGTTCATCCGCTCTTGTGATGGGGTTTTTTCCAAATGTTCAGGAGATTTCCGGGATGAACATAGGCTATAAGAAAGTTGTGATACTCAACTCCTGCGCCCTTAAAAATTGCCCTTTTCAATGGAAAACGAGAAAAAGTCCCCTTTTTTAACCTTAAATGGCTTACGGTGCCTAAACCATAAGAAATACACACAATTAATGTACACAGAATTGAATATCTAAAAAAGCTGTTCAAAAAGTCCATGACAGCTTATGTTTATCTCTTACGGATAACTCACAATAACCATTTTTCTCTTTCATTGATGCCAAGAAGATCGAGACAAATACGTAGATTCATGTGCAAGCATAGCAGCGCATGGCGGTTAAGTCACAATAACGAATTTTGTCTTTTAGCTCATTTATGCCAAGAAGATCGAGGTAAGTAGATTCCCGGGCAACGCCGGGCATTCAGCACGGGGAATATTCAAATAATTACGATATACATTTATAATTATTTTTCATTTTACTTATTTAACTAATCATATCATGTACATTAATTTTCGTCTTTGAGATCATTTATGCCAAGATGATCGGGATGAATAGATTCCCGGACAACGCCGGGTAAACAGGACGGGGTATCTAAAAATAATTACAATATAAAATTTTCCTTCAACGTATTTAACTAAACATAAAACACATTCATTTTCGTATTTCAGCTCATTTATGTAAAGAAGATCGGGATAAGTATATTCCCGGGCTATAATTCAGCACGGGGTATCTTAAAAATATAAAGTTATGATTATTTTTTCTTCCACTTATTCAACTAAACATATAATCACATTACTTTGCACTTATTTAGGCGTAGCAGCGCACGCCGGGTATTATCTAGCAACATATAAAATATGAATTGCAATTTTAACATTCTACATCTTTATAGTCCCTACATCTATAAAAAAACTTATATTAAAACAGTCATTCACCTAGTTATAATATACGGATCCGAAAGAAGGACTCTTACATCAAGGATGGAGAAAATATTACGAGTGTTTGAAAATAAAGTTCTTAGGGAAAAAAATTGGATCAAAGAGAGATAATCAGAGTGAGGAACAGAGAAGAACAGTGATCTACGTGGTTTTTATAGTAAACCAGATATAATAAGGGACTGCGATGGGCAGGACATATAGAAAACCACTAAGAAAGCGCCCAGTAGTAAGCTAAAAATGGGACAGGATAATAATATTAACCGCCATTTGAATAAAATATATTATGCAGGGGATGAATGGAAAACATTAGCTCAAGATAGGGACGTATCGAGAGGTTATGTACGCGAGGCCATGAACCTACGGATTCAATAATGCCAGTAATTTGCCAGTGAGTTAGTTAATCAGTTAATCTTCAATATCAGGACCCTTAATAAGTGCTCACTAGGTGTAAAAAGCGGTCCCCCCCCACCTCCTTGACGCACAGAAGTGCACTTCCAATGAAACAACACAACTGACAAGTGAGTAGCAGTGTCTTACCTTGTCAACCTATCGGACGTAGGGTTAAATACACTGCTAAAAAATTAGGGGATATTGTAGAATAACCTATTAAGACTATGTTTTTAGGAACAGTATTAGATGCAATCACGTTCTATTACTCCAAAAGAATGTCAACAAGAGTTTGAAGTCATTACGTAACCTCTGTACAACACCAGATGTCAAAGAGATCCTGATTAGGAATATGGCAAACAAACAAAGCAACATTAACATGGGTGAAAAATGTTTCTTTAGTATGGTGTATGGTCTCCTCGAACGGCCAGCACTGCCTCACACCTGTATGGCATTGATGCAATGAGGTTAGCAATGAGTTCTTGGGGGATACGTGGCCACTCTTCCATAAGAGCAATGTGCAGCTCTGGAACAGTTGTGGGAGGTGCTGGTCTGCCTGCAATGCACCTGCCTAATGCGTCCCACACATGCTCAATCGGATTTAAGTCCGGGGAGGAAGCTGGCCATTGCATACGCTCGATACCCTCCACTTCCAGCATGTCGTCCACCAAGCCAGCTCTGTGGGGTCGTGCATGATCGTCCATAAAAAGAAAAGAATCATCTATGGCATCAGCATAAGGCACGACGAAAGGTCGGAGAATCTCATCTCTATACTTTACCGCAGTCAAAGTACCACCTTGGATAACGTAGAGGTCCGTACGTCCACCACTACTGACTCCTGCCTACACCATCAATCCACCGCCACCATATGGGGATCTTTCACGTACAAAAGCTGGATTGTTTCGTGTCCCTTTTTCTCTCCAGATGAATACACGCCGACTATCACATTCCATGTTGAATCGCGACTCATCAGAAAAAATAAACTGATCTCCATTCAGCATGCGTCCACCCACGATGTTCCTCCGCCCAGTTTCTGCGATCTCTACGGTGTTGTGGAGTTAACCTGGTACACACCATGGGCCTACGGGCATAGAGACCACTTCCATGCAGTCGATTAGGGACAGTTTGAGTTGACACCCTGCGTCCTGTTGCTGTTTGAAGTGTATTTCGCAGTTGAGTTGCATTCTGCTGTCTATTCCGACGGGCTGTTAATAAGAGGTAACGGTCATCCCTTGCTGCTGTTGCCCTTGGTCGACCTTGTCCGGCTCTTCTGTGAACAGTATCTGTTCTTTGAAAACGATTCCAAAGACTGGAAATCACGCTTTGAGACACCCCAATGGCTTGTGCCACCTCTTGTTGTGTCTGTCCAGCTTCCATCCTTCCTATGGCCCTCCAAGCCATTGGTTCAGGTAAATCACGTTGTCGAGGCATCACTGTCCCTAAGGCAAGTCATTCATTAACTGAAAACTGGACTGGATTTGAAATCAGCATCAAAACATTCAACCCCACCCCACCCTTTCACATCAACAGTACAGACACTGCCCTCTGGTTTGGTACCGAGGTTACGTAACAACTTCAAACTCTTGTTTACATTATCTTGGAGTAATAGAAAATGATTGCATCTAATACTATTCCAAAAAACATAGTCTTAATAGGTTATTCTACAATATCCCCTAATTTTTTTTTTGAGCAGTGTAGGAGGGGCGGATCAATATTGCACACCTAGCGAACACTTATCTACAGAAATGTTCTGGATCACTGCACAACATTCTTGTTCCTTACAAACAAGCGATGTACATCGAAATTGTTTTTTCTTACCGAGTGAGTTGTCCCGGGAAGTAGTATTTGAGACAAATATTATAAAGATCCCGAATTTAAACCTCAGTGTCAAACAACCTTGCTTCTTGACAACCGTTCTCATCAGTCGTCTAGGAATACATTAAGTTGGTATTTCTATTAACAGAAACAAATGTAGATGGTTTGAACATGTACACATGATGCCAAATAAACGTTTATCAAAACAGATGCTTCATTATAAAACTCAAGGTAATGATGATGATATTCCATAATTAATTTAATCGCAGTCATCATACTATAGTATCGTTAAAATTAATGTCTTCAGTATACACAAATACCAAAAACAAAAATAGAAATACATAGTTTACTACAGTGCACAGATGAAGTGTATGAAAGCAGTAGGTATTTCATACTCAGTACATTATATCATGAAGGACTGTACTGTAACTTACCTTCATTTAGACGCTGAGCGGGCGTGTTAGTTCCAAGTCTGACGGACACACTTCACAATTTTAATCATCACCCTTACCTCATAGTGAACTACTAAACATTAAAATATAAAGTAACTACACTAAATAAGAAGATCAGATTTAATTATCGTAAAACACAAAACATATAACATAAAATTGAATACGCCTGAATGACCTACAGATGTGAGTGACATCATGGACTGTTCCTAAATTCTCAGTAGTAAGACATTGTATCGCTCGCAATTTCCCGTCCCCCCTTTCGTCCCTTAATTTCAGTCTTCTCGTCTGTGGACTATAGATACAAGTAAACACCAGGCATGACTTCAGACGTTAAATTGTCTATGAACAAGAATAAAAAAAACAAGAATAAAAGCATATTCTTCTTAAGTCATGTCCTTCCCTGTGCCGGGATTAGGGTGCTCCCAATGAAAACGTGTTGCCCAAGTTAATTTGGTTACACTCATTTACCTACAGATGTAAGCGAGTAATAGGGGGTAGGCCTAGCGTTGTGATGAGAGATCTGGTGGATAATTAAGATATTTGCGGATGGGAAACGGTCGATAAATTTACACAGGGACGTTGTATTCAGGATTGTGGTTCTTGTAAGAGCCAGGAATCTTCAAACTCTGGACCCACGGCTTAAAGTATCTCCTGGAGGACTTGTTCCTTGAATTTTTCCATCCTAAAAAATCCATCAACTATGATCGGGTTTGAACCCGCGACTCTCGGAACTAGAAGCAAGGAACATATTCACTAGCCCACCGCTGCCGACAAGAATAGAAACTTGATTACATTTTTAATAAATATAAAACGGTACCCGAGATCTCAGTCGTCCTCAACAAACAGTTTTTTAGGCCTTTCGAAACATAAGTTTCATCTTCTGCTTTCAGTTTGGTACCGACTGTTGCTGGTAATAATTTTGTAACAGAGAGTTCACATTACTGGGTATGTTTTCATTTAACAGGTGTTTGTTTGTTGTTTCCATGATAATTTCTAACTCTTCAAGAACGTTGAGTTTTTATGTATCCTTTTCTGTATACACGATCGATAATACATTGTCTATTGTGCTAAATTGATGTCCTGCTTCTGCTATGTATTTTGAAAAACTTGATTTACCCTCATTATTCACGAAATCTCTAAAATTTTCATTAAATCTTCTAGTGAAGTTTCTAGTAGTTCTTCCAACATAACTTTTGTCACAACTATTTCATTTCAATTTATAAACTCCTTTATTTTTATATACACTGCTCAAAAAAATTAGGGGATATTGTAGAATAACCTATTAAGACTATGTTTTTTTGGAATAGTATTAGATGCAATCACTTTCTATTACTCCAAGATAATGTAAATAAGAGTTTGAAGTTGTTACGTAACCTCGGTACCACACCAGAGGGCAGTGTCAGTACTGTTGATGTGAAAGGGTGGTGTGGGGGTGAATGTTTTGTTGCTGTTTTTAAATCCAGTCCAGTTTTCAGTTAGTGGATGACTTGCCTTAGGGACAGTGATGCCTCGACAACGTGATTTACCTGAACCAATGGCTTGGAGGGCCATAGGAAGGATGGAAGCTGGACGGACACAACAAGAGGTGGCACAAGCCATTGGGGTGTCTCAAAGCGTGATTTCCAGTCTTTGGAATCATTTTCAAAGAACATACTGTTTACAGAAGAGCCGGACAAGGTCGACCAAGGGCAACAACAGCAAGGGATGACCGTTACCTCTTGTTAACAACCCGTCGGAATAGACAGCAGAATGCAACTCAACTGCGAAATACACTTCAAACAGCAACAGGACGCAGGGTGTCAACTCACCCAACTGTCGGTAATTGACTGCATGGAAGTGGTCTCTATGCCCGTAGGTCCATGGTGTGTACCAGGTTAACTCCACAACACTGTAGAGATCGCAGAAACTGGACGGAGGAACATCGTGGGTGGAGGCATGCTGAATGGAGATCAGTTCTTTTTTCTGATAAGTCGCGATTCAACTCGGTATGTGATAGTCGGCGTGTATTCATCTGGAGAGAAAAAGGGACACGAAACAATCCAGCTTTTGTACATGAAAGATCCCCATATGGTGGCGGTGGATTGATGGTGTTGGCAGGAGTCAGTAGTGGTGGACGTATGGACCTCTACATTATCCAAGGTGGTACTTTGACTGCGTAAAGTATAGATATGAGATTCTCCGACCTTTTGCCGTGCCTTATGCTGATGCCATAGGTGATTCTTTTCTTTTTATGGACGATAATACACGACCCCACAGAACTGGCTTGGTGGACGACATGCTGGAAGTGGAGGGTATCGAGCGTATGTAATGGCCAGCTTCCTCCCCGGACTTAAATCCGATTGAGCATGTGTGGGATGCATTAGGCAGGTGCATTGCAGGCAGACCAGCACCTCCCACAACTGTTCCAGAGCTGCACATTGCTCTTATGGAAGAGTGGCCACGTATCCCCCAAGAACTCATTGCTAACCTCATTGCATCAATGCCATACAGGTGTGAGGCAGTGCTGGCCGTTCGAGGAGACCATACACCATACTAAAGAAACATTTTCACCCATGTTAATGTTGCTTTGTTTGTTTGCCATATTCCTAATCAGGATCTCTTTGACATCTGGTGTTGTACAGAGGTTACGTAATGACTTCAAACTCTTGTTGACATTCTTTTGGAGTAATAGAAAGTGATTGCATCTAATACTGTTCCTAAAAACATAGTCTTAATAGGTTATTCTACAATATCCCCTAATTTTTTGAGCAGTGTATGTTCATTTCTTGAGGACGACTGAGATCTCAAGTATTATTTTATGTTTCTTAAAATTGTAACATAGTCAGCTGAAAGTTTCGTAACGCATTTAAAAGAATAAACACTTGATTCCTAAAATAAAAGTTTATTTACATCCATATTCATAAGTTCGTCTGCCTACGACTAGAAATAAGTAAATACAAAACATCCAACGATCAACGCAATAGTCGGATACTGGTTTGGAAGAGTGAATATCATCCCCAAAACATGTCCCGGTCAGAAAAATAACTGGACCGTGGTGTAATTCTTCAGATTTTTAACTCTGTGTCAAGCTGAATAATTTGTTAACACCGTTACTTCATTAGCTTTGGAATTCAAATCTGAATGTGAAAGGGCAGTCATATTTTGCTTTGAAGCTTCTTGTTTCAGGTTTGAAGTTTTTGTTTTTTATCTGAAGGAAGCCATCACTCATTTTAATAGATATCGCGTCGCACCGCTGCAAACTTTGAAAATGAAGCACGATTTGTAACGGAGTGACAGTCTATGTCCTTGATTCTGGATCACTCTTTTACCTATATAGACTTTTTTAATCCTGTATGATATTTGAGAGTTTTAATTTTTTTGTACACTCTACAGGGTGCTCTAAAATTCCCCATACAAACTTCTTGTACTTGTAGAGGGGACTGAGTTGATAATATTTAGAATGGGAAACTATGTCCGGAAACTTAACGTTTCCGTGCTACAGCCATTTGAAAACAAGCATTGCCTGAACGTACGTCATGTGTCTCAACAAGTAGTAGCGCATGTCCAGGGATTCCAACACAGATTTTCAATAAATGTGGGGACAGGTTTTCTGGATGGTCATGTGATTGGACCGTAGATGTTTCTATCCAGACTAACAGGTCCCATCTACTTGATCTTCCTACAACTAGTATTGGGGGTGTTGTTGAATACTGTGGCATTGAATGTCCCTAAAGACATGTGGTTTTAGCATGAGGCGCACCCCCTCAATTTTCACTTCATGTTCGGGAACATCTGGACCGTCGATTACAACAAACATGGATAGGCCAAAGTGGTCCAATTGCATGCCTTCCACGCACCGGATTTGACTCCATTGAACTTTTTCCTCTGGGATCGTATGTAGAGTTTTGTATATGTCACTTGTGTAGAGACACAAGAAGATCTGTGGCACGAGTTGTGGTCGCTGGAGGAGAGATTGCAGATGCACCACGTGTGATAGAGCGCGTTTACCAAAATATCATTCGTATGTACAATGTGTGCAACGAAGTTGCTGGTCGCCACATCGATCCGCACTTATAGTGGATCTGAATGTTAACCATCATTTCAAAAGGACATAAAGAGTTTAACAGTAAACAAAAGTGTTCGTGAAAAATGATTCAGTTTCCATTTTGTTTCTGTGGTTATTAATGAGTTGAATGGTAAAACAAATGGTGTACTGTGTCACGCCTAATAATAAATTACTCGTAAAATGGTCGCGTTAAAAACATGTTTTTCAAACGGTTGTAGCACGGAAGCGGTAAGTTTCCAGACATGGTTTCCTATTCTAAATATTATCAACCTAGTCCCCTCTACAAATCCTAGAAATTTTAAGGGGAATTTTAGAGCACCGTGTTTAAACATGGTTTATTTTAAAATTATATTTCACAACTGTTGTTCATGCTCATATTTTTAATTTTATTTCTGTTAAGTTAGTGACAGCATTGTATAAACCATTAGAACATCAAATTTGTTTCGTGAAAATGTTAGTGATATTATTACTTGACAACTCAGTATAGCAACTCACTAGGCATATATAAGCCCTATCCTGAGCTAATATTTTCCAAACAATCCCTGTATAAATTCATCTCCTTCGACTAATGGTTAATTTTATTTACAAACAATATTGTTGGCATTCCCATTTAGGGATGTTCTTCTATATGTCATACAAGGAGTTTCTATGTTCCTCTTCGATTTTCTCTCTCTCTCTCTCTCTCTCTCCCTCTCTCTCTCTCTGTCTCTCTCTCTCTCTCTCTCTCTCTCTCTCTCTCTATATATGTATATATATATATATATATATATATATATCATATGCCGACAAAAAACAAAATTGCAACTCTTCAAATCAATTTCAACTTTCCATAAAGACCCCGAAAACAAAAGAAATATAATTTTGCCTTCAAAAATCCATTAAATACAAAAATAAAAAAGTGGTTATAAATATACTTCGGAACCGATAACATTGATCAACATGATTTTTGTCTCATGAGTACCAAGAGTTGTACATAATGCAGTTGTTTTATCGTGTTTTCAAATATGTATTCGGAATTTCTCCATCACCCACAGATTTTTTTTATTTCAATTACAATTATTGGATTCAAATAATTATTTTTTTAATAAACGTTTTTTCGTCCATTTGTCCATCTTGGCGCAGTGAGCGATGAGCGCGGGGAACACTTCCATCAGAAGATTTCAGCTATGGAAAAGAATATATCAAGGCAAACGGAATCCTAATATGATGGCCGGTTGTTGTTGGACCATCTAGAGGGATGCTCGAGAGGCGAAATATAGCAGAAAATCGTGATTTCTTACTTTCTAGGCGAGTTCGAATGTTCAAATATTGTGTAGTTACGAATGTAGAAAATATTAAAATGTTTGAAATTATAAATTCCTGTTTCTCGGAAACCTTGTGTGATGGAGAAAAACCGATATCATATTTGAATTCAGGAGAAACAATACTATCAGAATCACATATTTTTCTTTCTGAGACAAAAAAAGTTTATTTTTTGAGCTTAGTGTAATTAATGTTATGAACGCAACTTATCACCAATTTTGCTTTATTTTCAGGAACTTCACTATTATATCACTAATTACTTATTGATAAATAATACAATTACCTATTAATAGCTTACGGTATTGTATTAATATATAAATTAGTTTCCTATTAAGTTATGTGGATATTATAAAATTCAAATGATGTTATTATGCAATACAAACCAAATTAATTATAAATTAATTACTTACTACAAAATGACTGAATATTGTCCGCGGCTTCTCTCTGTTAGAATTTGATAGTATATATTTTTAGACGATTAGTGACACATATTGTAATTTAAACCTATCGATGAAATGGAAACTCAACCAATATATTTCAAACGTTCAACGTTTGATATAAGATAAATATTGTATCCGGAGACTTATTACAAAGTAATTTTTGGACCAAAGAGAGATCAACAGACAGGCGAATGGAGAAGACTACATAACAGTGAGTTGCATAATATTTATGGGAAAGCAGTTATAATAAGAAGACTTAAGAATCTTAGACTTCGACGGGCAGGGCATATGGCACAAATGGGGAATGAAAGATGGATATGGAAACTCTTGTATGAAAACCAGAGGGAATGCACCTAGGTGGCAAGCCAAGAATGAGATGGGAGAATAATATTAACAATGATTGAGGCACGTTGGTTATATCGGGAAATGATTCGAAAATATTAGCACAGGATAGGGATGTATAGAGAGTTTATGTCCACGCGGTCAAGAATCTACGGCTTTGATATTGCCAGTGAGTTAGTTAGCTAAAAAATAAATAGTTACAATTTAAAAACTATACATCCAAAATGGCTAAGTTTAGTAACTTTAAAAAAGGACGTTGGCATGTTTTTGTTAATTTTAGAAGCATCACGCTTGTAAAACTTTTTTACAACTATTTATTTTAGAAACTACAGTAACAGTTACAGCTTCTTGCTGTATGTGTTTGCTAACATAGTAAAAAAAAAAAAAAACTTCGCACGTTCAGTTTTAAAATTGGACCAAAGAGAGGCGAACAGATAGGTGAATAGAGAAGGCTACACAACAGTGAATGCAGGACGACAATTGTTCATTGACTCACATATCCCACATCAAGATCAAAATCTCCAATGAAATGATCCCTGAAATATTTTATAAGAGGATCAACGTACATCGCATGGCCCGCCAGATTATGAGACCTAACACCACCTGATTGTTGGGTGTTTGTCTAGGACAAGTTCTACATGACACCAGTAGGTGATTTGGCAGACTTACATGAATTATCAAATTGCTGTCAAAAATGTAGCAACAATGGTGCTTCAGAACACATGGGTCGAGATTGAATACCGAGTGCACATTTCCCACTAATGGAAGACACATGGAGGTTCATGAAACATAAGGTAAAAATAATTCCCAGTTTTTCCTCCTTGTAGCAGTTTATTTCACCCGTTGATTCGTCTTATTTCCAAAGTTATAACTATTTATTTTATTGTACTTATAAGCGAACACTCTGTATGTTGATGGATAATAGTTTATGATGTTGAAATAGGCTATACGATTCTAGTTTCACCACATTACTGGATCTCCCTGCTTCCCACGACAAAAAATATTTGTCTCTACAAAGTATGACTCGGACATTATGTCCCATGTTCTCTGAGAAACCATTGGATCAGATAATTGAATAAATAATAGTTTCAAAAACTAAAACAACACGCTTTATTAGAAAACTGAACTAAAAAATGAATAATAAATTTAATTTCCTACGCGCTTGGGATACAATTAATGTGGTCAACAAAAAAATCAACTCCAACACATCTAGAATAAAACTAGAGTTATGTACAAAAAATAATAATTTTACCATCAAAAGCGTGGGGTGCTCTGTATCAATTTATATATTTGATAATAAACAGATATTGGTTAAAGTAAAGTCTATAAGAAGAAAACGCAAAAAAAAAACCTAAAAAGCTCCCCACGCTTTTGATGGTAAAGTTATTTGTTTTTTGTAGATATCTCTAGTTTTTTTCTAGATGTGTTGGATATTATTTTTTTGTTGACCACTTTAATTTTATCCTATGCGCATTGGAAATTAAAATGATTTTTTCATTTTTTAGTTCGATTTTCTAATAATGCGTGTTGTTTTAGTTTTTTTGAACTATTATTTATTTTTTATTTTTTAGTTTAATTGATTGCCATAAACCGGAATCCCATGAAAATTTAATTGCTTACGATATTTTTAGGTCTACGCATTAATAAAATTATATATCTTTTAAATTACTATTATGCAATATTATAATATTTTTGAATATTTTAATATATATAGATAGACAGTTACAGTCAATCGTATCCTTCTCCTATGTTTTGGATAAATTACAAAATTGTCATTAATACTTTATAGAATAAGATAAAAATGTAAATATATTTCAATTCGATACTACATATGAGCTAACAGTAATGCTCTTCTAAAAAATCCTCCGGGCCGGATTTTAACCAGCGACCTATGGATTACTGAAATTAAATACCACTACAAAAAACCGCTCTACCAACTAAACTACCAGAGGATATAATCTTAATTTATTACAACGATGGACTAAAAAGTCGATACGTCCGCAACCTATTATACCGATATTTATTTATTTTTTGATGTCCTGATGATCCTGGCCAGGATCTAAGAAACAATTTATGAAATTATTGTATTATCATTGGCCCTTTACAAGTATACAAATTTTCAAGTCGATCCAATGTTTTAAGTGGGTGAAAATAGTGTTGAAAGATTCAGTTACATAGATAGACAGATACAAGTCAAGCTAATATAAAGCGTGTAAAAAGCGATTGTTCGGCAAGAAGATAACCATAAGCGTCTCACAGTCGTATTTCTCACATACCATAGATAAATTGTACGTCCTTTTTACCATGATAGTTAGGTTCTGAGAGAACACAAAAAATAAGATCTGCATTAAATTAAGAAAAGTGTATCGATGTAAAAGAGAGCATTGAGCGCATTGTGTACTGTACAGTACTAAAAAAATGGCAGAGGGAGTCAAAGCAGTGTTGCAGACTGCTTGCGTCCATGGATTCTACAAAAAAATATCAAATTAAGAAATTAATAAACCTACAATTTAGCGTAGTAGAATTTTATTCCGTTCATCTCAATAATACTGGGATAGCGCAATAGATTTTTCAGTTCTCGGTGCTCAGGGCTGTCTACCATCCCAGTCTGAATAAAGAATTAAAGAACTACGGATTAGAGTCCCCATGAGGGAAGAAATTTTCTCATGAAATTTCGGCCAGTATGGAACCGGTGTTCACCCAGCATCGTGAGGCATTTGGGTAGCTACAATAAGTACCGGCTCTAGGTTAAGAAAGCCAGCTATAAAGGCTGGGGGACACGAAATGCTGACCACATGTCACCCCTACACTGGCTGTATGATCGTGTACCTTTGTGATTAACACATGTGCATGTGAGACCAGCAGCCGGCTGGTAGTCCTGTCGCGCCATTGATTTTTTTTCAAGTCCAGTATTTAAAAAGTAAGTTGTATTTTCCTCGGCTTGTTTCATTATTCATGTAATTTTGTATTGTACGTACTGTAGTTTAAGGGGGATGGAAGCTTCTTGTAGGAAAACCTGAGGCAAAACGCCCAGTTAGTAAACCAAGAATGAGGTGGGAGAATACCATTAAGCGTGATATGAGGGAAGTATATTACACAGGGTATGATTTGAAAATATTAGCTCAGGATAGGGATCTACGGAGAGCTTACGTCCGCGGGGCCATGAACCTATGGGTTCGACAGTGTCAATGAGTTAGTTATATACTGTAATTTATATTTTTTACAGTTCTTATACTTCACGCACTGTAAACTGGCAGGTGGGGACTGTAACTTATTTGTCGTTTTATATCCTACATTTCAATCCCTAGTAGGCCCTTCAAAGAAAATGCTGACCCTGTTGTTTGTAACTGTACTGAAATAGTTACTGCCATGTGCTATACGCGTTAATTTTGCTCAGTTGTAAGTTTAGCTTAATTTAGAATAATTTCAAAGTACAAATTCACATTTGAAATATCTCATCAGTAATAACAGTTGAGTCGATACTTTTAATAATAATAAAGGAGAAGTGTGCACAAACCGTGCAAGTACTACGTGCAAAGAATATAGCTGACCTTACTATATGCGGCGATTAATTTCCATCGTTTTTTAGACTTTAGAATATGACACTTCTCAAATTTTTCTGAACAAAAATTACATATGCTCTTGTCGATACTTTTAAGTCAGTAATAGTACCAATTCACCTCTTATTTCCCCAAAGCACAACGACGTCACGGACGCGATGTATACTTCGGGAGAGAATTATTTAATTTATTTTTTTTAATTTCCTTTGCAATCTAGCCTATCGGTTAGAACCGACCATATCAGGATGTCTATCATATCGAGAACACATTACTTTCTAATAAGTTACCGGAGACCATGGGTTCTTTATATTAAAACACTCAGATAAGTTCCCCAAACAACCTGTGAAAGTTAATCGACAGAGTTCTGTTCCACCCTGTATACTTTTAAATATCTACATGACTTTGGGTCGTCGGAAATTTACATTCCCCACTGCGTAATTCCGTTCTATTTATTTTCTATTTTTGTCTCCATTTCTTACCTTTGCACTAACAAATATTTGTTTTGCAAGGAGACGCAAGTAGATAGTAAAAATAAATATTCCAGGGTTGGAATTGCATTATTATTAATTCATGGCACATAGTTGTTTTTAGGATTTTTATCTTTCGATATAATCAATTTGAAACCACATAGGAATACAAATGGTGAAGTAAACAGTACAGTGTGAGATTCTACCTATTTGTCACATCTCCAGATGTGGATAATCGTTTTCTTACCGTTCTAAAAATAGACTTGAAAATATTCTACTATTTGGAAAATACATTTCAGTAGCAGCTGCTCTCGTTTATGTTTTTCATGCGAAATAAAATAATTTAGGACTGTGCGAGTTGAATCAGTAATCATTTGGGATTTGTATTCAGGATTTGATGACCCCATGCCCCCATGATGATGATGATCATAATAATAATAATTATTATTATTATTCTATTTCCATCGTGTCCGCCGCTATGGTCTCGAGGTAGCGTGCTTGCCTTGTCACCCAGCAGGCCCGGGTTCGATCCCCGGTCGGGACAAGTTTCCTGGATCATGGTTTTTTCGGGGTTTTTCCTTACCTGTAAGACAAATGTCAGGAAACGTTGATGCCCAAACGGTCCCCAAATATCATCTGGTCATCATTATGATCAATAACATATTCATTAATATTAGTATTTATGCCTCTCCTGGCGCATCATTACCATCATCATCACCTATCAGAGGCTTATATCATATATCAGGCGTAACTCTGCCTTCCAGGCCCCCCAACCTCAGAAGTGGGTTACAATAACGCCATGTCAGGAGAGAATACCAGAATGTCGAAATCATAAGTGGTGGCATAGAATAAAAAAACTATTTCTATCGCTGTGGTCTTGAGGTAGCATGCTGCCTTGTCACGCATTATTATTATTATTATTATTATTATTATTATTATTATTATTATTATTATTATTTTATATTATTATTATTATTATTATTATTATTATTATTATTATTATTATTATTATTATTATTATTATTATTATTATTATTATTATTATTATTATTATTATTATTATTATTATTATTATTATTATTATTATTATTATTATTATTATTATTAAAATATATATACAGTCAATATGCCCATTTCACCAATAAATGTTTAAAATGGTCAACTAGTTTCTACAGCCAAGCTGTCATTCTCAAGACCAGATATTGACTCAATATCTGGTCTTGAGAATGACAGCTTGGCTGTAGAAACTAGTTGACCATTTTAAACATTTATTGGTGAAATGGGCATATTGACTGTATATATATTTTAATATTATATCACCAAGAAGATCAATTGTGTACTAAATTATTATTATTATTATTATTATTATTATTATATAAGCAATTAAAATGGTATGGGTATGTACGACGAATACAAGAAGAAAGGTTACCTACAAAAACATTGGAATGATGTCCACCTGGAAGGAAGAGGAAAGAAAGGAAGACATCGAAACTCATGGATGCAAGGAATAAGAACTAGAATGAGAACAAGAGGACTAGAGGACATTGAGTAAATGGATAGGGACGAGTGGATAAGGAAAATAAAATGTTAGGGACAGAAATATGTGTAAACATTGAAAATATGTATATATTATTATTTTCAAAATACTGTATATGTAAAAATATCGAAAAAAAATAAGTTATAATGTAAAAAAACTAAGATTTTTTTAGTGATGTTTTATATTAGACGAAGTTATGCATCAACCGGCTAAGCTCCATTGAAAAAATTGATGCCGCCTGTTGCACTGGCTCATTAAGTAAGTGTATACAGTATTAACGCCGAATCGTTATGTATAGCCTTGATATTAAAGGAAAGTGTAAATGTCATCAGTCCTATCAGAGATTCTATGTTTAGCAACAGATAGCATGAAACTAGATCTTGATAAATGCTAATCTAAAATTTTCATCATGCAGCTAAGCATGATTGAGATGCATAACTGTCAAAAAAGGAAAATAACTTAAAATATTCGGTATTGTTCGTTTGGAGCTACAATAAATAGTGAAGACTGACTTAAACGTAAAACGATTTTTTCTCGAAACTTACATAATGGCGCACAGCCGGTTGATGCATAACACCGTCCAATTATCAGTTCAAAAGTTACGTTGAAATTTTATTATAGGGATTCATATTATCGTAATCTCTATTTCATAATATAATTAAATTTAATACAGTAATGTGTACTTCATACACACTACTAGATCACAAAAAATGAAGACATCTTAGAAGAATTACATATGTTGGAAAACAAAATTTCTGATTATAAGTCAAGATGGATGAACATGTTCATCGAATGGAAGATCACAGGATACCCAAACAAATGTTAAGCTATCAACCTGCAGGAAGAAGAAGGAGAAGAAGACGAGGACGTCCACTCAAGACTTTTGGGTGGTGTTTCTCTGGAAGCCGAAACAGGTCAACAAATGACCTAAATTCGTGAATGTACCATGATGATGATGTATACTACAGCGCAATGACAAAAGCAAATGAAATTGACGAACTACTGGATAAGTTACATTCAATAATATGTACGCGATATGACATTAGATACAGCATTAAAACGTCTGTACATAATAACTGTTTAAAAATGAATGCCAGACTTAACGTTTCTTATACGAAAACCAGAGGAGGAAAGGAAAGGAACGCGTAGTTGGTAGACCAGAGAATGCGCTGGGATAATAGACATTAACGTTTTGATTTGCGAAGCGAAGTAGATTATACAAGAGAAGGTTGGAAAACATTAATTCAGGAATGGAGATTGAGATGATGGAGAGCTTATGTCCGCTGGACCATGAACCTACTGGTTCTATAAAGCCAGTGAGTTAGACACTGTTAACAATCTAATGTTTAAAAATTAATGTTTGTTTGTTTGCTTGTTCGTACTTTATTGCGCGGCCATATCGCTGATCCAATTGTGATAGGGCTTTTAGCAAAATGTTCAGGAGATTCTCGGGATGAACATAGGCTATATAAGAGTTGTGACACTCAACTCCTACACCCTTAAAAAATCACCCTTTGTAGCAGAAAACGTGAAAAAATAGCTCTTTGGACGCTTAAATGGCTTACGCTGCCTAAAGCATAACAAATACACAAAATTAATATAGGCCCTACACAAAATTGAATGTCTCAAAAAGCTCTACAAAAAGTCCGCGACAGCATATGTTTATATCTTACGGATAACACACAATAATGATTTTTGTCTTCCATTGACGAAGAAGATCAAGACAAGTACGTAGTAGATTCATGTGCAAGCATAGCAGCACATGGCGGGTATTATTTTATGGATAACTCACAATAATGAATTTTGTCTTTTAGGTTATTTATGCCAAGAAGGTCGGGATAAGTAGATTCCCGGGCAACACCGGGTAATCAGCACGGGGAATCTTAAAATAATTACGATATAATTTTATAAGTTTTTTCATTATACTTAGTCGACTATCAATAAAAAGTACATTAATTTTCGTCTTTCAGCTCATTTATGCAAGAAGCTCGGGATAAGTTGATTCCCGGAAAACGCAGGGTAAACAGCACGGGGTATCTAAAAATAATTACGATATAAATGTTTGCTACTACTTATTTAACTAAACATAAATCACATTGATTTTCGTATTTGAGCTCATTTATGTCAGGGAGATTGGGATAAGTAGATTCCCAGGTAATGCCGGGTAATCGGCACGGGGTATACAAAATATAAATTTATAGGCCCAATCATTTTTCCATTCACATATTCATCTAAATATAAAAGCACATTAATTTTCATTTATTTAGGCGTAGGGTTTCTCTTCGTTTTATCTCGTAGACAAAACAAATATTAGATTACTTACTTACTTACTCACTGGCACTATCGAATCCGTAGGTTCATGGCCGCACGGACATAAGCTCTCCATATGTCCCTATCCTGAGCTAATTCTTTCCAATCATTCCCTGTATAATCTACTTCCCTCAAATCATAGTTAATGTTGTTCTCCCACCTCATTCTTGGTCTACCAACTGGGCGTTTTCCCTCTGGCTTTCCTACAAGAAGCTTCCATGCACGTCTTTCATTCCCCATAGTGCAACATGTCCTGCCCATCGCAGTCTACGAGACTTAACTGTTCTTATTATATCTGGCTTCCTATAAAGACCATGTAGTTCATTGTTATGTAGTCTTCTCCATTCACCTGTCTGTTCATCTCTCTTTGGTCCAAAAATTTTTTCCTAAGAACTTTATTGGATTGGATTTTTAATTGCATAATTCATTTAATCACTATTCTTGTTTTCATATTTAATAAAGAAAACCGTCAGCGGTGCAGGAACTGCGTAAACTAAGAGAACTGCTCAATAAGTCAAATTTAAGATTCGACTCTGGTAGTTTACGGTATATATTTTTCTTTTCATACCGTTTGTTGCGAGAAAATAAATGTGGCGGTCGCTAGAGGATTTTTAAATTTTGGATTTCAGGTAAACTCCCATTGGTAAAGTTCGGATTTCGCTGAATTTTTATAATACATTTTTTATTTTATTTCAACATCATTATACCGATTATTCGTTGAGTAAAATCAAACATTGCGGCTGCTGGAGTGATTTATAAATGTTTCACTTAATTTAATCCCACCCCTAATGGCCTGATTCCTCTAGTTAACGAATTCTGCTCAGTTTTCTTAGTTGAATGCTAAATGTCGTGTTCGGTTTCGGAAAAATGAATTGCGGCCGCTAGGACGTTTGCATGCACTCGCCACTCATACACCGTACACACACATATATACACACACTATACATATAGCATTTATGGGGAGAAAAATTCCATAATAATTCCTCGATAGTGACATGTGGGAACGTTGGAATCAGTTGCCAGAGGCCAACATTCAATACCAGACGCGGGAGAGAGAAAAAAAAAGCGGATACCACAATCCGTTTTGAGACTCATAGTGGCCAACTGAGGAAATTGACTGTGAAAAGATGTGAGCCAACAATTGACTATTACAAAGACTATTTAACTCATGCCCCAAATCAGAGTCAATGACCAATCACGTTTCAATGATTTCTTATTTACAACCAATCACAGTCATCTTTCACCTAAAATTTACCAACTAAAGTTTATCATAATAAAGAAAGCACTTCCTTTTTAACATTCTGAATAGGTCATAGCATTATTTTGCAGTGACTGACTCCCTAAGAAATACGGCTACCAGATTGTATATATAGTGCATGAATGTCAACACGTAGCGCATGCGAGAGTTAATATAAAAAAATTTGTAGCAATTGATTATACCACCAAAAAAAAAAAAAGAAACCACTGTTTGCACTTTCTTAAATGTATTTTTTCCCAGGTAATAATTCCAGAAAATATAATTGTCATATTTACATCATAGGACATCCAGAAATTAATTAATACAGTTTGATGTGTTTCATTTTTTCTCCACTAGAGTGCATTCTTACAATATTGCGTTCCTTTGGCAATAAATAGTATGGTCTGGTTGCAGTGATAAACAAAAAAAGCAGATGAAGCGTACCTATCGTTTCTCACTTGTTTTCAAATATCGCCGTTTACATTAAATATATAAATATTTTGAAATAACTATAGTTAAATAATGATTTGTGAGTAAACAGCTTAATTTTATTTGTTAAATAGTCCCAACAAATGCCACTCTTGATTTCCAAATTCTCTAGATAAATTGGAAATCACTCGTGGCATTACTTATGATAAATACGAACTAGATAGTATAACTGTCACAGTACTGATGATCGGGGTAAGAGGTACTACACCAGGATTCTTAGCTAAATTTTGGAATTCCTTAGATTTGGACAGTGCGTATCTTCCTAAAATTGCCATCGCTGCCATTAGAGGATCAATTTCAATTTTAAGAAACTATCTTTACATAATTTCTACTTTATAGTATGTATACTTCAATTAAAATTTGAAATTTTTAAATGTATTTACAAAAGGTATTTCATCAATTTCGAAAATTAATTGCCTCTATCACTTTGTCCTTGAGGCAATTCTCTAATGAGAAAGATGTATATAATAAAATATATTTAATATATATATATATAGTTAAAGAAATAGTGGAGATTGCTGAATTTGCAGTGAAAGATCTGCTCTTGGACAGAATACTATGTATGTATGTATATGTGTGTGTGTGTATATATATATATATATATCATCATCAACAACAAGGATTAAGCCCAATGGCCTGTTCCGATCTCATTAGAGGTCGAATGGGTCCTTCCATCTCTTCAATGGTCTTCCCAACAATCTACTCCGTTTTGTTTTATAATTATACATTCTTCTTTGTATGCGCTGTTCATTCATTTGTAATATACGTGCTGAAGGTAAGTATTTTTATAGTATTTTATTCTTTCACAGAGATTAAATATATTAACTTCTGTTCTTATATCTACGTTTTTCTTTTCATCGGTCCTATGGTATCCTGCTATTGCTCTCAACATCTTCTTTTCTGCAGCCTCTATTTGTTTACTATCTGCCTTTGTTAATGTGTGTGTATATATATATATATATATATATATATATATACATGTCACGCAGGCCTGACATCAAGTGCCGATTGTCTAGAAAAAGTGGGAGCCTTAACCTCCAACTACCCCAAGTGCCTCCTATGGCCTATAATGGGATAACTTTCCCTTTTATATATATATATATATATATATATATTTCTAAGGGTGTATCATAATTAATAGTGCAAACTGAAACGATTCAATGAATACGATAAAAGAAGCAAATAAGTTCTAGTAGATATGGATTAGAATTTTAGAACATGGGTTTTATCTATTATTTAAACTGCATAAAGAATTGTTTAGAAATGGAATTGGCAAATAAGTCATATACGAGATAATTTAAAATTAAAAATTTACAAGCCGTCACTGAAATCATTAAGAAGTTACTTCCTATTTAGTAGAATTAATTTTAAATGTAGACTTTTCGTTTAATTACCATTCCATGTTGCCTCAAAATTCGCTTAAACCTTAACTTACGAAGGAATACTATTATTATTTTACATGTTACAGACCTACAGTAATACTGTACACTC
The DNA here is from genome assembly GCA_030220185.1 of Diploptera punctata. Lineage (NCBI taxonomy): Eukaryota > Metazoa > Arthropoda > Insecta > Blattodea > Blaberidae > Diploptera > Diploptera punctata. The sequence goes on along the minus strand of JASPKZ010009829.1, from coordinate 703,385 downwards.
GCACCTATTAAAAGTGATGTTCAAAGTGTCGGCCTTACGTCCGGTTGCAATATAGGACTCTCTTTTCCGTGAGTTTCGATATGTATATAACGCAGGAGTCAGTGATTGGGAACTCATGTTCACTGGAACTTTTTTCTTTTATTACTGTAACCTTTCAACAGTACTGGAAGTAAATATCAGTAAAACCAAATATATGGTCACACGTAGAAATACATTATATAATGGAAATGGACAGCTAATGACAAATGAGGGAAATTTTGAGGAATTGGCTGAATTCAAATACCTAGGAACAATAATCACAAATAGGAATGAGATGCACAAAGAAATTAAACATAGGCTCAATTCTGGAAATGCATGCTATTATGCATTGCAGAGACTCTTGATGTCCCAACTCCTTTCAAAAAACGTTAAGCTGAAAATATATAAAACTATTGTTCTACCAGTTATATTATATGGATGAGAAACATGGATTCTTACTTTAAGGGAGGAAAGGAGATTACGAGTAAATGAGAATAAAGTTCTTAGGAAAATTTTTGGACCAAAGAGAGATGAACAGACAGGTGAATGGAGAAGACCACATAACAATGAACTACATGGTCTTTATAGGAAGCCAGATATAATAAGAACAGTTAAGTCCCGTAGACTGCAATGGGCAGGACATGTTTCGCGTATGGGGAATGAAAGACGTGCATGGAAACTTCTTGTAGGAAAGCCAGAAGGAAAACGCCCAGTTGGTAGACCAAGAATGAGGTGGGAGAACAACATTAACTATGATTTGAGGGAAGTAGATTATACAGGGAATGATTGGAAAGCATTAGCTCAGGATAGGGATGTATGGAGAGCTTATGTCCGTGCGGCCATGAACCTACGGGTTCGATAGTGCCAGTGAGTAAGTAAGTAAGTAACCTTTCAACAGTTTCAGGTTTCGCTATTAGTTTTGACACACCATATATATATATATATATATATATGACAAGATAAGAAAAGTAAATGCCTGGACGGGATTTGAACCCCGACCTCTGAGTTGATATCTCAGTTCGCTACCACTTACGCTACCAGGCGAATCCAGAACAAGCATTTATTTTTCTTATATATATATTCTCTATTATTACCAGATGTAGCGGGAACTCGGTCTCCACTGCCACCTAGTAGCTACTATAACAAGTAAGCAAATTAAAGAGAAAAAATATATATACTCTATATTTTTGCGGATATAAGTATGATAAAAAACGCTTCTTGAGTTTTACACGTCATGGAATCAAGGTTGCCCTCTGGTCACTGATTCCGACGTTTCGACACTATCCTATATGCCATTATCAAGGAATCAGTGGCCAGAGGCCAATCTTGAATCCAATACACGGAAAACCCAAGAAACATTTCTTAACCATATATTTTTTTTGTCTTGTGCATTTTCGGCGTTTAGTAAAAGGGATCATTTAAAAAAAAATATTTTCATGTGTACCTTGGATGCTACACTCCTTCGGAATTCCCCAATATTAATAATAATAATAATAATAATAATATTATTATTATTATTATTATTATTATTATTATTATTATTATTAATAGCATATTTACACAAGAATCCTAAAGGAATAGTTCAGTAGGTGTCTTACATAAAATAAATAAAGATCTGGTGATTTCTCGAAAGAACTCTATTTATCTAGATAATGCAGGCTTCTTCAAAAAGTGCTATATAATGGCATGAAAAATGAAATTATTTAACTTTGGCAGAGAATAGTTGCATCAATTTTAATGCTCTGATTTATTGCATTACCTAATATTTCAGAATACTACGTTAAATTTTATAACGGCATATTTAGAAATATAATAGATAATGAATTTTCTTTATAATTTCTAAACACACGTGTTACTTTAAACAAATGCTATACAGGCTAATGTATTAAATTTATTATATTAACGTTTTTTTCCATGTTATTAACTTAGTTAAACCTTTCCCGTTGTAAGTACATTTTAGATGCCACACGCACCTGGGCCTTACAATGGCACGACCTGTCGGGAGAGGGATTTTAAACGGTGGATCACATGCATGTGCCTTTGGACCACACAAGGACATGGAGGGTCTCCGGGAATGAGTGATGGACACAATATCAGAGTCTCCTCCGAGACAATACAACATTAAGATGTAACAAACCATTCACACTAAAAATAGGGAATGTTGTAATGATGATTAGGATGGTCAGGTGATGTTCGGATTCCGTTTCAGCCTTAAGGTTTCCTAGAATTTGTCTTACAGTTGAGGAAAATCTGCAAAAAAATATCACCCAGGAAACTATTTCCGACCGGGAATCAAACCCGGGGCCCGCTGCGTACGAGACTATAATTCTACCCTTAGACCACAACTGTGGAAAGTATCCTAAATATAAAAATATTCTCATTCAAATTGCTAATATTTCTAGGAATTGGTCATATAACAATGCGAATTTTGAAAGTGGTTTCTACAGAAGCGAGGATATGATTAAAAACCGAGCTATAGCGAAATTCTGTAAAACACTTTACAAACGTGAGTTGTACATTATTTTTTGCACGATGGTGTTTTGAAAATAATAATTAATAGTTAAATAATAACATACTTGTTCAAAATATTTACGTTCGTTATAAATAACTGACCAACGTTAACAATGTGGCCAATGTTTATATAGTAAATACCGAAAATAATTTAGTTGAGACTACAGGAGGCCGTGACATGAATCTGTGATAAAATGGCGGCAAATACGAATTTATTGTTTTATATTGTTTCAAATAAAGATCAGTACTTTTAAAATGCAGTGATTTGTTTCGTGCAATGTATATTAACATTACCTTCTTCTTCTTGTTCTTCCTCACTTCCTGGTTTAGGCAAGAGTTGCCTGTTCAGTCTTCACTAATAGATCTAAGACCATCTCTTCCGAGGACGTCCGACATCTCTTCTTCCTCTTGGATAATAATGGAAGATTTTATTTGGTAATCTTCTTTCTTCCATTCTTTTTACATGTTCTTTCCACTGTATCTTGTTGTTAAATATCTTTTCTTTTATGGAGTAGATCTGCAGTTCTTCACGGATATCCTCGTTTCTTATCTGGTCCATTCTAGTGCAGCCTTTTACTCTTCATAAAAATTTCATCTCGGCTGCTTGGATTTTACTTTCTTGTTTGGTAGTGGTAATCCAAGATTCACTCCCATACAAAAGGACAGGGACAGCCATTGTTTTATAAAATTTTAATTTTGTTTGTTTATGGGCTTTATTATATTAGCATTACCTTTTGGATATATTTTTGTACATACATTGTCTTACACGTGAGGAAAAACCCCGAAAGAAAACCTCACCCACGAACCTGCCCCGACCGGGAATCGAACCCGGGTCCGCTGCGAGACAAGGCAGCACGCAACCTCGAAACCACAGCGGTGGACCAATAGTAATAACAACAATAATAATAATAACAATAATAACAACAACAATAATAATAACAACAATAATAACAATAATAATAATAACAACAATAATAACAATAACAACAATAACTATAATAATAATTACAATAATAATAATAACTTTATTTACATACAGAATTTTAATTTTTACACATCTTTCTGTGCCTAAAGTTTTATGTTTCCGCCCGGCTTTAAATCTTTACTCTTTTTAGCATTTTATGTTTTTTTTGTGACGAACAGGGAGCTGGACTGATGCATCTATCCGCAACCTGGAGGACCAGGTGATTTTTGGTCAAGGTTTTCTTCCCCTAGCTTTTATCAAACCAATGACGAACTGCAAGGCAGCAGTATCTGTACCCTAGATAAGGGGTCCTCACAGGGTACTATCAGCCATGCGTACTGAACCCTGTTTTTTTTACGAGGTTGATACTCCTCCCCCTCGTCTTTACTGACCTGGCTTGGGACATGTTTTGGCTGGTTTATAATAATAATAATAATAATAATAATAATAATAATAATAATAATAATAATAATAATAATAATAATAATAATAATAATAACAATAACAATAACAATAATAACAATAACAATAATAATAACAACAATAATAATAGCTTCATTTTACTAGACTTCATTTTACTACCATTCAGCCAGGTTAAAAATGTGCAAAAAGTATTAATAGATCTAAATTACAATAAACAAAAATATTGGACTGTATATCTACAATATAATTATTATTTACAATATATTTCGATTTAATCCAGATAAAACAAATTAAATATAAAATGTACAAGATAGAAAATGAGAAAAATACTATTAATGGCACATGTTTCGAGATTTTAATAACCGATTATTGATTTATCCATAAGTTTCCCACATTCAACAGATACATAATTGATTTATATGTTCTAATATTAAATTACAACGTAGTTTTCTTGTGTCAATAAAGATTTGCTAATAACTGCTTATCATTCCTAACTATTTACGTCACATTGTCAATTAACATTGCATTGTTTCCTTAAGATAGAATGAGTAAAAAGAACTGATAAGAAGTAATCAGGACCGCATGCCAAAAATTAACTAATATGTGATGATAATTTATGAGAAGTAACGTAACAATGTTTCAGTGTGAGATTAATGACGTAATAAGTGTGAGAGTTCGGAAGTTTCCACTCTTAAGACAACAATGTTAGAATACTTTTAATGTCTATATTTCTTATCACGTAACGCATTAGAAATGTAGACAAGGTACAGGACAGTTCAAGATCTGTGATACCAGTACTGCTTCAAGGTATTTAACTTAAATGTTCATTGCAGGTTTTTCCAGTCTAATTCTAAACAAATTTAATGACTTGAACAAAATAAATAGGTATATTCATACGATATACAAATAATTTCTATATCCTGTGACACTATTTTATAAACTATTTAAGTCATGCCCCAAATAGGAGTCAATGACCAATCACGTTTCAATGATTTTTATTTACAACCAATCACAGTCTTTTCACCTCGATTTTATAAGTTTAATTTTATCACTTTAAAATCAAGCTTTTGCTTTTCTAACATTGTGAATAGGTCACAGCATTATTTTGCAGTGACTGCATGTGGCTACCAGATTGTATATATAGTGCACGGATATAAGCACAAAGTGATTGCGGGATATAATATAAACTATTTGTAGCAACTGATTATACCAAACCACTGTTTGCACTTTTTTTAACGTATTATTTCTGAGGAAATAAGGTGGCAGAAAAAAATATAATTGACATATATACATCATAGGACATCAGAAATTAATTAATACTTATAATATTGGTTATACATTTCTCCACTAGGGTGCATTCTTACAATATTGCGATCCTTTGGCAATAAATAATATGATCTGGTTGCAGTGATGAACAGATGAAGCGTAACAATTGTTTCTCATTTGTCTTCAAACATCATCGTTAACATTATTATTTTTTTTTTCCAAATGCCCCAGGTTTATCTTTCGACATCCCTGGTTTCTCTCCTGTCATGGCGTACTTGTAACCCACTTCTGAGGTTGGGGCGCCTGGAAGGCGGGGTTACGTTGCTCCGATGATATTATGGGTGATGATGATGATAATGATGCGCCAGGAGAGTCCCTAATCCTAAGCTTAGCCTAAGATGAATATGAATGATGATGATTGCGATGGCCATATGATTTCGGGGACCGTTTGGGCCTTAAAGTTTTCCTGACATTTGTATTACAGGTGAGGAAAAACTCCGATAAAAACCTCACCCAGAAAAACTGTCCCGACCGGGGATCGAACCCGGACCCGCTGCGTGACAAGGTAGCACGCTACCTCGAGACCACAGCGGTGGACACATTAAATATATAAATATTTTAAAATAGCTATAATTAAATAATGGTTTGTGAGTAAACAGCTTAATTTTATTCGTTAAATAGTCCTAACAAATGCCACGAGTGATTTCCAAATTATCGATAAATTCACAACTCACGAAGTGTGGAACGAATTTATCTAGAGAATTTGAAAATCACTCGTGGCATTACTTATGAGGAAACGATTGAGCCTGTTCCTCCAAGTTCCGCGCCGTAGGCGAGTGATTAAGACAGGATGCCTTGGCACAGAGCTACGAGACTTGCGCTGGTTCAAATCCCCATGGAAGAAAACATTTTCTCATGGAATTTCGGCCAGTATGGGACCGGTGCCCACCCTGCCTCGTAGGGCATTTAGTAGCTACAATAAGTAGCGGCTCCAGGTTGAGAAAACCAGCTATAAAGTCTAGGACCCGAAATTATGACTATATGTCACCCCTACACTTACTGTATGATCGTCTACCTCTGTGATTAACACGTGTGGATGTGAGGACAGTATCCGGCTGGTAGGCGAAGGACCTTCCAGGCCTGTTGCGTAACGGAGCTTAGTTTTATGTTCCTATAAATCAGGGGTGTAGAATTGCACGTGACCTTGAGTGCATGCCGTACTATCCATCACATTAACCTGCTTGGTTTGTGGATGATTTGCGAACTAATACCGTGTCATCCCGCGTACATTCGCTTCACGTCAGTCTGCGGCGTCGAGGAGTGCAAGCTGTTATCTAAGTAACTTGGATAATTGCTTCATTTGCTATTTGTTCCTGACTGTACATGGATAGTACCTGTCAATGCGATGCAGCAACAGTGCTGCTATAACGTGAGGTAAACGTTACGCTGTGCCATATAATATACCATCACTCTCTATTTGTTCAGTTGATATGTTCTGAATGTAAACATATAGTGGTAGACACTGTCACTTCCTTTTAATATTACAAATAAATATATGAATGTATTAGTTACTTGTATTGACATAGAAATAACTATAATGTGATATTCCAATTATAATCATAAGTACATGGACTCTTACTTTAAGGGCCAGCAGCCGGCTGGTAAAAGGGCAACCGCTGAAAAGTGGAAAGACCCTCAATCGGATCGGTATGTTTTTAACCTGGCTGAGTGGTAGTAAAAATGAAGTCAAGTAAAATGAAGCTATTATTATTGTTGTTATTATTATTGTTATTATTATTATTGTTATTGTTGCTGTTATTGTTATTATTGTTGTTATTATTATTATTATCATCATCATCATTATTATTATTCTTAATAATATGTACAAAATAACAATATAAAAGAGAGATGAACAGACAGGTGAATGGAGAAGACTACATAACAATGAACTAATGGTCTCTAAAGAAAGCCAGATATAATAAGAACAGTTAAGTCTCGTAGACTGCGATGGGCAGGACATGTTGAACGTATGGGGAATGAAAGACTTGCATGGAAGCTTCTTGTAGGAAAGCCAGAGGGAAAACGCCTAGTTGGTAGACCAAGAATGAGGTGGGAGAATAACATTAACTATGATTTGAGGGAGTCCCGTGCCGTAGCCGAGCGGTTAAGGTAGGAAGCCTTGGCGCAGAGCTACGGGACTTGCGCTGGTTCGAGTCTCCATGGGGGAAGAAATTTTCTCATGGTATTTCGGCCAATATGGGACCGGTGCCCACCCAGCGTCGTGAGGTAATTGGGTAGCTACAATAAGTAGCGGCTCCAGGTTCAGGAACCAGCTATAACGGCTGGGGGACTCGACATGCTAAGCACATGTCACCCCTACACTGGCTGTTGATCATCTACCTCTGTGATTGACACATGTGGATGTGAAGGGCCAGCAGCCGGCTGGTAAAAGGGCAACCGCTGAAAAGTGGAAAGACCCTCAATCGGATGATTTGAGGAAGTAGATTATGCAGGGAATGATTGGAAAGGATTAGCTCACGATAGGGCTGTATGGAGAGCTTATGTTCGCGCGGCCATGAACCTACGGGTTCGATAGTGCCAGTGAGTAAGTAAGTAAAACTAAAATTAATACAAATCGAATGATATTGATCCTAATGAAAAAGTAATTTCTATAAATAGTTTTATTTTTAACTTATTTTTACTTCTTATTCTAAGCGTTGTTAAAACATGTCGACACTTAACATTTCTTGCGATCTACTTTGTCATCAAATTGGGGCCTTATGTAGAAGTAATACAATTATACAGTTTTTAACAAATTCGCCTTCTGCAAATGGCTTCGACGTTTCATCTAATATAAGATATAGTTAATAAGTTTACGGATCCGTAGACTTTCATTATATATATATATATTTATTAAGTTTTATTTTAGGGGGTTGAATTTAAATTAGAATACATTAAAGCTTTAATTTTAATTGATTGAAAATTATATAGCTAGCGTGGACTACAGTTTGCCGATTAACAATTTTTTTTAATACTTCAAAGCTTTTATGTTTATGTTCGAGGAGTATCACCGTCCAATAGCCTACAAGAAAATCTCTCTTGTCACTCTATACTGAATGTGGGCAATTTCGGAGTACTCATATAGATAAGCTACGCCACTGAATGTTTATTGTTTACGTGCAGCACATCGAACACTGCCATCTGTCTCTAGTCAAGGTAAGTCACTGAACGTGAAGCAGGAGAGCTTCGATTATCGCAGCGCTGCAATCATGGAGGCCTGCTCTAAATCAATTCTTATCAATCAACTAATTTGAAAAGCTTAATATTACATAACTATTTATACTATCAATTTTAAAATACAATTGTGATTAATTAGACTATTTAACTCATGCCCCAAATGGGAGTCAATGATCAATCACGTTTCAATGATTTCTGTTTTACAACCAATCAGAGTCGTGTTTCACGAAATATTTATCAGTGTTAAATTTACCATATTAAAGAAAGCTCCTCCTTTTTAATATTCTGAAGAGGTCTGACCATTATTTTGCAGTGACTGATTCACAAAGAAATACGGCTACCAGATTGTATATATAGTGCATAGATGTCAACACATAGCGATTGCAGGAGTTAATATAAAAACATTTGTAGCAATTTATTATACCACCAAAATAAGAAACCACTGTTTTCAATTTCTTAAATGTATTTTTTCCCAGGTAATAATCCAGAAAAATATAATTGTCATATTTACATCATATACGACATCAGAAATGAATTAATATACAGTTTGATGTTGTTTCATTTTTTCTTTTCCACTAGAGAGCATTCTTACAATATTGCGTTCCTTTGGCAATAAATAGTATGATCTCCTTGCAGTGATAAACAAAAGAAGCAATTGAAGCGTACCAATCGTTTCTCATTAGTTTTGAAACATCGCCGTTTACATTAAATATATAAATATTTTAAAATAACTATAGTTAAACGATGATTTGTGAGTAAACAGCTTAATTTTATTCGTTAAATAATCCTAACAAATGCCACTCCTGATTTCCAAATTCTCTAGATAAATTCACGACTCACTTTGTGAGTCGTGAATTTATCGATGATTTGAAAATAACTCGTGGCATTACTTATGAATATTTATCTCATAGAACGATAATTTGTCCTCTTCCTGTTGTTAAAATTGTCTCTTCCTGTTCGTAATGAGAGATATCTCCGCAAATTAACTTCTTTGACAAGGATATCGATTTAACAGTACGATCGATATGGTACAGCAAGAAATGTCAAAAGAAAACAACTTCAAAAATTACCAGAAAAAAGTTAATTTTGTTGCTAAAAATATTAAATGTTGTATAATGAATCTGCATTATTGTTAATAGTTATTTCTCATAGAATCGTATGTTATTGATTTTTCTCAAACCCAAAGAGATTTAACAGTAAAGATATGCTATTTATAACTATACAGCCGGCTTAGAAAACGCCCGGAAGTAAGATCGGAGTACACAATCTCACATTTGGTAAATATTAAACATTTTTAATAATAATAATAATAATAATAATAATAATAATAATAATACTTTATTTATTATGGCAGAGTTAAGGCCATAAGGCCCTCTCGTCCACTCAACCAGCACAAATACAAATAAATATTCGACAATTATAGATATACACTGTACTAATTATAAACAGTTAAAGATACAATAAATGTAGCAATGTAAATGTCATGTACAAACAACATTTCATAGGGTAATAACAATAATGATACGATAATAATAATAATAGTAATAATAATAATAATAATATAAATATGATACATTATACGGGAAACACCAATTAATATATATATATCTTACACTGGATAATAATGAAGTCGAGTTTAGAGCAAATATAAATTTAGATTTCTTTTAAAAGATGCCAATGTCCGGCAGCCCCTTATTTCTTGTGGTAGGGTATATGACATGGAGTGATGTGATGTCCTATGTTGCGGTATATTAAGTAAGAGACTATGTTGTGATCTTGTGTTTAAGTTATAGTTTGAGGATAGATACTGGAAACGGGATGATAAATAATTGGGAATCGAGGTATGTAGGATCTTAAATAGGAGAATTAGACAGTGCGATTTTCTTCTCTCTTTTAGATGTAGCCATGCCAATTCGTGGAATAATGGAGAAATGTGATCGTATTTTCGAACATTAAATATGAATCTGATACACATATTATGGACACGCTGCAGTTTGTCCGACAATCCGTCACTTATGTCAGTTAGTAGAACGTCACAGTAGTCAAAATGCGGCATCACTAAAGTTTGGATTAAAATTCTTTTAAGAGTTGTAGGAAGAAAATGTTTAAGTCGCTTTAGGGAATGCATTATGGAGAAGATCCTTTTAGATGTTTGTTTTACTTGCTCATGCCATTTTAAATTAGAATCTAAGTAAAATCCCAAGTTTTTAACGACGTCGGTATAAGGAATTTGTTCATTATCTAATATGACAGCCGGCATATTGCCATTGTTTATGAGGTGTAATAGCCTTGGATGTCCGATAATTATTGCTTGCGTTTTGTTTACATTTAGTTTCAGCCCATATTGTCTGGACCATAAAGATATATGCCTGAGGTCAGTGTTTACTTTGTCAATATATTCATTAATTTCGTCAGGCCTAAAGTGTGTGTAAATCTGTAGGTCGTCGGCGTAAAGATGATGCTTGCAGTTTTGTAGTTTCTTGGTCACGTCATTAATATAAATCGAGAAGAGAAGAGGAGCGAGGACGCCGCCTTGAGGTACCCCTTTCCTCACCATATTATATTTTTTTTTTAATTCTGATGTACTATTCGCTAAATAGTCACTCGAAATCCAACGCGAGGTAGAGGTTTTCATTAAACAAAATCACTCGCGACTTTGTCGCTGGTGATTTTTTCAGAAAAAAACACAATCACTTGTTAGATTACTGTTGATAATTGATGTTCAAATATAATATTACAAAACTGAAGTTGTATTTTATTAAAAGTGTAATGGGCTGGTACAATATTATTACCTGCTTTATTAGAGAATAACAAAATAGAGTTATTGCAAGAAAATGTTTCATTTGTTACATAAACCTCGTTGCTGACCACATGTCACACCTATACTGGCTGGATGATCGTCCACTTCACATTTGGATGTGAGGCCAGCAGCCTGATGGAGGTAAGGACCTTCTAGGTCTGTCACGCCATGGAGAAGGAGGTCATAAACCAGCTGGTGTATACGTGTTTATATAATCAAATTAGGGCCTACGTATTAATTTAAGGCAGCGCTTATTTTCTTGAAGGATCTTTTAAATAGTATAAACCGTATTGTTATTCTTACAATTTAAATAATATATTAGGTACAAAGAATATATGAGGCCATGAGAACAAAAGTGATATAAGTGACATTTTTTGCCAAAATGAGATAAATGCATAAAATTGTAGCCATTTGGTTCTTTTACCTCGTGCCATAGAGATACAAGTACTTTCCATCACCTGCTGCCATCTAGAGAGGAATATGTTAACTACATAAACCAGAAATGAGCTTTGCTTCAGGTTCATACTGATAAGTAACAAGATGGCTGACGTCAAAGAGAGCAATGATAATGCTGCTACTTTTTTTCGAAGTGAACAGCAGTTTAAGACCACACTGAATTCAGACATGCCTTTTCAACATCTTGATCTTCGTCGTAATGCAGCAGGACGGCCTCTACAATTCCCCAACACGCTAACAACGCTGCGTGAAGGAGAGGTACCATTGAAAACAGAAAAAAATTAAAGATCTGCTTACCCTGCTCGATTTCATTCCACCAGTACACCAAGGCTTTTATCTTAACCTCAAAGCTTCTGCTTCTAACATCACTAACTCAGGAAGAGGTAGCGGAAGAGGACATGCACGAGGTCGAGGGCGTGGACGAGGACGAGGACATGGGGTTCGAGGGAACGGACATGGGAACTGTGATAATATTGTTCCTGGAGAAGAATACTCAGATTCAGAGGAAATAAGTGATGAAAATTATTAATCCTATCAGTGTTTATAGAGCCAGAACTCTCATATTTATTATTTTACTGTTGGCAGACTTAGGCCTACGTATTTCTGAGACACTCATCTTGAACTTGATACAGATTTATACTTATTTGTAATGTATGTAACAATTTAACAAATGTATTCAGGATCACATTTATTAATTGCATTTAAAAGTTACATTAGCACTAGGCTATAATGTACATCATATTGCAAATACATGCCTATTCAGAGTCATACTGATACAAGTGCCATTGATAACAATAATATCAGGACCATACTGGTACAAGTGATGTTTGATTTAGGCTGTAATGGATAAATTACATGCGTTATGTACCATATGTTCATTATAGGAAGTATTTTATAGGTTGCACTTGAAAATAATAAAAGTTGTTTGATAAGGAAATTCAGTGAATTATTATTCTATTATAAACTTTCAAGTACTAATATCTCAAAACTTGATTTATGCTACTTAGATCACTATGGTTCTCATGGCATCATATTTAAGTATAAAGTTAAATCTATCTATCTTCGGGTTTTTACAGCTGCTGCCGTCTTCCCGTGCCAAACCTCCAAAGCCTACAATCTTGGGCATCTTCAATGCTTAGCCCTCTCGCTTGCATTAATGTCTTCATATTTTCCTTCCATGTTTAATTTGGTCTCCCTCTTTTTTTCTTTCTGGTCACATGCCATTGATATAGTTGCTATGGCCATCGCTCATCTTCCATTCTTAAAACATGTCGTAACCACTTTAATTCCTTCTCCTCAATTCTTTCAATTATGCTTTCTTCTGCTTCCATTATGTTTCTAATTTCCTTACTTGTGACATGTTCTAATTTTGACTTTCTGGCATTTCTGCGTAAATAATCTATTTCTAGAGCTATTAGTCTATTCTTGTAGTACTTATTGATTGTCCATACCTCACTTCCATACATTGCAACAGATTTCACCAATGTTTTACCAATAAAGTTAAATTAATTAGTTAAATAACTGACCCACTAACACAATTTAATCTGAAGGTTCATGGGCGCATGCGCATCAAATCACCGTACATCTCATCACAAGCTAACATCTTCCAAGTATCACCTTATAATTATTAATTAAACTTTCTCAAATAATTGCTAATTTTATTCTCCCATCTCATTCATGGCAGACTTATTGGAAGCTTTCCTTCCGGTTTTTCTAAAAGTTTCCATTCTACACTTTCATTCCTAATTCGTTCCACATGCTCTGCACCTTATCTGTTCTTAATGATCTGCTTTCCATGTAGTAGTCGCCCGTCTGTTTGTCTTTGATTGGTCCAAAAAGTAGCCTGAGAATGTTATTCTGGAATACTCATATATTTTTCTACCTTTAATTGAGAGACGGTGTTTTGTGTCCGTTTAATTTGTGTCTTATATAGTTATATTTTTAATTTTTTATAGAAGACCCATTATTGAGACTGTATTGGATAACTGAATAAGCCACTGATGAAGCTAAGGGAAATTGTTCAACTAAGAGAGGGATTATATTGTTTATAATTAATATTAATAACGTGGGAAATAAAATTGTATATAACGATGCGAGGTACGGAAGTTGTTTTTACAGAACCGAGGAAAATGTTTAATAACCGAGGTGATAGCGAGGTTTTCACTTCCGACATTCTGTAAAACACTTCACAAACGTGCGTTGTATATTATTATTTGCGCTATGGTGTTTTCAAAATAATAATTAATAATAAAATAATAACATCCTTGTTGGAAATATTTGCGTTCATTACAAACAATTGACTAACGTTAAGAGTGTGGGCAATTTTTATTAGTTGAAACAACAGGAAGCCGTGACAGCAATTAGTGATAAAATGGCGGCAAGTACGTATTTATTGTTTTATATTGTTTCAAATAAAGTTTAGTTGATTTAAAATGCAGTGATTTGTTTCGTATAATCATATTAACACTACCTTTTGGATATTGTTTGTATATGCATTGCATGTGGTGTAAATAGGGGGCAGTGGTTTTACTTTCCACACGTGTTTGTAATATGTAATATTGTAGTATAGTTATTCTATTACAGTATAGTTATTTAGGTTGGCAACCCTGAAATGTAAGAAGTTGAACTTTCAATCATGATCGCCATTGCTGTAGGTACGACAAAACGCACTATCGCGCAAGAAATATATTAGGCCAGACACATTTGTAAATAATTTATTTACACAGAAAGTAATGTTAATATATTTATCTTCGTCTAGATGAACATTATCTCATATAACAACTCACTGACTCTATCTAATCCATAGGTTCAGGGCCGCGTGGACATGATCTCTCCACACATCCCTATCTTGAGCTAATGTTTTCCAATCATCCACTGTATAATCTACTTCCCTCAAATCATAGATAATGTTATTCTCCCACCTTATTCTTGGTCTACCAACTGAGCGTTTTCCCTCTCGTTTTCCTACAAGAAACATCCATGCACCTCTTTCATGCCCCATACGTGCCACATATCCTGCCCATCGCAGTCTACGAGACTTAGCTTTTCTTATTATATCTGGATTTCCCTCCGGTTTTCCTAAAATATTCAATTCTACACTTTCATCCCTAATTCGTTTCACATGCTCTGCACCTTATCTGTTCTTAATAATCTGCTTCCATATTAAGGAGACATTCCTCAAACTATATAAGATATAATATTTGAGAAAAAACTAAAAACATAAATAATAACGGGCATTAAATGTATATATTAAATTACAGTATGACGTATTTCACGTAATGATTTATCACACATAGGGTATACGTGGTGAATTGGGATTTTTTATTTACAATGTGTTAATATTGAAATTAAGGTGTTTAATATAAAAATTAATGTCTGTTTGTATGTATATTTGTTTGTTCGTACTTTATGCACGGCCATACCGTTGATCCGATTGTGATGGGTTTTTTTGCAAAATGTTCAGGAGATTCCCGGGATGAACATAGCTATAAGAGAGTTGTGATACTCAACTCCTACACCCTTAAAAATCACCCTTTGTAGTGGAAAACATGAAAAAAGTAGCTCTTTGGACGCTTAAATGGCTTACGCTGCCTAAACCATAAGAAATACACAAAATTAATGTACACAGAATTTAATATCTCAAAAAGCTCTACAAAAAAGTCCGCGACAGCATATGTTTATCTCTTACGGATAACTCTCAAAAACCATTTTTGTCTTTCATTGATACCAATAGTCCCTTATCTCTTACGGATAACTCACAATAACCATTTTTGTCTTTCATTGATACCAAGAGTCTCGCGTCGTAGCCGAGTGGTTAAGGCAAGAAGTCTTGGCGCAAAACTACGAGACTTACGCTGGTTCGAGTCTCTAAGGAGGAAGAAATGTTTCTCATGGAATGTCGGCCAGTATGGGACCGGTGCACAGTGGGTCAGAAATGAAATCTAGCTGAAAAAAAAGCTGTTTTGACTCACCCTTATCAATTTACCTTTTTTTTTTCCACTCTAATATAATTGATATATGACGGTTCTTAACTTATCTGCAAATGAGGGTACAATTCTAATGTTCGACTGTGTGACGTCATCATTCACACTTCTTGAGCCACAACAGAAGGCTGTAAGAGGTTTTCTTGCGAACTTATTTAATAATATCTAATTATGTCCTAATTGTTTTATTTTATGGTAAAAAAAGTAACATATTTTTATCGTCCGCCCATGACATGAGAATTAAACGTTCGGGCAGGACAACGTCTGCCGGGTACGCTAGTATTAAATATTTTTTTGGAAATGAAAAGAGCATTGTGAATCTACAGCAGAAAACAGATATCTTCTTCTTGTTCTTTCATAATCATAATTTGTAGGATTTTCATCCTGTTTATTTCCAATGGATGTTCATTCACCGTCTATCCATCTCTTGGTCGGCCTTACTCTTGTTCTTCTCCCGTCCATTGATCTATCTTCTTTAGTTCTTTTTTCAAGTCTGTTGTCTTCCATCCTTTCTATATGGCCCTTCCAATATTTTCGTCTATCTATAATAAATTTGGTTACGTCTTGAATATGACATTTGTCCCTAATTTCTGTGTTGTGTATTTTATCAAATAACGTTTTCCCCTGAATAGTTCTTAAGATTTTCATTTCACACGTGCTTATTATTTGTTTATTTTATGTTGTATCAGCCGTAGTTTCTGCTATATATACGGTAACCACTCGAACTATCGTTTTGCATATGCGGGTTATGTTTTTTATTGACATGTTTGTTGCGCCAAATTAAATCTTTCATGTATCCTATATCAGCTTGTTTCTTTATTTTTTCTTAAATTTTTAGCGTTTGTTATTAAATTCATAGTCTTAATAAAATGAGACCAAAAGAAATAAAATCACATCCAAAAATATACCTAAATAATTAAATTCTGATTCTTGTTCTATAATTTTTCTTTCCACTTCCAATTTTTATCTTACTGGTTCTTTTATATTGTTAACCATTTTTTTCTTATTCGTATTAATTTCCATATTGTATTTTCTGGCATTTATATTAAATTGATGTAAATATATTTGTAATTTATCTACAGATTCTGAAAGGGGAACGACATCATCTGTGAAAATATCAAGTGAAATCTAGTGTTTACCATTTTATAACCCTAAATCAGATATCAATTCAAAATAATAATTAGAGTTATTGATCTGATCTAATGGTATATTATTAATTACTGTTTTGCATCTTATGAATGGTTTGTTCATTTGGAAATCAGGGCTTTGTTTTAACCCTTGTAATACAAAATAATATTTGGTACTATTTAATTTATTAGTCGAAAAAAATTATAAGATCATATATTTATTATCACTAAACCCCATGTCATCTCTTCAATCAAAATATCCTTTTTGTAACTTTTCTGTATTATATATATGTAAGCAATTTCAAAGGATCAACTTTTATAAGATTCATGATGTGTTCCGTTGAGGTATTATTCAAAATTAATATAAAATTATGGAATATTCACCTGAAAGGTCCGTCTCCTCAACTTAATTAATCATTTAACGCTACAGGAGACGGACCTTTCAGGTGAATATTCCATAATTTTATATTAATTTCAAAGGAGTAAAAATAAGAATTATTATGAAATTAGGAAGATGGTATTGCGAAATAAAGAACAGATACTATGAAATTGGCAATAATTGCATTTATTATTAAAATGCTAAACTATTAAAAAAATAGAAATAAAATTGAAGTCAAATTAAAGTCCATTCTATGCCAGGAGTGCACCTGGGAATGTTTCAGCAGAGAACAAGGGTCTATTAGCGTCATGTTACTAACATAATAATACTAATTTCCGTTAATAAATTTGCTGTATATTAACTCATTTTTATGTCCTCATACTACATAATATTATATACCCATTTTATTTAGTTAGGTGAGAAAGTTGGAAAGTTAGTGTATACCAGATTAACTACAGTTTATTGAATAATCTGGCGCCCCATAAAAACAAGGTTGAACCATTATTCATGTAAGCTGTATTTTCCATTATACATAAAGCGATTTTATATTAAAACTATCTAATACCCGGCGTGCGCTTATACGCCTACATAAATGATTATTAATGTGATTTTGTGTTTAGTTGAATAAGTGGAAAGAAAAATAGGCCTATTTATAAATTTATATTTTTTAGATACACCGTGCTGATTACCCTGCGTTGCCCGGGAATCTACTTATCCCGATCTTGTTGGCATAAATGAGCTCAAATACGAAAATTAATGTGTTTTATGTTTAGTTATATAGGTGATGGAAAAAATGTATATCGTAATTATTTTTAGATACCCCGTGCTCTTTACCCGGCGTTGTTCGGGAATCTACTCATTCAGAACTTCTTGGCATAAATGAGCTAAAAGACAAAAAATAATGTACTACTTATGATTAGTTGAATAAGTAAAATGAAAAATAATTATAAATGTATATCGTAATTATTTTAAGATTCCCGTGCGGATTGCCGTGTTGCCCGGGAATCTACTTATCTCGATCTTCTTGGCATAAATGAGCTAAAAAACAAAATTCGTTATTGTGAGTTATCCGTAAAAGAATACCCGTCATGTGTTGCTATGCTTGCACAGGATTCTACGTACTTGTCTCCATCTTCTTGGCATCCAAGAAAGACAAAAATGGTTATTGTGAGTTATCCGCAAGAGATAAACATTTGCTGTCGTGGACGTTTTTGTAGATCGTTTTGAGATATTCAATTCTGTGTACATTAATTTTGTGTATTTGTTATGGTTTACGCAGAGTAAGCCATTAAAGGTCCAGAGAGCTACTTTTTCACATTTTCCACTACAAAGGGCGATTTGTAAGGGTGTAGGAGTTGAGTATCATAACTCTCTTATAACCTATGTTTGTCCCGAAAATCTCCTGAACATTTTACAAAAATGTCCCATCAGAATCGGATCAACGGTATGGCCGCGAATAAAGTACGAACAAACAAACAAACCAACCAATAAGCAAACAAACATTCGTTTTTATATATTAGATTACCTCGAACTCACATTCAGTTCCAAGAGATTTCTCATACCTTTCGGTAAATTGGTATTAAAATGGGTAAATGTTTATACAAAACATGGATCTTACGTTGTTCTTCCTGATTTAAAAGTTTTGCTATATATAAATCTATATCCAACACACATATTTCCCTCAGGTAATTATACACATACTGCAACAAAAATGTATCCGGGTTTGGGTATTTTTATTTCAATTTACGTAACACTCATTCGGGGAGGCCTCCTGTGTCTTTGTGTGGTCAAAACATTATCTAGTGGCATCTATAATTCGAGAAGTTAAAGAAGACGAATATCTACGTCACATTAAAATGGAATAGAACATTTTAATAAATATGTTACGTTATATTGATGAGGACATTTTCATCATAATCAGCTTTAAATATCTCGTGTTTACATAATATCCTCATGTCCAACTCAGGGTCGGGTTGAGGGATGAGATGAGATTAAGCCCCTCTATAGAGATCTGTGAATGACAAGGGTGTCGGCGGAACACACCATCACTGGAACATATTAATGAAATGAAACTAAATGGATGAGATGAGCATGATGGAATGAAATTGTGGCAGAGGAAAGCGGGAGAAAACCCCGAGAAAAACCTGCCCAAGCTCCGTTTCGTTCACCACGAAACCCACATGGAATCACCGAGACTCGATATCGGAACCCCAGCAACGGTGAGAGGCGAGCGTCTAACAGCTTGCGCCAAGAAGCCGCCATCATTATCACTTAGTTTAACTTGGTTTAACTTTTATTGCCATTAGGGCTGGAAATTTCCGTGTTGCACTTCTTGTAACTACCTTAGAGAATAACAACTGGACTATTATTGACCAAGATTTACCGGATAACGCTTACTGTAATATCATTCCAGAGAAGTAACAACCAAGACAGTTTCATTCTGTAAGTAAGTGCGTGTACAAGCAGAATGTAACAAAATGTAGTATATTAGGTGGATAGTATTGTATTTAATATATATCATTAGCGTACCGGTAGTAATTTAAATCTGGATGTGAAAGTGCTGAAACATTTTGATCATATGTCTATTATTTGAGACTTGAAGTTATTTTATGTGTTGTAAATCGGCGACACAGAGAGTAAGGAAGGCATAGTTGGATATTTAGGTCCTGAACAAATGAAATCGACCCCGGCTGTGTTTTAATCAGCAATCCTCGGAAGTGGAGGTGAGTATGATAGTTCACCAAAAGTGACCGCTTCGTGTATTTCTCTTATCTGAACATCCATGACATATGGTCAAATTTAAAATTTCGCATGAAATATACAAGGTATTCAAAATAAATGCAACTTTAATAATAATAATAATAATAATAATAATAATAATGATAATAATGATAATAATAATAATAATGATAATAATAATAATAATAATAATAATAATAATAATAATAATAATAATAATAATAATAATGTGTTATTTATTCTGGCAGAGTTAAGGCCGTAAGGCCTTCTCTTCCACTCAACCAACACAAATACAAATCAATATTTGACTAATATAGATATACACTATAATAATTATAAACAGTAAAGATACATTAAATGTAGCAATGTAAATTTCATGTACAAACAACATTTTATACGATAATAACAACAATAATACTTACAATAATAATAATAATAATAATATAACAATAATATAATAATGATAATTATAATAATATTATAAATATGATAAATTACACGAGAAACACCAATTAATATATACACTTTATACTGGGTAATAATGAAGTCGCCAAATATTTAAAAAAATGTAATTTAATCATCAATGATATTGAAGCCAGGAACATTCAAATTTCTTAAAGGTTGAATTTGATTCATAAATAATTTCCCAAAATGAAGGTTTTCTCATAGCGTTTATTTCTGCTTTAGTGACACTTTACATTTGTGGAATAAAAGCTCTTATGCAAGGGATTATAAAAATTTCAGAAGGGCACAAGTATACCGTATTCCTAATAACAAACTATTTTTATTAATAACAGAAAATAGCTGACAAAATTACTAAACAATTATATTACACTTATAGACGATTTATGTAATTCATAACACTCATTCAAACCATAAGATAATATTTCTGTTTTACAATGTATAGTATATAATATTGTTATAGTAAGCTTCAACCCTAACATACCTTTGTAGCGAAATAGGGTTTTAAATTTTTTTGGAGATTAAATAATAATAATAATAATAATAATAATAATAATAATAATAATAACAATAATAATAATATATTACACGCTTTTTACACTTCACCAAATTGTTATTACTTTTTATAATTACTACATATAAAAACCGGAGTACTCTTGCCCTACACGAATATTTGTATTTTTGTACATGGCATAAATTGTGAGCATGCCTTAGCGTATTTTGTTTGAAGACCGCGGCTTTGATTCTCTATGTTGTCAGAATTTTAAACTGTCTAAATGTACTGGAGGTGCCAATGATCTGGAATTGACTCAACCTCTAACAGAAAGGCTGACAATCCGGCTGATATCTCGTGCCACTTTTCTAGATGGGAGCATAAAACTTACTACACGTTGAACTCCTAGTATCACTTTACCTTTTTAAAAGATATACAATTATTTTATTAAATAAACTATATACAAAATATACGGTTAAGTGATGTAAATGTGATATTATAAGTCTCTTTTAGAGTTTTGTGAATTATACAAACACCTGTATTAATGATTTGTACAATACATCACATAAGCGTCATGGGCTAGTGGTCAGCGGTCCTACTACTGTTTATGAGATCCCGGGTTCGATTCCCGGTCAAACCAAAGGAATGTTTCCTTAAAGGGAATTATTCCTGTGGTTACCCCTGGTCTAGAATTTAGGTTAAGTTTAGGTTAAGAACTCTCTTGGCGCTTCATTATCATTTATTATCCATCATATCATCGGGGTAACGTAACTCCGCCTTCTAGGCGCCCCAAATTCAGAAGTCGGTTACAATTACGCGAATGCCAGGAAAGAACACCAGAAATGTCGAAATGACGACCTACGGCAATTAAATAAGAAATGTATAGGCCTATCACACTATAAACGGCCGCGGTGGTCTAGTGGTTATGCTCTTTGCCTCTTGTCCCGAGGGTCGCAGGTTCAAACCCGGCCGGGGTCGATGGATTTTTTTAAGGATGGAAAAATCCAAGGAGAAAGTCCTCCAGGAGGGATTTGAAGCCATGGGTCCCGAATCAGAAGATTTTCAGGCTCGTAAAAGATCCTTAAGCCTGAATGAAAAGGCATCTAAGCAAAATGTACTAAATTTTCCCGTTCTAGGACTATCTTGGTTTCCTAGATGTCAGTATGAGGCGAAGCGCTGACCACGGACCACTCAAATGACATCTATACGAAAACAAGTATAACTAAATTAGCATGGTTCAAATTCTTCCCTGTAGGGGGAGAGCACCTAAATATCTGTTAAGGGAAAACATGAGCTTACAAGAAGAAGAATATCACACTATAGACATATATGCAAGATTTCAATATCCTGTAACATTAGCATTGAATATGTATTAATAAATATTTATTTTTATAAACTATCTCAAAGTTAAACAACCATTTCCAAACCCAGATAAATGGAAATAAATTGCAGTCTTAATTAATGTAGTGCCTAATTTTATTTCTTCACATCACTGATAAGAATTCTTATAAAATCCGAATTCATGGCACGGCCCTCTAGAGAACCAAGATCAATGGAATTCGTTGTTATAACATTTAAGGCGTCAAAATATCTAATATATAAAAATGAATGCTTGTTTGTACTTTATATGCGGCCACGCCGTTGATTCGATTGTGGTGGGGCTTTTTGAAAAATGTTCAGGAGATTTCCGGGATGAAAATAGACTATAAGAGATTTGCGATACTCAACTCCTACACCCTTAAAAATCCGCTTTGTAGTGGAAAACGTGAAAAAGTTTGCTCTTGGGACGCTTAAATGCTTATGCTGCTAAACCATAACAAATACATAAAATTAATGTACACAGGATTGAATATCTCAAAAAGCTCTACAAAAAAGTAAGCGACAGTATATGTTTATCTCTTACGGATAACTCACAATAACCATTTTTGTCTTTCATTGATGCGAAGAAGATCGAGACAAGTACGTAGATTCCTGTGCAAGCAGAGCAAGCACATGGCGGGTAATTCTTTTACGGATAACTCAGAATAATACATTTGATTTTTAGCTCATTTGTGCCAAGAAGATAAATATAAGTAGATTCCCGGGTAACACTGGTAATCAGCACGGGGAATGTTAAAATAATTACGATATACATTTATAATTATTTTTCATTTTACTTAATCAACTAATCATAAGTAGTACATTAATTTTTGTTTTTCAGCTCATTTATGCCAAGAAGATCGGGATGAGTAGATTCCCGGACAACGTCGGATAAATAGTACGGAATATCTAAAAATAATTACGATGTAAATTTTTCCCCCTACTTATTTAACTAAACATAAAACACATTAATTTTCGTATTTCAGCTCATTTATGTCATAGAGATCGGGATAAGTAGATTCCCGGGCAACACCGGGTAATCAGCACGGGTATCTAAAAAATATGAATTTATAATTATTTTTCCTTTTACTTATTCAACTAAACATAGAAGCACATTAATTTTTATTTATTTAGGCGTAGCAGCACACGCCGTGTATTAGTTAGTTATTAGTACATTAAAGTTATCATTCCACCCTTTACAGTTCCTAAATGAGCTAATATTACAGATTGTGGTTAGCGTAATATAATGCCTTGACCTTAATTTGTTTTGTTAACAGAATTCAGCCACCTCTCTCTTAAAGTACAGTACCTCCGGTGTAGTTATGAAACTTCGTGAAGCTATTCTATGGCACAACCGGGAATCAATCTCGTGACTCCCTCTGATACTATTCAGACAAACATATCAATAAACAACAGACAACCATTCGAATCAAGTGAGGAATTAAATTACAAAATTATCTTAGTTATATTTTAAAAACTTCTGTATATCCGAAAAAAATTAATAAATTAAATAATTTATGATAATAATACTAATAATAACCAACATTTCCATTAGTTTAAATATTGTATAACCGTAACATTAGTTTTTTATATCTCTTTTTTTTCTCATATGCATTAGACAGGGACAGTCTACCAACAATTTAATTTATCTTGCTTTAATACATTTTATTATTAGTTTTAGTCTGAATGTTTAACTATCATTAACTGGTTGTATATAGATCGTAATATAAATATATTATTTATTGATCAAATCTTGACTTGGTATTTAATGTTAGAGTTATTGCGATTGTTATATTCTGTTGAATATATGTTTGTCCTGGTAAATGGAAGAGAAAGCCACATGGTCTTAACTCCACCAGGCTAAATAAAAAATAAACTAAATAAATATTTTATTAAAATTCTAGCTCATAAAACTTGAATAGTGGAAACCTTATGATGGTGAGTTATATTGATACTTACTGGAAATCTGGCGTAATAAGAATAACAATTTTATTGCAGCCAAATAACCATGATTAAAGGAAGGATACATTTAAATTTACATTTTTGCATATTCACCTATGTCCTTGTTATTTTTGTGGATAGCTCAATGTGATAACGATTACATCTTTCACATTGCATACATTCATAGTTTATATTTGGTTCATGGAATGTTGTGTTCTTGCATATCAGGTGGTGGAATCCGTGGACTGCCAACTTAGTGATGACGCATCTCATTTCCTTTGTCCATGTACGGTCTACCATGGCCCCGGTGCTGTAGAATTCTGGTTGTATTTCTCCTCTTTTCCTATTCAGTGTTGCTAGCAGCTTCTACGGTGTGCTACTGTTGGCTAGGAAAATGCTTGTGCTGAGGTCGTCAATGAGGAACAAATTGCCATGAGCGAAATGGGAATTAAAGAGTTCCCGAAAATTTCGTATAAATGACGGAGAGAAAGCACACAGTTAGGCAAAGAATGAGGTGAGAGAAACAGCATTATTCATAATATAAGGGACAAGAATTGTATAGGAATTGAATGGAAAATAATATTAGCACAGCAGAGCAAGGATGAATACAGAGCTACGTCTGGGCGGCCATTGACATCAGCATTCGATAGTGCCAATTACATAAGTCATAAAATGAAATTTCTACTTATATTTTTCATCATTCATTATGTAGAAGCTAATAATTAAAAAAAAAGAAGACCAACATAGGATCGGAAATATTTCGAAAGATCCTACTTCAGCTACAGAATATCAAGATACTCTTTACATTAGAAATAACGTGAAAACTTCCTTTAAAAAAAACAAAATACAGAATCAAGTTTAGAAAGCCCTCTTAACTCATTGATTCATTCATTAATACGAATAAAATGAATCAAATTACCCGACAAGAAAAATTCTTTTTACTCAGAAACATCCTCTACATCTCAAAGTTTAGTTTTGCGCAGAACATAGCAGAAAAATTAACTTTGACCAAAAAAATTCTGCGAGGACACTGAAGTCAGGGAAAAAAATTTCTTCCATATAATGCAAAGTAAATTTATTTAAAAGAGAACATAGTTTATTTTAATTTACTCGGCAAAAATACAAGGTAGCTAGACAATTTTCTAGTATTCAACATTTTATTTATTCGGGATTTTCTACAATGTTGTATTTTTCCTCAACAGAACAAAGTTAAACGCTCCCCTCTCACCACTTGGCTCGAGAATCGGTCACTTCATGTGGAATTCGTAGTAGACGAAACGGATGTTGGGCAGATTTTTCTAGGGGTTTCTCCCATTCTCTCCTACTACAAATTTCATTCTACCACTTCTTCATATTCATTTCATCCATGTCGTTCATCCACCCCTGTGACGGTGCATCAGGCGTGATGGGTCGGTACGCTTGTCATTCATTCAAGACATCTAAAATATAATGACTTCATCTATCTCATCTACCGACCCGATCCTTAGTAGAAAACGTATTCAGAAAATGATTATATATTATATTATTACAAAGTTAAAAATAGTAAATCAGATGTGCGCAATTTTATCTTCCTTCCCTCTTGTTCCCTATACAACGCATCTGTATATTGTAGACCTTTCGATACCATACATATTCTTACTTTTTTTTATCCAGTTTCCATTTGGTATCTTTCCTGTTCCTCGCATCTGCTAATCATCGAGTCATTGCCTTCGACAGTCTTTCGTTTTCAATTCCAGTTACACGAACAACCCATTACAATATTTTCTCTTGTATTACTTTCACACAATTTTCTATATTCAATCAACGTCTAACTTTTAATCCTATATTTTTATTTCCTTCACCTTCTATCCCATGTTCTAATGAAGTTTAATATTCTACGGCTCTCAATTTTCAACTTTGAGTTGATTTATCCTACACTTTCTGCCCCAATAAATCGTTACAAATTCTTTTATAATTTATTTTATTTGTTTTACCTAAAATATGGCTTAAATACGTTAAGCTTACTGAGGTATGGGGTTTTGTTTTTTTTTCATGTAAAGTAGGCTATGATTTACAGAAAGAGATTCATTTATTCCATATATTCAATTCAGTAAGTTGTATTTCTTTTGATAGAACATGGACTTCACAACAGACACTTACGAGAACTTCACAACAGACACTTACGATGAGAAGAAACTGTTCTTCGGATGGCTCGACTTCGTATTTTTTCTACTTATGCTGGCATTTTCCACACTTATTGGAATATATTTTGGATTTTGGGGGAAAAAGGAAGATTCTGCCAAAGAATATTTACATGGTGGAAAAACAATGAACACATTGCCAGTGGCAGTATCTCTGGTATCAAGGTAAGTGTCATATGATGTTACTCATTATAAAGATATAATTTTGCAGGAGTTATAAAAGTATATTTTTATACTTATATATATAAATATGTGTGTGTACATAATATTTACAACAAAAAACCATGATATGAAAATATCACATAACGTAATATGGTATTTCTAATATTTCAAATGCCGTTAACACATCCATAATTAATTAAAATGGGTATTTAATATGGAAAGCTAAAAATGAAACTGAAGAATCCTAAGCCTGAAGAAAGAAAATGCTTAAAGGAAGATTGTGTGTATAAATAATTATATAATTAGAAAGGAAGAATAAATGAAAGCAAATTTTCTTTATGTAGAATATAAAGGTATGATAATGTTTAAAAATCCTGTAATTATAGTTGAGAATAAGGATTTCAATTTAATTATTCTTCTATATTTATACAATATTATATTCTATAATGATTGTTCATCTTTGTCCTATTTAAATAATATTTTAAAAATCGCTACTCTTCCAACTATTTTCAAAACGTGTGTAAGAAATTTCATCTACATGTCAGAGACTCGGAAACAATGTTTCTTATTCAAACGTTCATTGATTTTACTAAATAAATGGAAAAACATTGAATGCAGACACGAGTATTTTTTTTACATGCACGCAGTTCACTATAAATTAAATTTTAGGCCTTTCAATAATTATTATATTTGAAAGATATTCAAATAGTTAATTTTGTTAACCTCGTATTGAAGAGTATCCGCAAAAACCATACATGTACTACTAATTTTGGGAGAAGTGTAAAATAAAATGTTAAAAGAACCGAAGCTAAGAAAAATATTTTCGAAATGTTTCAGCTATCTAGGGTCTAGACATAAATAAACATTTTAAAAATAGCATAAAAATAAGCAATCTCTGGATCCTATCCATATGCAAATTAATGGAATGCTATGTATCATTATTTAACATTTTTAAATTAACCGTCTAAAAAATTACATTTGAAAATCTATGTATTCTTAGTTCCTTCTGAAGCGTTTTTATCTGAACTGGAAAATATTATCTTAAAGAATTTTCTTTTAGGTCAAAATAATTATTTGTGTCTAATATATATTTGTTATTTCAGCACTATTTCCGGTATAACAATAATGGGAGCGCCTACAGAAATCTACAGGTTCGGAACTTTGTACTGGCTGGTAATTGTTTGTGCTGTTACCATGGGAATTTGTATTAATTACTTCTACCTGCCTGTTTTTTATGAACTTCAACTTACATCTACATACGAGGTTCGTAAATAGTAAAATTCACTGAATTGTAAGGAACGTCTCACAAAACAATGGAATAACAAATTAAAATTTAAAAAGAAATCTCAGGCCTTCAATACCGGAATCACTTTTAATAAATAATGAAAATATGCACATGAATTCCTCACTTTTATAGGATTCGTTCTACATAATTCATTAGAATTAAATAATAAATCTTCACTTTCTTATAATTGATGTACGAGGGCGGATCGGAAAGTAACGGACAATAATTTTTTTCTGCCTTGGTATTGCAGCTAGAATGTTGAAATTTCACAGAGATATAGTTTGAAGTTTTCACTATAGATGGTAGTTTTTTCTCAGGTGCACCTCTTGCGAGAGAAGCTTGAACTATGCAACAAAGATGGCGCGCATGCTACAGTCGTCCACAGGGCGGATCGGAAAGTAACGCACAATATTTTTTTTTTAAAAAGTTTAATAGTAAAAAAAAGGAAAAAAATCACAAATGAACTTACATCTTTTACCTACTTTTCGACATAGTCACCAACTTTCTCAACACAATTTTCCCATCGTGTTACCAGTTTCAATATGCCCTGTTCGTAGAAGTCCATTTGGTTGGAGTGTAGCCATCTGCGCACTGCTGATTTCACTTCCACATCTGTCTCAAAGCGTTTGCCGGCCAGGAATCACTATGGCGAATCACTAAGGTTCACGCGTCCCTCTTGGAAGAATGTGCACCACCTGGAGACATTGCTACGGTCCATACAATCATCCCCATACACGCCACGCATGTCCCTGTGAATTTCACTGGGTTTATGCCCTTTGGCCCACAAAAATCGAACAACACTTCTCTGTTCCTCACAGGTGGACGACTGTAGCATGCGCGCCATCTTTGTTGCATAGTTCAAGCTTCTCTCGCAAGAGGTGCACCTGAGAAAAAAATACCATCTGTAGTGAAAACTTCAAACTATATCTCTGTGAAATTTCAACATTCTAGCTGCAATACCAAGGCAGAAAAAATTATTGTGCGTTACTTTCCAATCCGCCCTCGTACATTTAAATTACACACGATTTCCTTTACTGTAATTATAATATATTTAAAAGTACATTCTAATTAATAACAAATTGAAAAGTAATTCGATACCATTTCTTTATTACAAATTAACAAAATTATTTGGAGAGCAATTTTGCTAACTAAGCAATTGAAATGAGGTGTGGAGAGTAAAACATGATACAGAAATTGTACAAATAATTTGATGCGAAAATATTGTGATATATGAAACGTCTTTATGTAACGGTTGGCTTATTTAGAGAGAATGAAGGACAACAGGATACCCGTAGGTCTACTACATGACAATATTACAGGAGTTAAAAGAATAGGGAGACCGACAAAGAGGTGGCTGCAGGATGTAGAACAGGACTTGAAAAAACTACGAATAAGAAGATGGAGAATATTGGCACAACAAAGAGAGGAATGGAAAAAGATTGTGAAGAAGGCCAAAGTTCGTCAAGGGCCGTAGAGCTGAAGAGCAAGTATCTCCAAGCAATTGAAGTCACTAATGACTACTGATCGACTGTTAAAATAAAGAGAATTTATCGAATTAGCAAAGAAAATATTTAACAAGAAGGTACATTTATTTACAAATAAATATCTAACTATAGAGAAGAGGAAACAATTTTTTAAATCGTATGATTAAAGTGTATTCCTGAAAAAGTTTAGTCCTGCAAAAATTGATTGGACAACAGAAATGTGATTATGGTAAGTATTATCAACGATAATTTGCAGAAAAAGAAAATAAACCACCAAATAATAAATAAGATAGAAGAAGGGATTAATAAATATTGAAAATAAATAGTATAAAATATTATTTTTGACCATATACTCTGCACAATTCTTCCTTAAAGGAAATTTTGAAATCAAAAGTTTAGGGACAAAATAGAAATAAATCCAAGACATATACTACAGAAATATTATAGAATGCCAAACCTATACTTACTTACTTACTCACTGGCACTATCGAACCCGTAGGTTCATGGCCGCGCGGACATAAGCTCTCCATACATCCCTATCCTGAGCTAATGCTTTCCAATCATTCCCTGTATAATCTACTTCCCTCAAATCAAAGTTAATGTTGTTCTCCCACCTCATTCTTGGTCTACCAACTGGGCGTTTTCCCTTTGGCTTTCCTACAAGAAGCTTCCATGCACGTCTTTCATT
Source organism: Diploptera punctata (assembly GCA_030220185.1). Classification (NCBI taxonomy): domain Eukaryota; kingdom Metazoa; phylum Arthropoda; class Insecta; order Blattodea; family Blaberidae; genus Diploptera; species Diploptera punctata. The sequence continues at coordinate 673,428 of JASPKZ010009829.1, read as the reverse complement.
CCCCATACGTGCAACATGTCCTGCCCATCGCAGTCTACGAGACTTAACTGTTCTTATTATATCTGGCTTCCTATAAAGACCATGTAGTTCATTGTTATGTAGTCTTCTCCATTCACCTGTCTGTTCATCTCTCTTTGGTCCAAAAATTTTCCTAAGAACTTTATTCTCAAATACTCGTAATCTCCTTTCCTCCCTTAAAGTAAGAGTCCATGTTTCGCACCATATAATATAACTGGTAGAATAATAGTTTTATATATTTCAGTTTAACGTTTTTTGAAAGGAGTTGGGACATCAAAAGTCTCTGCAATGCATAATAGCAAGCATTTCCAGAATTGAGCCTATGTTTAATTTCTTTGTGCGTCTCATTCCTATTTGTGATTATTGTTCCTAGGTATTTGAATTCAGCCACTTCCTCAAAATTTCCCTCATTTGTCATTAGCTGTCCATTTCCATTATATACTGAATTTCTACCTGTGACCATATATTTAGTTTACTGATATTTACTTCCAGTCCTAATTTCTTAGTGTTACTCAATAGTGTGTGCGTGTTGGCCTTTAGTATCTCCTCGCTATCGGCAATAGTACTACATCATCAGCATAAACTACAGCTTATTAATACCATTCAGTTGTAAGCCTTCCTCATTCTCTAAAGATTTAATGGCATGCTCTAGTACAAAATTAAATAGTAGAGGAGATAGTGCATCTCCTTGCTTCAACCCATTCTGGATTTCAAAAGTGTCTGAAAACTGTTTGCCTACACGCACCCTACTATTTGAGCCATTTAGACACATTCGTATAAGTCTAACTAACATTTTAGGAATTCCGAACTCCAGCAGGATACTATATAACTTCTCCCTCTTAATTGAATCATATGCTTTTTTGAAGTCTACATATAGTTGATGTATAGTGCCATTATATTCCCATTTCTTTTCTAAAATCTGTCTTATACTAAAAATCTGATCTGTTGTAGACCTGTTTCTTCTAAATGCACATTGATGATCTCCTAGAATGTCATCAATGTAGGGAGTAAGTCTGATTACTAATATATTTGTAAGAATTTTGTATGAAGTTGAAAGTAATGAGATGCCCCTGTAGTTGTTGCAATCAGTTTTATCTCCTTTCTTATAAATTGGTACGATAATTGATTCCTTCCATTCATCTGGAAGAGCTTCTTTTTCCCAAATCATACTAAGCAACCAGCGTATTTTGTCTATCAATTTTTCTCCTCCTGATTTTATGAGTTCTGCTGGGATCTCATCTGAACCTGATGCTTTATACATCTTCAATTTTTCAATCGCCATTTCAACCTTTAAATAGGTAGCTGAAAGAAAAGATAAGACTGGTTTCACATTGACTATAGAATAAGAAGAATAACAAGATGATGATTATTATTACATTTGTTGTGTCAAATGTTAAGTTTTTATAAAATGTAAATTTTTATTAATGGGTGATTTATCATATTACTTTTAGTAGGCTACCAAGCTTGCCAAGAAATTTATCCCTAGGATAAAAATGTTTAGGATGTATGACAGACCTACCAATATTTTTAACATGTATTCTCACATTAATTTAATTTTTTTTTTCAACATCGAGAATGGAAGTCTATTTTATAGTGAAACATAAGTGTTAATAGGTATATACGTCATATCGGAAAGCGCATATTAAAAATAAATAAAATGTAAATTGTGGCTTTTAACGAATTCCTAAAGAATGTCGCTATTGAGAATTTCATTAAAAATTTTGAAAACATTTTTACAGATCGTCCTCGATCCTACTTAGTAGACACCGAAAATGATGATGACACATATAATGTACCATGACCGCAGTTTTTTTTAATCAACTCGGCAAGGAAAGTAAGGTCTAGCAAATGTGAACCATTAGGAGTGTTCATCTTAAGCAAAAATTTAAACTAACTGTAAGAGAGTAATTTTCGATTTTTCGTAACTTACTCAGTACATTCTATTGAAATAAAACAAGAAATGTATTCCGAAATACAATCAAATATATCTAAATATTAGGAGGGGTGGTTTACCGGGAAATACAATCTTAAAAATCATTGTTGTGGGCAACGTGTTTTTCTCGCAGTGTAACCGGTAACTTACGATTTAATTAATAATATACATCCATCCATAGTAATTCTGCCCGAGGACAGGTCTTTCACTGCAATCACAGCATTTTCATGTTTTGCTTTGCAGCTTTACTAGGGAATTATAGGTGTGGTAGCTTCCCGTTGCTTTACACACCGTTGAAATATGATGATGATGATGATGATGACCGGATTATTTTCGGGGACCGTCGAGCCCTAAGCTTCCTGACATTTGTCTTACAGGTGAGGAAAAACCCAGAAAAAATCTCACCCATGAGCCTGTCCCGACCGGGAATCGAACCCGAGTCCGCTGCGTGACGCTACCTCGAGACCACAGCGGTGGACATAATATGTATTCCTTAAACCAGCAAAATCGGACTATAAATTCGGTTTTCCAAGTAATTCGCTTAATTGAGATATTTCCTGCCTAACGGACATTTATAAGAACTGGATATGCTGCTAAAATAGAGGATAATATTTGCTAAAAGTTTATTAATACAATAAATTTGTTTCAGTACCTGGAACTGAGATTCAATCACAGAGTAAGAGTGATGGCTTCAGTATTATATACTATTGGACTACTGCTATATATACCTATTGTGGTGTATGTACCAGCTCTAGTTTTCAGCCAAGGTAATACATATTTACATCCACTTTCTGAGGCGATAGAATAAAGTTAATGCACAATTAAATATTAAATCTAAATTAATTATAACATGAATTCTAAATAAATATCTATAAATATGAGAAAAATACACTAAAAGTAAATAACGCGAATTTCGATTGGAAGAAGGAATTTATGTTACAGAAATAAATATAGATGTTTACGAGACTAAAGCAGAAAGTGTGTAGAATTCCTTATATAAATTGGTATTTATATTTTACTATAATAAAATATACATTCAATTAATAGTTATTAAAAACTCAAAGGAAAATTATAAAAATAATTGTGGCACCATTGAACATTTTATATAGTTATTAACATATAAAGTTCACACCAAAAACTGATTCCTCAATATTGCTATATCAAAATATCACTTTAGGAATTTGTTGGTTATAAAATAGTCTATTAACTACATCTACAGATATATCAGTACAAAAACTTTTAGGCCTATATTTACCTTTATTATAACAGTGTTACACAACTGAAATGAAGTTTTAAAGAAAGAAAGAGAAACTTTATTTATATTTGTATATAATTAATACTCGTAATATGAGTCAAGTTTTATACAGATGAGGAAAACATCAGCATTTTTTATCTTACTTGAGCTAATAATCTATTTTCCTCTACCGTCAGCGCTTAGCATTTTTTTTTCCTTCAGCGGCTTCTATTTTTTTTCTCTACCTTCTTCCAACTATTTTCTGACGTTATTAATTTTCTTGAACAATGCATTGCTTAAATTAATTATTTATTTAGTTGATTAATCTTTCAATAACATAGTGGACAATTATTGGTAATTGTTTATTGTTCTATAAATATAATATGAACATTTTATAAAAAATCTATTTATTCGTTTATTTCTAGTGAGCGGACTTAATATACATTATATCACAGTTGGAACTTCTGTGCTGTGCATTTTCTATACCATGCTTGTAAGTTTCTTCAAACATTTGACTTAGAAAATAGTTCCTAACTTAAGATATTTATTTTCATTTGAGTTTATTCTCTCTTATTTTCTTTAAACTTTAAAGTATAGGAGTTTGGTATGTCATAGTGCAATAAAAATTGTAATTTTGAATAATTATGTTCTGTCGGTAGGACAATAAAAAACTATCCAATTCAAATTTTGATTATTAGACTTAGAACACACTTAAAAACGTAGATATTGATTTAGACTTTAGGAATACTTAAATGTACATTTAAGACATATCGTCTTGTACTTTATTGTAAAATAATTTCACTACTAACAAAAAAAAAGTCATATGTAAAAGTGTATAAACTAAATTGTATTTTCCTCGACAAAACCGAGTGTTTTACTTGTTTTAAAACTATCTTGATTATTAGAGGTATTTATCATTAAATAATGTTTTATTAATTCTCTCTATCAGATGTAGGATGTGGATAACTGAGTTTATCTTTACTTTAGACGACTTCGGAAAAAAATATCGTTAATCCCTTAAGTGAAATATGACTTCGAGATTTTCTTTTTTGCAAAGAAGCAATAAAAGTAATCTTATATTATGATTGCAATAATTATTCTAAATTTAGGCCTAATCACGGGCTAACTAATTGTGAAAAGTAGCTCTACGAACTCAAAAAGTAAAATGAAACCACTATAGGCCTTAGGAATAATAAGACTTTTAAGGCTCCAAGTTTTTCAATACAAACAGCACCAGATATTAGCAGGTTATTTAGCCCTGCTTGATGGCTACTTTTCATCCAGGTCATACGTCTGATACTCATTTGTATTAGCACCTGAGCCGATATCAGGGAAATTATGCAACCAGAAAATGTAAGACTGTTTAAATATCCTGACCCTATCTAGAATCGAACCCACGAATTCCTGGTGCAGGATATGGCCTTAATCAACTACACTACGGGATTCCGCCACTCAAACAAAAAATATATGTTTGCGAAACTAGTGAAGAATACTGGTCTGTGTGCATGAATTATTATAAGGTTAGCTAACTATATACGAACAAAATTTATAAGATTCATGATATGTTCCGTTAAGGTATTATTCAAAATTAAAGTATAAAGTTATGAAATATATACCTAAATGATCCGGCTTCTTAACTTTATTAATCTTTAGTGAAATGGCTAATTTTGATGTTTCTTTTCTTGTTTATGTAAGTGTTATCCATGTTTTCTTGTTATCAGATTCCCTTTCAAGTTTAGTTATGTTAGATATATGGTACTTTCTTTTTTATTTATAATTTGTTCATTATAGCCGTTGGTTTTTGCCATATATTTAATGTAGTTGAGTTCTTTAATATAACTGTCTTTGCTTAATCGAATTTTTAACATTCTATTGATTAAAGTGTTGAATGTACTTATTTTTTGTTCAAAAGGGCGTGTAGAATTTTTGTTTATGGCAAGAGCTTTGTTTGTAGGTTTCCGGTAGATGCCGATTTCTAGTTTATTGTTGTGTAGTTCTTTTTGTGCATATTTAGTTTTTAATAAAGTTGAGGATACGTTGTAGGTTTCCGGTAGATGCCGATTTCTAGTTTATTGTTGTGTAGTTCTTTTTGTGCATATTTAGTTTTTAATAAAGTTGAGGATACGGACCATTTAGGTAAATATTTCATAATTTTATACTTTAATTATATGACAACAATATAAGGTAATGTAATTATTTAAATCCTATAAACATTCAGAAAAAATAAACTGGAGGAGGAGGTGTTGACACATCAAGATGCAGATATAACAAATGTATTGTAATTTTGTTTTACGTTGGCAGGGAGGTTTAAAAGCTGTGGTGTGGACAGATTTTCTACAAGGTTTAGTGATGGTAGTGTCCAGTGTCGTGGTCATCATTCTAGGACTTATTTACGCAGGAGGATTCGGTAATGTTTGGGAAATAAACCAACAAGGAGGAAGAATAAGATTCTTCGAGTAAGCATAAATCAACTGAATATAATTGCTAGATTCAATGCACCTCTTCTTCTAACTTGCTTCCAGTGGCTTCATGTCGCGACAGGCCTATGAGAAAGTCCATAGACTACCAGCCGAATGCTGCCCTTACATCCAAATGTATCTACCAAATTTCCTCACGATGCTGGGTGGGCACCGTTCGCATACTGGCCGAAATTCTATGAGGAAGTTTAAAAAAAATAGTCAATTTTTATCTTAGTTTCACATATTTTACTCAATTTGTAAATTGCCCGTTGTGATAGCTGTATATCCGGGTCTTAAAAGCACAATTATCACTTATATATGTACACAAAAATAATCATATAATTCTCTGGGAGGATAATGTGTATATTATTTGTTTCTTAGAATATGTTAGATGTTCCTTGATATTTTCATCATCCTTTTTCTCTCATCATACCTGAATAATAGTTAAGTTATGAATGCAACACTAGTATACCCGAACAATCTCTTCCTCGGATAAGCCAAGGATGATCTCTTGTCATGTGGTTGATACCATGCGAAGGCTTAGGGATCTTTGTTCTGGGCTTTCCGTTTAACAATTTCCTGTCAGTTTATCTTGTAGTAATGAATGCAATGGTTTAACTTTTAAATGATCCAATATATAACTTATTCATTAGTTCATGATCCATTTGGTCAAACCTGCAGATCTATGCTTAAACTCATTAGCTGATATCATCTCTTCATTATTCCTAAAACTGTAATGAATTAGTACTACTACTATTATTTTTTTACAGAATGAATCCTTCGCCATTCATTAGAATGTCTTTCTGGATTGTTATAATTGGCAATACATTCGGATGGTTAAATGGCGTTGGAGTGAACCAATCTATGGTTCAGAAATTCATGTCTCTACCAACTTACGCAAGAGCGCAAAGGTAAACATTTAAAATGAATCTATGTGTTTCTGTATTTGAAATAACACGCCTTAGTAAATTGAATGTAGGTCTATATATCCCATACGTCCTGCGTGGGGACATGGGTGTTCCCTAGCGAGAGTGTCTTATGCTAATTTAGTTACGCTTATTTACCTACAGTGGTCAATGGGTGGCATGTGGTTAGGAAATCGTCTCAATGAGACATCTAGTATGCAACGAAGGTATTACATGGATGGATAAAGGTCGGTGAAATTTTGCGCACAGGCTTTTTTATTCAGACTTGCGGTATATTTTCGACTTGTCCCTTGGTTTTATCGATGTTAAAAATTCATCGACTCGGCTGAGTATGAACCCGGGATCCTCGAGACTAGAGGCAAAGAACATCAATTAGATTACCATGGCTGATAGTAAATTATATACACGTATAAATAAAAATTAATTAGAGATTTTTAGTTCTTTTCTGATTTTTATTCTAAAAACACAGACAGGTTAAAACATTTTTTAAAATTAATAATATATATTTGAATATCGAAATTTATAATATTTTAGAAAGAAGTTGGGAGGTACATTTATGACTAAATATACTGATGGAAGATTTATCATATGAAATGAATTGAATGTTAGAATCTTACTATATACTAAGGTATGTTTTAAGTCCTTCTGAATTAGGAGTCTCAGTTAGGGCCCAAGTATAAACTGTAAAGTGTTAGAGTAACAGCTGGTTAAAAAAATGAGATCCGGTATTATCGCCTAATCCATGCCATACTAAGTCTGCCCGAGGGCAGGTCTTTCACTGTAATCATAGCATTTTCATGCTATGGTTTGTAGCTTTACTAGGGGATTTTAGGTGTGGTAGCTTCCCGTTTCTTTCCACACCGGCGAAGGATGATGATGATAATGATAAGGATGATGATGATGGCCGGATGATTTTCGGGGACCGTTGGGTGAGGTGAGGAAAAACTCCGAAATAAAGCTCACCCAGGAGCCTGTCCCGACCGGGAATCGAACCCGGGCCCGCTGAGTGACAAGGTAGCACGCTACCTCGAAACCACAACGGTGGACTATTGCCTTTATTTGGAAGTATTATATAGAGAATATGTCACAAATAATACGAGAAAAAAGTCTATTAATGTTATAATCATCATGCGTATAGTCCCTGTTACTATATTTCATGATTTATATGCATATTTAATTTTACACACATTAATTATATTAGTAGTTTTTATGGCTCCATACCCTTTCCCTATAGATGCTTGCCCAGCATTTATAATGCATAAATGTTGTAAGAATTTTCGTCGGGAGACCCAAAAAACTACTTGTAAGATAAAATTACATAAACATATTTACATTTTAAAATACAATCTTTATTCTAAAGAAACATTTATACAAGAATATATTTCACAATTAAATAAATATATATATATATATATATATATATATATATATATATATATTTAAGATGTCCGCCGCTGTGGTCTCGAGGTAGCGTGCTGCCTTGTCACGCAGCGGGCCCGGGTTCCATCCCCGGTCGGGGCAGTTTTTCTGGGTGAGGTTTTTATCGGGGTTTTTCCTCACCTGTAAGACAATTGTCAGGAAAACTTTAAGGCCCAAACGGTCCCCGAAATCATATGGCCATCATCCTTATCATTATCATCATTATCATTATCATCATCATCCTTCACCGGTGTGGAAAGCAACGGGAAGCTACCACACCTACACAATTCCCTAGTAAAGCTGCAAGCATAGCTTGAAAAAATGCTATGATTGCAGTGAAGGACCTGCCTTCGGGCAGAATTACTATGGATGGATGGATATTTAAGATGATTTTGTGCAAACAAATTTGCAAAGCATATTATTATTTAATAACTGTTTATTTGGAATTTCCAGGTCACTCCTACTGTGTGTCTTTGGAATTATCATATTTAAAACAATTAGCTGCATAACTGGTCTTCTCATATATGCCAAATATCACGATTGTGATCCTTTAACGACAAAGGTAAGAATAAAATTATAAGTATATACCGATACGTATATATATATATATATATATATATATATATGAAAAGAAAAATAAATGCCTGAGTCGGGATTTTATATATATGTACTCTAGCGTCCCAAACTAAAGCAACAAACTGAAATTTCATCTTTGTGGGTTTATTTTGCCAGAACATAGTATAAACAAGTAATACGAAAGTATAAACAACCAGTAGAATAAAGAAAGTAAACGACTGCAACATTCGTGTATACCAGTAAAACAAAATGTCTCTTTTCTCAAAATGAGTGAATATCAAACACATCCAGAACACAGGTTAGTGTGTTGAGTATTGGGTGTGACCACCTCTGGCAGAAATAGAGTCTTACTACCGATATAAACGAAAGATTGATGCATCACGTTCGAAACTACGTTTAGTAGGTGTGCACTTTCTTTTTCCTTTCTTCCTTTATTATGCATGTCCTATAAATTAGTTACGTACGTAGATTTACTTCTGGTTCCGAAAAGGAAGATCTTGTACCGATGGAGTACTTGTCCTGAATCAGATAATAAACAAAAGACAAGAAAAACCTAGAAACACATTTGTTATTTATGGACTTAGATAAAGCATTTGATCGAGTAAACAGGGAAATATTGTGGAATATCCTAAAAGAAAAAGACCTCGCTATTCAGATTATAGAAACTGTTAAGTGCTTGTACCATGGAACAAATATTTGTATTGACCCTCAATTGACTAAAAATAAGACTTTTTTTCAAACGATAAGGGTGTTCACTCTCACCTATATTATTTAATATTTATATGGACGATATCCTAAAAGAATGGAAGAAGGTTTTAACTAATGAAGGAATATTAATTGAAAATAAAGATAAAATAAATGCTTTATTATTCGCTGACGATGTTGTAATTTTAGCAGAATCTGAAAATGAGCTCCAAATGTTAGCATATAAATTTAAATTAATAGCCAATAGATATAATTGTAAAATAGCAATAAATAAGTCAAAAGTAATGGCATTTATTGGTAAATATGTAATTAGATCAAAAATTGTACTGGATAACAAAATAATAGAACACGTATCACATTTCCAATATTTAGGATGTGATATAACTTATAGAGAAAATAAAGATATAGAAAATAAAGTAAATAAATTCCAGGCTATTTGTGGAACCATAAAAAGAACCTTAGGTCGGAAAACAAGGAAAGATACGAAACTTAAATTATATAAAACAATGGCCGTTCCTTTGTTCTTGTATGGAAGTGAAAATTGGATAATGAAATCAAGGGATAAAAGCAGGATACAGACTGCGGAAATGTTGTTTTTACGTAATGTGATAGGATGCACAAGAGCGGATAGAATAAGGAATGAAACTATACGAGAAGAATTAAATATATATAAAATTGAAGATAAAATCAGCGAAAATAATAAGAAATGGACAGAACACTTAATGAGAATGAACAACGAAAGAACAGGCTGCATAGCCTAAACCTTGTAGTAGAAAAAGAGAAGGATATATTATTTTACAAAATACGGTATTGAATGTCGGCGCAGTACACGAGTTACAAAACTATCTAAGTACATATTGTACAGACAATTGTTTTAAAGATTGTAATAATAATACTGTAGAGTATAATAGGTTTCGCAAATAAAATGTGCAATTATACTATACAGTAGTTACGTACATAAATAAATGATAGTGCAACGATTACAAGGGTAATAATATGAAGAGGTACAATATATGTACATGTGGCATACATAATATTACTGGGAAATAAGAAACAATACATTTATGTAAACCAGAAAAAAAGTAAAAGTACCTGCACATTCATTAGAGAAATTGTTCAAATTGGCCACCACCATTCTCACAACACAGACGACATCGGCGACTAAAGGATTGTCTTACCCCGTTCAAGATACCAGGTGTCCCGCGGATCACATCACATGTTGCAATTATGCGTGCAACTAACAGTTTATCTGTATCAACAGGGGTCGCATACACCAGTGTTTTCAGGTGTCCCCACAAAAATAACAAGTGGACAGAGATCTGGAGAGCGAGCTGGCCACACTACAGTTCTAGTGTCTCTTCCTATATCCAGAGGCCAGGAAACACTTCATCCAAATGATTTCGCACATTCAGGTAGAAATGGGAAGGAGCCTGATGTGAAGAGAAATTTGTTCTAACAATCTAGTTGGGACGTACTCTAAAAAGTTTTATAAATGACAACATTGAATCTCTGGAGAAGAAGATAGGGGCCAATTATGTGGTCAGAAATTACATCTAACCATATAATCAACCAAAAATCTCTTCTGGTGACCCCTCTCAAAGATGGCATGAGGATTTTCATTATTCCACATATGAGTGTTCTTTGAGTTCAGAACCATCCCATCCGTATTTAATATTGCCTCATCAATTAATAACACCAAGGAAAATAAGAGCAGTGGCAACAGCAACGCCCAATTACAACGTAGAATCCGTTGATCGAAGTCCACTGGCTGTAAGGGTTGTACTTTTTTGCAGATGAAAGGGATAGAGCTGGTCTTCGTGCTGGAATTTCCATGTGGTTTGATTGTTCGTGCCCATTACACGTGCGATAGCACAAGTACTAGTACAAGGATCGTCTTCCACCCTATAAAGAACATTTTCTTCGAACTCTGGATGCGGCGCGTACGTCTTTCACCTATGTCTACTCTGTTTACCTTCAACGTCCCATGCTCCCGCAAGCGCCTATCAACAGACTCGAAGGTTGTTCGGTGAGGATGGCGTCTATTCGGATACCGCTACGCGTATATGGCAGCAACTCTTGCACTATTATCTAGTGCTGCACCATAAATCAGATGCATTTCGACAAGTTCAGCACAACTGTAAAATGTTTCATGATGCTTTTATGTAATGCAACTGATACTGAAATAACTTCTAATAAGATGTTAATTTAATAACCAATACCGGAATATGTATTTTACGCATGTCTATACTGAACAAATTTTAGTGTTAACATATAAAAGTTCACACGCATGGAAAGAAAAGAAAATAAGGAAAGAAAAAAGTGGCCAGCCGTGATTTGAACGATCAGTGGTAGAATCTCAAACTCATAGTATTAACCATTAAGCCACAAGTTAACAACACAGATTCTGCCTGTTTGACTCTGAGCTAAGGCTCACATTGTACCGATTCTACTTTAACCAGTACAGTGGCGTGCAATCATCTGCTACTTTCGACATTATAAGGAATTTGATAACCCAATATTTCATAAACGCTGTTGATGAGTTATTAGAAATCAGGATCTCGGAATTAATAGTAAGAACTGAATTTATTCTAGTATAATTTTCTCTCCTACTTCCCTCTCCTGTTGATTTATCAGTATTAATTGTCGATTATTTTGATTCCCTATTACTCACCAATTTTCCCTCGTAGACCACTGGTCCCCTATCTCAAATTACTCGCATAGTACCCCTCTATAAGCAGTTAAATTTATGTGTTATAATTCATTTACATCCTGTATATTATTTTATATTATGGTTCAATGCAGCCATAGGCACGGTTCGACGTTCTCCAAAATTTGCAGATTTGTACTCGCCCTACCTCACCAGGAAGATAGTACAAAACAGTGTTAAATAAAATTGAAACAACAATAATCATAAAAATTAAATACAAATTGTTCGTTTTTAAAGTGTATTATATTAAAAAAATGTATTGTCTTGAAAATAAATAATAGACTCACTCAATTAGCAATCTGCTGAAAAATGTCATATTTGGCGGCACCGTGGCTTTAAAATTGATTAGCCTCTAAAGGAAATAGGTACCAGACGCTTGTTCTGGGAGTAAAGGAGGCCGTGACTTACACCTGACAACCCGACTGATATATTATCCCGAATGTATAGAAAGGTGGAAGCCTTAACCTCCTGCAGTGGATCACTTAAAATAGTTGTGTACTGCCATTTTCTACCTTATTCAGAAATTAAGTAAACAATGAGAGTAAAGCATTTTTCTGTAACATCATTATAACAATCTGTCATAGTGATCTTGTATTGATCATAAAGTGAGAAAAAATCAATCTCTTAATTATCATACATGAAAAAAGTTCCAAAGATCCTAAAATAAGTGTTAGTAAAGGTGTTTAAATTGGGTAGTGTAATTGATAATGCAAATTATATTATTTTCTTGATTTGCAGGCTGTCACCAGACCTGATCAATTGGCAACTTACTACGTTTTGGATATTGCATCGTCCGTACCTGGTTTACCAGGATTATTCGTTGCAGGAATTTTTAGTGCATCTCTCAGGTATGCTATATTTCACATGTTCCTTTGGTTTTACTTTCATGCCACAATAATTATTTATTTTTTATTTTTCTTAGCTTAACATCTTCCTTTGTAGGCACTTTTACCTGTCCTAGAATACAAACATTTAAACAAGACACAGCATCCACTCATAAGTGAGAGGAAAAAAAGCTCGGAAATACTTAACCAATAAACTTATACCGACGGATATCAAACCAGGGCTTGCAGCGGAAGAATAGAAGCCAAATAGACATAAATTGCCGATTAGTGTACATATATTTTAAATATTACATACGATTTTCAAGTAATTTTACAATTTTTTAAACATTTATTTACGGGGTGAATCATAAATATGGCTATACGTTTGATCGCGTTGTGTGATGAAAATATTACCATTACAAAACATGAAATTACCGTTGGAAAGGCAATTATTCAAATTACAAAAATGGAATAAAACAGAATAGTGTAGAATTTATGTCATTAGTCAAAATGGCGTTGAATATGCAACAGTAAATTACAATTGCTGCATGGGCAATAACGTATGCTATTGATCGTGAGGCCGCACGACAGCAAGACGTGCGTTTAGCGTAGCATTGCAGCCGTCTACTGTGGGGAAGTGGAGAAAACGACTGCTGGAAACGGGAAGGATGCAGAAAATCGAACCTCCTGGAAGGCCTCGCATTAGCCCGGATGCATAATCAACGAAGAGAATTGTGGAGACGTTCGACACTACCCCACAAAAATCGACCTGACAAGCTGGACGTGAGCAGTGATTTGTTTTGTTCTATTGTTATAATTTGAAGAATTCCCTTTCCAATGATAACATCTTTCTTTAATGATAATATTTTCGTCATAAAATGCGAACAAACGTATAGCCATATTTCTGAATCACTCTGTAGGTATGTCGCCTCCATGGTACATAATGCTTAAGATTAAGGCGATTGAATGATATCTCAAAGGTCGGGTTGATCTTTATTTATCATACACTTTTTTCTACACGTATGCTTAGGTCCATGTGGTCTTGGAAGGTGTCCATTTGACCCTGTTTCAGATAACTTAGTAACTTACTTGATGTGAAAAGTAGCGAAATCCGTTAAGATATCTAAGTAAATTTTAGGGACTGCGTCATGCTACTCACGTAATTTCCTATACTGTCATCTGTTAGATAGTGACAGCAAATAGTTCCGGCTGGCTCTTCGGATATATCGCGTCACGAAAAAAAAAGTTATTGTTATTCTTCAGAAACTGATTAAATTGGACAAACTCTTAAAAAATGATGTATGTTTCAGCACAATGTCAAGTTGTCTGAACTCTCTAGGAGCGACTTTCTTTGAAGACTTTGTACGTCCGTACATAAAGAAATCAGTAACAGATGAAACTATAAGTAAAATTCTAAAATTCGTCGTTGTACTTATTGGAGCAATTTGTATTCTACTTGTGTTCATTGTGGATAAATTAGGAAGCATTTTACAGGTTAGTATTGAAAACTTTAGTGCATAAATTTAAATTAATTTTTTAAATTAGGATTATTCCACAACAATGTTTCTCCTTCAACCCAAAATGATTTGTCGCCAGAGGTTCCTGTCTAGAGCATCTTCTTTCCTCAGATCTCTGGCTTCCATACTTCTCCTCACTCCATCCATCCAACGTACTCTAGGTTTGCCTCTTCCACGTCTTCCATTAGCTTTCCAATCAAGGATCTTCTTTCGTATTCCCTCATCTTCCATTCTTATGACGTGTCCATAACAATTCAATCGTTTTTCTTCTATTTTTTTCCAATTAGTGTTTTCATTAATTAAATGAAAATAAAACTTACAGCTTTATTTGATTTTCATATTCATTAAGATATGATTCAGTTACAGCTGTTTCGGTACACTGTATCTTCTTCAGACATGTTAACAAATTATGAATTGTGTTATTACAGTACATATCAACTGATCTAAGCAACAATACAACAATAATTAATTAATTTTTTTTAATTTAACAAAGGCGATTCATTCAAATCAAGTTGAGAATATAACAATTTATTACTACTTTTCAATGTATTTATTTCTACAGCCTCCAAAAGGTCAAACTTCTTACCCTTATCACAAACATGTAAAATTTCAAAATTTGGATCGAAACAATTATTATATTTTTATTTAATTAATATATATGGATTTTCATCAAGTAAGCACCAACTCAATTGATTATGTTTATTCAATGTACATAATTTCCCTTATTTTGATGTTTCTGACCAAATTTATTTCTAATCGTATTATTATTGTATCTGCACTTATGAATGTACTTAAATCCTATCTCTTCCTTTAGTGTCAAGTCATTGCTTCTGCCCTCCACACAAAATCAAACAGAATTCGCATTCAATTCCTGCATTCTAACCATAGCCTACCAAATGAGACACGGTGTGTTCAAAAATGTAACTTTTTATGCAGAAAGAGGACATATCACATTTTCTCATATACACTAGTTTTCCACTATGTTAAACCTAGAAAAATATTTTGTTTACGTATTGAATTAGTGACATCAAATTCCTTTAATGAATTTTTCATGCTATGCTTTGCAGGGGAATTGTAGGTGTGGTAGCTAAGAGTATATCCAGTTATACAGCGAGTAAACATACTTACAGCCAGGCCAATGTTACAAATATTACTAAAAAGAGAAGTTGATCTCTGAATAAGAAGGCTACGATATCAACTTGTAGTTCCCGAATGGAAGGGTATTACTTACTTACTTACTCACTGGCACTATCCAACCCGAAGGTTCATGGCCGCGCGGACATAAGCTCTCCATACAGCCCTATCCTGAGCTAATGCTTTCCAATCATTCCCTGTATAATCTACTTCCCTCAAATCATAGTTAATGTTGTTCTCCTACCTCATTCTTGGTCTACCAACTGGGCGTTTCCCCTCTGGCTTTCCTACAAGAAGCTTCCATGCACGTCTTTCATTCCCCATACGCGCAACATGTCCTGCCCATCGCAGTCTACGAGACTTAACTGTTATTATATTTGGCTTCCTATAAAGACCATGTAGTTCATTGTTATGTAGTCTTCTCCATTCACCTGTCTGTTCATCCCTAACATTCCATGTTCCTAGGAACATGTCCCTGTGTTTAAGCCTTTGGCATGGGTTCCCTGAAGTAGTCCCCGCCCGGAGAACCGAATGGGGGACTATTTGACCTCCGGAAAATTTTACCCCCGATGAACCCATGTCCGCATTTCTTGACAGTTGTATTTTTACGGTGAAAGATCGTCACTCTTTCGCCCAAGGTACTTTTTTCGTCTGGCTTATAACCTTCGACCAGTCCGGCATGGGTAACCCTATCGGCAGCAATGCTACCGCCGGCATAACTCTCAGGATCATTTAAGCACGCAAGCCACTCCACCACGACAAGGTAAAGATACCATGGAGGGATGGAAGGGTATTAGAGATGTTAACTGTAATTGCACATGTGAATATAAAAAAAAATGTTAGGAACTTTCTCATACAGGCTCGAAGTACACAGCATAATGAATATATATATATATATATATATATATATATATATATAGAGTTCTGCCCAAGAGCAGGTCTGTCACTGCAAACTCAGCATTCTTTACTCTTTTCTTAACTCAGCTTTCCTTTTTGTATCCGCATACAAACTATTTATTTTAAGTAATCAATTGAATTGGTGTTTACTTGATGAAAATCCATAAACAAATTAATTAAATAAAATGAAACTTACAGTTTTATGTGATTTATGTTAATATTGTCTATTATCCGATGTATTTTCCTGCCTCTAATTTTCTATCCGTTGACCATTCCTTCTAGGGCATCCGTCAGCAGGTAGTTACTTCTTAATCAGTGGCCAATCCAATTTCTTTCCTTCTTCTTTATGAGTTCTAGCATTGTTCTTCCTTCACCCACTCTGTCTAGCAAGTCTTTATTTTTTATTTTGTATGTCCATCTTTTTCGTTCCATTCTTTTCCATATCCACATCTCAAAAGCTTCCAATTGCTTTTCCTCATTCCGTCGTAATGTCAAAGTCTCAGCACCATACAATGCTACACTCCATACAAAACACTTATCTAGCCTCCTCCGGTATTCTTTTGCCAAAGGTCCTCAGAAAATGCTTCTCTTTTTGTTAAAAGCTTCTTTTGCCATTGTTATCCTCTGTTTTACTTCTTGACCGCAGTTCATGTTACTACTGTTAGTACAACCCAATTATTTGAAACTCTCCTCTTGCTTTTAGCTTTTTGTTAGCTTTATTTTATTCTACATATAGACACAAAGACAGGACACACATTTAAAAATCCCTACCCCGCCGGGAATCGAACCCGGGTCGCCGGAGTGGAATATCGAGATACTACTGACTACGCCACGGCGACGGACTTCTTTAATCCTCACGTTTATCTTCCTTGATTTACTTCCTATAATCATGGAGCATAATGAAATAAATTATAATTTTACTCGATTTTCAGATGTAAAAAAATATGTAACTAAAATATCCAACTCAGTTATTGTATTTTCACATTTTTGTTTCATTTAACAATTCCATTTCTTATATTGCTCATACAGAAGTTAACAGATGTCCTATCGATTTCGTTCGTTTTCAGGAACAATAATAAAATAATAAAATTTATAATACTGCATTTAATTTTGTATAACGTTTCTAATAAAAACAAATTGGAGCTGCAGGACGTTACCTTCTGTTAGAAGTAATTTAATACAATTTGTTTCGTATTTGATCTAAAGACAGATTGATACTTTTAAAATTCATGATGAAACACCGTTGAGGTCACTATGCAATATTTATAATATGAAAAGAGGTACCGAAGATCTCAGTCTTCCACATCATCTAATGTCCAGGAAGACTGAGATCTCAGGTACTCTATTTTTATATTATAAATATTTAAGATATATTAATTGATAGTTTCTGACCTTTGTTTTCTCTAGTAATATTAATTTGACAAAAATATCTAAATTTTTAAGAATTTTAGGGTTGATAAATTCTATCTTCAAGCCACAGTTAGTCCAAAAGCATTCTAGACTGAAAGTGTATAAAACACGACCTCTTCCAACTCTTTTGTATGGTAGCGAAGTATGGACGTTGAAACAGAAGGATATACAGAGACTTAGATCTGCTGAAATGAGATATCTTCGGAGGACTGCAGGATACACACTACTAGATCACAAAAAAATTAAGACATCTTGGAAGAATTACACATGGAATTTTTAGAAAACAAAATGTCTGATTATAAGTCAAGATGGATGCAACATGTTCATCGAATGGAAGATCACAGAATACCCAAACAAATGTTAAGATATCAACCTACAGGAAGAAGAAGACCAGGACGTCCACTCAAAAGACTTTTGGATGGTGTTTATCTTGAGGCCGAAACAGGTCAACAAATGGCCTAAATTCGTGAATGTACTATGATGATGATGATATTAATTTGATTAATTTTAACTTAATTTTCAACTTCATTATCTATTTTTGGTTACTAACTGGGTGCTTTCTTTCTGGGTTCTTACAAGAATGTCACTTTTCATTCTCCATTCTTGTGACATGTCCTACCCATTTCAGTCAACAAGACTTAATTGTTCTTCTTACATCAATATTCCATAAGATAATGTTGTTTACTCTAATGTACTTTTCTCTATTCACCTGTACGTTAGTCTCTCGTTGGCCAAAAAATCTCTCTTAGCTCTTTATTCTCAAATATCCGTTATGTTTGCTCCTCTCTTAAAACAATATAGGCTACATACCATGCTTCGACACTATCCAGGTTGTCTGGAAAAATAGCCGTTTCATATAGTTTACTTTAATGTTTTTTAGACGTGTTGGGATAAAAACAGTCCCTGCAATATTACAGGCCTGTATCATGCGTTTCCAGAGTTTAGCCCATGTTTATAATTTCTTTCTGCAACTTATTCCTGTTCGATTTACTGTTCTTAGATACCGGTATTTGAATTCCGAAACTACAACAATTCATTTATTTGATGATGTCATGTAAATTTCCATTTAACAATGTATTTAAGTGCAGAAAAGAACATAACATCATTTTAATTCGATAGCATATGCTTTTTTAATGTGTATACATGTATACTTTTTCAGTTATCCATGAGCTTGCATGGTGTCACAGGAGGGCCAATGTTGGGACTATTTACGTTCGGCATGTTCTATCCAAGAGGAAATGTTAAGGTAGGTTATAATTTACTGACTCATTGAATGAAGAACTGAAACTTGGAATTTGAAACATAATAATCACCCTTAGTGTACTAACCAGTAAACTACTGTACACTTATTTATTACATAGAGAAAATTAATTTAATTAATAATATTTTCAGGTATAACATTAACTCAAAATGAAAGTATAATAAATATTTTTTATAATAAAAATAATAAAATGGGGAATGAAAGACTTGCATGGAAGCTTCTTGTAGGAAAGCCAGAGGGAAAACGCCCAGTTGGTAGACCAAGAACGAGGTGGGAGAATAACATTAACTATGATTTGAGGGAAGTAGATTATACAGGGAATGATTGGAAAGCATTAGTCAGGATAGGGATGTATGGAGAGCTTATGTCCGCGCGGCCATCAACCTACGGGTTCGACAGTGCCAGTGAGTAAGTAAGTAAGTAAGTGATAATATTTTATAAAGAATTAAAAAAGGCATTACCATAGTTACGCGTTGTAAGAACTAAAACTGATAAACCTCATTGCATAATTTAAAAAATGATAGTTTGATCATCATAACAGAAAGTAAAATTATAACTGGTTGGAAAATATATATTAGTAAGAATAATTTTAGGTAATTAATTATTTCTTAATTAAATTATAAAATACATAACAGATTTTAGTAAACGTTATTAACATACTAGTATCTAGCGATCAAACGTAATTAAAAATGGAATATTAAGGTATAAATTGCACACTTTAATGCGAATGGATATACTATTTTTTTTTTCGTTTAAATTGCAAACTCGACTTCATTATTATCCAGTGTAAGGTATATATATTAATTGGTGTTTCTCGTATAATGTATCATATTTATATTATTATTATCGTATCATTATTGTTATTACCCTATAAAATGTTGTTTGTACATGAAATTTACATTGCTACATTCATTGTATCTTTAACTCTTTATAATTAGTATAGTGTATATCTATATATATATATATATATATATTTGTCAAATATTTATTTGTATTTGTGCTGGTTGAGTGGAAGAGAGGGCCTTATGGCCTTACCTCTGCCAGAATACATAAAGTATTATTATTATTATTATTATTATTATTATTATTATTATTATTATTATTATTATTATTATCATCATCATCATAGTTATCTTAGCCGGATTGATTTGACCAATCTCAATTTTTTTTGGAGTAAAATTTAAAATTCTTAACAAAATAAATATCTATAAATACATATTAACCTCAGGGGTCCTCATGTAGGGGATATGTGGATGGCGACCACAAGGTGCCCAAGCTGAGCAAAACATTTCTTCCACTTAATTGTGTTTTGCACTCTTAACTTTGCTATCTAACCTCTCTCGGTTAACTCTTGTTTTTTTTCAACCCCGATGCTATTAGGGCATCCGAGAGCTAGGGAGTCTTTCCTTTCTTCCATTTCTTCTTTCCTTTATTTTCTTTTCTTCTCCGGAAAAGCCTGACCAGAGGCTACTAGATGGCAGCCCCATCACTGGTCTTGCCTTCCTTTGGCCAGCAACCAATCGAAGGGACTATTATTATGCTTTGAAGTCTTATACGAGAATTTCCCGGAAGGTAAAACGCTTGAGGGAAAATTTTCCATAGGATCGTAACAGGGCTTGACCTAATACTTGGAAAGAAGAAGAGAAAGATAAATACATATTATGGCGTAAATAAAACAACATTTGAAACACTTTAATAATAAACATCACCCCTAACATTTTTTACATTATAACGTTTACAATTATTTTCTTCAGAGACCAATGTCTCAATGTTCCTCAATGTCTTACTTTCAAACATCTGTAGACTTGAATACATTTTTAGTGCGGACTTTGTAAAATATCACCAAACATTATTATTTGATAGATCAGCTAGGCCTTTGAAACGGAACATTTTAAGTTATACATAGCCTATTTAACAATGACTTCATCAGGATGAAAGTTACCATGTTCGACCCTAGTTTCGAGATCCAGGATTCAAACCTGGCCGTGTTCAATTCAAGACACAAAAATCCTGATTACCAATTCGATCGGAAAAGAAGCAAAACCATGACTACCGTTCTGTATATTTACGAAAAGTATATATATATATATTATATATATATATGAATAAATTAATAAACGAATGGAGGAAAACAACGAGGATATATACCCATCAATAGGAACCTCAAACTCGATGCTATTCTTTTTGCAGACGATTTAGCTCTTCTGGCACTTTCCGAAAATGATTTGCAACGACCAATTTATAATTTACAAAATATAGGTGCCAAATTTAATATGGAAATATCAATTAACAAAACTAAAATTATGGCATTTCATGGGAAGGACCCCATACAAAGTAAAATCTGTCTCCAGAATAAAATTTTAGAGAGATCTAATCAATTTAAATACCTTGGATATTATCTCTCTATCTGGGATAAAAAAGATATCCCTGAAAAAATTACTAGTTATAATAACAGTTTAGGAATTATTAATGAAGTTATGAAACCATCCCTTGTACAAAAAAACACCAGATTACGTTTATATAACACTTTGGCTAGAGCAGTGTTGACCTATGGTAGTGAAACATGGACACTAAAAAGACAACATGAAAGCAGAATAACGGCTTGTGAAATGAGATTCATGCGCAGAACAGCGGGTTACACCAGATGGGATCGGAAAAGGAACACCGACATCTTAAAAGAATTGAAGACTACGCCAATTTTGGAATATATTAAACAGTACCAACTAAATTGGAAACACCATCTTGAAAGAATGACTTCAAATCGGATCCCCAAAGCTGTTTATAATTATATACCAAGAGGACGAAGATCACTGGGCCGTCCTATGAAACGCTGGAGGGAAAATTTTCTATAGGATCGTAACAGGCCTTGGCCTAATACTTGGAAGGAAGAAGAAGAAGATATACATATATATCAAAGTATCAAATAACCTGGTATAGATTTTAATTTAAACACTAACGACCTGAGCTAGTAAATAGCGTCGTAAAATAAAAAAAAATACTAATTTGTATATTTGCAAATGATTGTTGCGTAGGCAATGAAAAAAGTAGACTAAATATTAAGTTAGAGCATTTAATAATCATGAATGATAAACTTTGCAGGGGGCTCTGTCAGGCAGTATATGCAGTCTGTTGTTCATGGGATGGATTGTTTTTGGAGCACAAACAGCTATAGCAAGAGGACATTTCAAGCAACCTTTCCTTCCTACTTCAGTAGAAGGCTGCAACACTAATGCAACTATTTTATTATCACAAATGTAAGTAGTTTGAATAGTACTCTTTTACTAAGAAGTTTTAGTTTACATCAATCATTGACAATGAGAATTATTCAGGCCAAGAAGCGCGGCGGACAAGGAAAAATAATAGCGTGTGCACTTGGTTATCGTGGTATGGTAATCCTACTGATAGCCATTTCAACTACACGCACACATACATTTGATATAGTTGACCAATGTCCACACTGGCATCGTATAAGATTGAGATATGTCGCATGTGATTTAAAAAAGTTATATACTGTTTTGCTTTAACGAAGTGTCACCTCCCTGCTTTTAATGATCAGCTGCTTTTTCATCATTTAAAATATTTTTAAGTTTAATATTATAATAAAATGATATAAACCATCTATTGTTATGAGAGAGATTTGAGAATTAATTAAATAACCACATTCCTCAAATTGGTGAAAAACTATATTCTATTATCAGTTATTTAAATGTGTCGGACGGCAATGAAAACAAAATTACATAACAAACATTGAGGAGATTTATACCTGTTCGTTTTTCTACTGTTTTATTAAAATATTAAATTACGAATTTAAGTATTAATACTTTTAGAAGTAATAGATATCTTCATTCACCATGAGCGATACACATGTCTCAAGGCGATAAACACATGGCATGAATAGTATAAAACACTATAAGTACGTGTCCTTCATAGTCAACGACTTCCCGATAATTCCAGTGCTATTTTCCATTATGTAAATTCCATTTCTTATGAAGGTATGTGTATATATATATAATTCAATATGGAAAATGCATAATTATATATTGTATATCAACACATTATTTTCAGTAGAAGAAGTTTATTGTCAGATTCTTAGAAAAGTGAACAGGTTAATATTAATATTTTAATATAAATGAAATAGAAGACTTAAGTTGGATACTAGTTTACCAAAATTATAATGGATTTGAAATAAGGGTCCAACAAGTCAGCTGCCCTATTTCGTTATTTATATTGCTAATATTTAAGAATAGTTTCGGAGAAAATAGCGTTTTACTAATTTCACTCATCAATAAATCATGTTTATTTGAAAAGATATAATAAAATATATTATGTCATATTGTAGGGGATCTAATGTGTATCTGAAATATAATAAATATGAAATTATTATATTGTCACGGGTCCTCTACAAGTATACAAAGTTTCAAGTCGATCCAATGATTTTAAGTGGGTGAAAATCGCGTTGAAAGATTCCGTTACATAGATAGATAGATAGATAGATAGATAGATAGATAGATAGATAGATAGAGAGATAGATAGAGATATAGATAGAGATATAGATAGAGAGATAGATAGAGATATAGATAGATAGATAGATAGATAGATAGATAGATAGATAGATAGATAGATAGATAGATAGATAGATAGATAGATAGATAGATAGATAGATAGATAGATAGATAGATAGATAGATAGATAGATAGATAGATAGATAGATAGATAGATAGATAGATATATACAGGTCAAGCTAATATAAAGCGTGTAATGTAAAAACGCGTCAAATTTAATTCTGCAGTTTCAGAGGAAACAGCATTAATATGTAGTTTATGGGGGAAAAAAAGACTTATATAATTGTTAGTTTTAACATGAGATATCGTTAATTAAATAAGGATTGCCACAAATCTAATCGTAGAATATTTAACAAACGTTTTTCATGTTTATTTTCACCGGAATATAAAATAAACAATTACTGTTCCCCCTCTTTTCGGTTACACTGTTTCCTTCTAGTTTTTACCTTTTCGTGTTACCCTTTTGTTAACTTTCTGTTATTCTCACATATAGACACACACACCCAGACCCAAGGTGGAGATTAAAAATCCCCCACCCCACCGGAAATCCAACCCGGGTCGCCGGAGTGGGAGGTAGGGACTCTACCGACCACGCCACGACGACGGAGATCACAGCGACACGCAATTATAAGTAGCTGAGAAACATTGCCCTTCAGTCATTGTAAAGAGTCTGGCACGAAACCTCTATTTAATGCTCAAACCTTTCAATTGCATTCATTTATTTTAACATAAAGAAAACGTGAAGTCAATTAGGGTCAATTTCACCAACAGAGGTATCTGTATTACGCCAGGTTTCCCCGTGTATAATGCATATCTTAAACCAGTGTAATACAGTTACCTCTGTTGGCGAAACCGACCCTTAGAGATATTCTTTTGTATCATCGTAGTAAGTTACATTTTTTTTGCGAATTTCTCTCACTACTAAATCCATCACTGAATACATTGTGGAAAGGAATTATTTGTATTCAATTACGTGAATCATGCAATATTTTTGAGGCTTAGAATATCCATTTTTAATATTTGACACAAAAACTTGACAAATATCTGCATATTCTCCTAATTTTATGCAAATCTATTTTCAATCAATCAAAGTGATTTAACTTATTCAATGTTTGTCCGAGATTCTCCATTTAACAGAAAGTAAAAGCGTATTCAATATTCTGGATACACAGAACACAATTATCAGAAAACCTACATTATCCTTATTGATAATAGAATTAACAAAACAATATTATCAATGGGTCAACCACTGTGGTCTCGAGGTAGCGTGCTGCCTTGTTCACGCAGCGGGCCCGGGTTCGATCTCCAGACGGGATAGATTTCCTGGGTGACATTTTTTCGAGGTTTTTCCTCACCTGTAAGATAAATGTCAGGAAACTTTAAGGCCCAAACGTTCTCCGAACATCATCTGGCCATCATTATCATCAATATCATATTCGCCTAATTAACTTAAGTTTAGTTTAAGGCCTCTCCTGGCGCATAATTACTACCATCATCAACTCACATATAATCGGGGCAGCGTTATCCCGCTTTCCAGGCACCCCAACCTTAGTAGTGGGTTACAAGTACGCCATGCCAGGAGAGAACTCCAAAAATGTCGAAACGACAACCTGTGGCATAACATCAATTGTTTTAGTGCACCGCTGTAATCTTGGGGTACGTCGTTACCACATAATGGGCTCCGGTTCGATACTCTGTTGGGACACGTTTCCTGAGTGAGATTTTTTTGGAATTTTCCCTTACTTGTGAGGCAAATATATGAAATGTTAAGGCCCAAATAATTCTGATCAACATCTATTGAACTGTATTTGGTTCGTCTTTCGGGCTTATAGGCCGTGGTCCGGTTGTCTTCATACTCGTCGTTTCGTCTACTGCTGCGGTAGACCTCATCAGGAGATTCTACGTGCTCTCTGTGAACTCCTCAACAGTCGGCTGCAGACTGTTGAGGAGTTCACAGAGAGCACGCAGTATCTCCTGATGAGGTCTACCGCAGCAGTAGACCAAACGTCGAGTATGAAGACAACCGGACCACGGCCTATAAGCCCGGAAGACGAACCAAATATGGGTCAAGACGCCGGCCGTGAAAGCCTACAATTATATCTATTGAACTATTCGCCCTAGCATATTCGTCTTGTTTAGTATGAATACAAGACTGAATGGTGTGTCTTATTGTAACAGTTCGTATTGTTTCGGAGGTGACTCTGGCATTGAATTGATCACTTAAGCAGATAAGCCCTTCATATCCTTGTATGGTAAAAAGTGTTTATTTGATCAAGAGTTTAAAATTTTGAGGAAACATTAAGGGGTGACCAACACCTTTAGCCATTAAAAATATGTCATATTTCAATATTTTGTTTCTCAGCAACAACGCTGTTTACAGAAATGGAATTTGGTATGTGATATATACATTACAATGTGACGATATTTGTGTACTTAAGTACAATCAAACTTCAGTCGTTAATTATTAATTCAAAATGTCAGCTGAAAATGTTACATTGTCTTGCCGTTTCCTTGATAATGTTCCTAAATTTCAATATATTTTAATGATTCTCGATTTATTTTATTCATTAATGTTGTAGCTACAAAATATATTACAATTGTTTAATTATATAGACAGTAAATATTTTATTTTTAATTTCAAATTGACGCATACTCATTTTTGTTAAAATTTGCATTACAAATATTTTTTTTAAATAAACGATTATATGCACATTACTAATTGCAGTATATTTTGTTCATCTCTATAAACTACATATACATGCAAAATGTTATCTCATATCTTGAAAACTTTGGGAGTTATCAGGGAAACCGTATTGAAAAAATGAAGGTACGGAAAACAAGCGACAAACTTACCGAAGATGTAGGTAGCCTTACCTTCTAAAATTCAAGGGCTCACTCGAGTGACAGCATTGCACATTTTTAAACATAACGCGAAAAGTAATAGAGATATCAATGAAAATCTTTCACTAATTTAAAGATGAAGTTTTATTCTATATGAACATAATTAATTGAAAATGACTTTTATTACCCTCAAAGGTGTTGGTCCTCCCCTTAAGGAAAATAAATAAAGATTGTCAATTATTTGATATTAATTGTATATGTATTTTTTCAGCGAGGATACAGTGCAAGATGAAGTCTTCATATTATTCAAACTGAGCTTCATGTACTACACAGTTATTGGTCTGATAGTCATGTTAGTGGTCGCCATTATTGTTAGTCATTTCACCGAACCACCTGACCTTGAAAAAATGAATCCTGCTTGTTTTACACCTATTGTAAGGAAGTATGTCGAAAAACACTTGAAAAGTATTAAGAAGAAAACAAACGAAGAAACGGAATTGATTAAAAAACCTTTAAATGGAATATCTACATAATTATTATGATCACTATTTATAATAATAAAATGTTTTAAATAAAATGTGTTTTGATCCATATTTGGTTCGTCTTCCGGGCTTATAGGCCGTGGTCTGGTTGTCTTCTTACTCGACGTTTCATCTACTGCTGCGGTAGACATCATCAGGAGATACTGCGTGCTTTCTGTGAACTCCTCAACAGTCGGCTGCAGACTGGTGGTAGGTCGTTGGAAACTGTCTCTCTGTTTATAGCTAAACCCCGGGTGGAGGGGAGGTTTTCTGCGCGCACCGAGTTGTGCGCTGTATTGCCGTGTGCCGAAGTCATAGGCTTCGTTGTCGTGTTAAGCAGTGCTGGGATCCAAATTTTGTTTATCTTCAAGGTTTCTTCTTCTTTTCTTTTTTGTTGAAGGAATTTTTATGTTTGTATATTTCTATGGCTTCTCTGTATAGTCTGGTGTAGTAATGTGATGTTTGTGATAATACCTGGGTATCTTCAAATCTTATAATATGTTGTTGGTTGTTCATACAGTGTTCCGCTACGGCCGATTTTTCATTTTGTTTTAACCTGCAGTGTCTCATGTGTTCTTGTAATCGTGTGTTGATCATTCTCTTTGTT
Organism: Diploptera punctata; assembly: GCA_030220185.1. Lineage (NCBI taxonomy): Eukaryota > Metazoa > Arthropoda > Insecta > Blattodea > Blaberidae > Diploptera > Diploptera punctata. The sequence continues at coordinate 645,877 of JASPKZ010009829.1, read as the reverse complement.
GTACCGATGTACACCTCTCCACAACTGCACGGGATACGATATATACCGGCATGACTCAAAGGATCTCTAGTGTCTTTGGCTGGGCGCAGTATATTGCTGATTTTTTGTGTTGGTTTGTAGGTTGTTGCTATGTTGTATTTCTTTAATAATCTTCCAATTTTCTCTGTTGTTGTTTTGATATAAGGTAGGTAAACCTTACCATTTATCTCTTCCTTGTTTTCGTTTTCGGGCCTATATTTCTTTGGATTTATGGCTCGACGAAAATCTGTTTTGCTGTATCCATTGGTAAGAAAAGCTGCATGGAGATGATTGATTTCTTCTTGCAGATACTGTGGTTCCGAAATCCTTTTGGCTCGTTCAACCAGGGTTTTTATTATCCCGCATTTTTGTCTAGGATGGTGGTTAGACTGTTTGTGTAGGTATCTGTCTGTGTGAGTATTTTTCCTGTAAACCTTGTGTCCAAGTGTCATGTCTTGGTTTCGGATTACCAAAACATCCAAAAACGGTAGACTGTTGTCATGTTCCTTTTCCAGGGTTAATTGGATGCTGGGACAAATCCCATTTATGTGCTTCTTGAAGTTATCTAGTTCCTCCTCACCGTGTTCCCAAATGACGAAGGTGTCATCCACATATCTTAGCCAAACTGTGGGTCTTAAGGTAGCATTCTCCAAAGCCTGTTTTTCAAATTTTTCCATGTAGAAATTTGCTATTACGGGACTTAATGGACTTCCCATGGCCACGCCGTCTATTTGTTCGTAGAATATACCTCTCCATTGAAAATAAGATTCTGTGAGACATATGTTGTAGAGCGCTGTTATGTCTGGAGGAAAGAGTTCTTGTAAGTATGTCATAGTTTCTCCGATAGGTACCTTAGTGAATAATGCAACCACATCGAAGCTTAGTATTATGTCATTCGGCTTGAGTTTCATAGTGTCTATTTTTTCAATGAAGTGTGTGGAGTCTCTTACAAAAGTATCGGTTTTACCAATATATGGTTTCAGCAGTGAGGCGAGATACTTGGCAAGTTCATATGTAGGTGAACCAATGGCCGAAACAATAGGTCTGAGTGGTGTTCCTTCCTTGTGTATCTTAGGTAATCCATACAATCTAGGTGGCAATGCTACTAGAAGAACATTAGGGTTGAATGACCTTGAACTACTTCGTTTACATCTAAAGCTCAGCAATATTCTCTCCAAGAGAGACTGGGAGAAGGTGGACAACATCACATATCACAGCTTTTACCGAACCATAGAAAAGAACACTGAACGACAAAAACTAAAACACGCCAAATATCATTCAGTAAACAAAAATAAACCAACCAACTCAAGAGCAGTAGTAAATTTGACTGACCGGCAACTCAATGAAGAAGAAATTTCGGTTCTTGCCAAAGGAAGATATTTTGCTGTAACACCTAAAACAGTACCTATTGAAGACATCATAGCCTATGTAGAAGCCGGAATAAGACAGCTGCCTCTTCATCAGAGTGAGGAAATAAGGGGCGAAGTGTCCCGCATTCTCCGTAAAAGCAAACCACCTACGAGCAATTTATCAAGAAAAGAAAAAGAATCTTTACAAACTTTAAACTCAGACAAAGATATCATCATTCTCCCTGCAGATAAAGGAAATGCTACCGTCATCATGGAAACCGAGCAATACAACCAGAAAATACAGCAGCTTTTAGATCCAGGGACATACAAGATTCTTAAAAATGATCCCACAGCAAGGGTTCTACGTAAATCTAATAAACTCATCAAGATTTCCTCACTGGATGAAGACATTAAACATAGATTGTGCAAATCAGAGCATTGCCACCTAGATTGTATGGATTACCTAAGATACACAAGGAAGGAACACCACTCAGACCTATTGTTTCGGCCATTGGTTCACCTACATATGAACTTGCCAAGTATCTCGCCTCACTGCTGAAACCATATATTGGTAAAACCGATACTTTTGTAAGAGACTCCACACACTTCATTGAAAAAATAGACACTATGAAACTCAAGCCGAATGACATAATACTAAGCTTCGATGTGGTTGCATTATTCACTAAGGTACCTATCGGAGAAACTATGACATACTTACAAGAACTCTTTCCTCCAGACATAACAGCGCTCTACAACATATGTCTCACAGAATCTTATTTTCAATGGAGAGTATATTCTACGAACAAATAGACGCGTGGCCATGGGAAGTCCATTAAGTCCCGTAATAGCAAATTTCTACATGGAAAAATTTGAAAAACAGGCTTTGGAGAATGCTACCTTAAGACCCACAGTTTGGCTAAGATATGTGGATGACACCTTCGTCATTTGGGAACACGGTGAGGAGGAACTAGATAACTTCAAGAAGCACATAAATGGGATTTGTCCCAGCATCCAATTAACCCTGGAAAAGGAACATGACAAAGTCTACCGTTTTTGGATGTTTTGGTAATCCGAAACCAAGACATGACACTTGGACACAAGGTTTACAGGAAAAATACTCACACAGACAGATACCTACACAAACAGTCTAACCACCATCCTAGACAAAAATGCGGGATAATAAAAACCCTGGTTGAACGAGCCAAAAGGATTTCGGAACCACAGTATCTGCAAGAAGAAATCAATCATCTCCATGCAGCTTTTCTTACCAATGGATACAGCAAAACATTTTTCGTCGAGCCATAAATCCAAAGAAATATAGGCCCGAAAACGAAAACAGGAAGAGATAAATGGTAAGGTTTACCTACCTTATATCAAAACAACAACAGAGAAAATTGGAAGATTATTAAAGAAATACAACATAGCAACAACCTACAAACCAACACAAAAAATCAGCAATATACTGCGCCCAGCCAAAGACACTAGAGATCCTTTGAGTCATGCCGGTATATATCGTATCCCGTGCAGTTGTGGAGAGGTGTACATCGGTACAACAAAGAGAATGATCAACACACGATTACAAGAACACATGAGACACTGCAGGTTAAAACAAAATGAAAAATCGGCCGTAGCGGAACACTGTATGAACAACCAACAACATATTATAAGATTTGAAGATACCCAGGTATTATCACAAACATCACATTACTACACCAGACTATACAGAGAAGCCATAGAAATATACAAACATAAAAATTCCTTCAACAAAAAAGAAGAAACCTTGAAGATAAACAAAATTTGGATCCCAGCACTGCTTAACACGACAACGAAGCCTATGACTTCGGCACACGGCAATACAGCGCACAACTCGGTGCGCGCAGAAAACCTCCCCTCCACCCGGGGTTTAGCTATAAACAGAGAGACAGTTTCCAACGACCTACCACCAGTCTGCAGCCGACTGTTGAGGAGTTCACAGAAAGCACGCAGTATCTCCTGATGATGTCTACCGCAGCAGTAGATGAAACGTCGAGTAAGAAGACAACCAGACCACGGCCTATAAGCCCGGAAGACGAACCAAATATGGATCAAGACGCCGGCCGTGAAAGTCTACAATTATAAAATGTGTTTTATTATTCGCTTTCTTACCTGAAGCTATATGGTTCATATTAATTTACTTGGCACGGTATTCTTATTTAACACTGATCTTTAACAGCATTGTCGACATTCGTATCTGGACGTATAATGGCTTAAACATTTTGATCTGAGGCCTCTTACTACAGACTGGAGGTTATTTTGTGTCGACACGTCTTCGCTTACCTTCCGACAGAAGCCATGCTCAGGATTGTTACAGCCTTGAAAAGTGTCAATTTTGATCAGCAGAATGCGAGAAAGTAGTACAGAAACAGTATGTTTACACGCTTGCAAGTACTTAAATGTAGACTGAAACAGAGGGAGAATGGTATTTACGTCACGACCATAGTATCCACAGCTAACATACCCAACGTAATTATTCATTTAAGTTCTGATCGATAGGTGAATTAATACAGTTGTTAATACGTAAGTTAGAAGTATGTATTTTGTATTGTAAGCATAGGTTTTCCCTTTACAGAGATTTAGGCGCTCTCCCCCTACAGGGAAGAATTTAAACCATACTATTTTAGTTACACTTGTTTTCGTACAGATGCCATTTTGAGTGGTACGTGGTCAGCGTTCCGCCTCATACTGACATCTAGGAAATCAAGGTAGTACTAGAACGGGAAAATTCGGTAAATTTTCCTTAGAGACCTTTTCATTCAGGCTTAAGGATTTTTTACGAGCCTGAAAATCTTCAGACTCGGGACCCACGGCTTAAAGTCCCTCCCGGAGGACATCCTCCTTGGATTTTTCCGTCCAAAAAATCCATCGACCCCGGCCGGGTTTGAACCCGCGACCCTTGGGACCAGAGGCAAGGAGCATAACCACTAGTCCACCGCGGCCGACTAGAAGTATGTCATAAAATAAAATAAGTTAAAATATACCTTCTTAGGAAAGATCCGTCGTCCTCAACTTATAAAATATGTATTCTTTATGTCTGTAGGCCTTTCAGAACATCCGTTGTATCTTCAGCAGGTCCTTCTTCGCTACATTATTTGATATGATGGTTGATACTGCTGGTCCTAATGTGGTGTTGTCGTGACTAAAGCTTCATCCTGACGATATCGTACAGTGGGTTCTTTGGTCTGGGAGTGCTTTCATTTATTAAGATCTTACTGTCTATTTCCTTGATAATTTCCTGGTCTTCCAATATGTTGATTTTTTTTGTTGGGTTTCCCCTCTTCGCGTACTATTGTAAGGGTGTATTCTATTGATTCCATTGTTGATATTATAAGTTGAGGACGACGGATCTTACCTAAGAAGGTATATTTTAACTTATTTTTTATGACTATCCACCTCAACGGTTTTAAAAATGAATTGTATTAGTATTGATTTGTAGTATGTATAAATAAAAAGTAAAAAATCTTATACTTCTAAAAGTTCAAACCAATAATAACAACAAAATAATAATTATAGATGTAAAAAGACTACCAAAATAGTTTATACGAAATACTGATTCTCTAGCAAGAATTATTAAAACACAAATCCACAGGCTAGGCAGGCAGGCCTAGCGGATTCTACTCTAAAACAAATTCTACAGGATGGTATTACGCGGAGTAATGAGAGAGGTGGGGGGTAGTATGCGGTCCTGCTCAGTATCGACCGATTACTATACAGCTGTGTAATACAGTCAGGGAGCAACATTCATTTAAGTTTTGATATACTTACTATAGATTATGGAATTGGCCTTGTTTTGTTTATATTTGTTTCTGTGTGTTGCTATCATCGACAATACAGTATTTTAATTACTTTATTGTACAACTGTAATTGCTGTATTATACATCTTTGCAGCACCTAACATGTATGGTCCCGTCATTGATAAGTTTTCCCATTGCTCTTGTCCCTCGTTCATGCAAGTGTTGTTTACATCGTTTCAATAGTCAATTTTTCCTGCACTTGAAGGGTTCGGTGTAACTAGCTTCCCGTCTTGACATTGTCTGAGCCAGTCGCTAAAACTTTTTTAAAAAGTTGGTTTTTATTTATAACTTTACATCTCGGTACTATTTTCCCGCAGTCTGTTGATTGGGTTTGAACCTTCAACTCTTTGTACCATGATAAAAAATATGATATCGTATAGCTGGCTTAACTTGGCAGAGAGAGAGAGAGAGAGAGAGAGAGAGAGAGAGAGAAAGAGAGAGAGAAGAGAGAGAAAGAGAGAGAGACGAAAGAGGAGAGAAAGAGGAGAGCCTCCCTCTCTCTCTCCCTCTCTCCCTCCCTCTCTCTCACCCTCCCTCTCTCACTCCCTCCTCCCGTTCTCTCTCTCTCCCTCCCCTCTTCTCTCCCTCTCTCTTTCTCCCTCTCTCTCTCCCTCTCTCTCTCCCTCTCTCTCTCCCCTCTCTCTCTCCCTCTCTCTCTCTCCCTCTCTCTCTCTCCCCTC